>JAIUWE010000081.1:0-193297 GCA_022750525.1 Halotydeus destructor
TTAGGACCGACTAACCCATGATCAATTGCTGTTCACATGGAACCCTTCTCCTCATTGGTCCTCAAGGGTCTCACTTGAGTATTTGCTACTACCACCAAGATCTGCACCATCGGCGGCTCCAGGCAGCTTTGCAGCAGGCCCTTCTCTGCCACCGACGCGCCCTCTTACTCGTCGGGCCTTAATAGTCAACTCGTAGTCGGCCCGACGGGCGAGTATAGGTTCAACGCTTCAGCTGCTTCCATTTTCAGGGCTGGTCGCTTCGGCAGGTGAGTTGTTACACACTCCTTAGCGGATTCCAACTTCCATGGCCACCGTCCTGCTGTCTGTAGCGACCAACACCTTTCATGGGGTCTCATGAGCGTCTGCATCGGCAACCTTAACTCGCCGTTTGGTTCATCCCACAGCGCCAGTTCTGCTTACCAAAAATGGCCCACTAGGCACCGTCATCTCCGTGATCGGCTTAGTGCTAGTCAAGTCAATCTTTGCACCCATTGGAAGTTTGATAATAGGTCGAGGACGTGTCGTCCCCAATGCCTCTAGTCATTCTCTCTACCAGATGCGACTGAAATCACTCCGGTGCCTGCTATCCTGAGGGAAACTTCAGAGGGAACCAGCTACTAGATGGTTCGATTAGTCTTTCGCCCCTATACCCAGGTCTGACGATCGATTTGCACGTCAGAATCGCTTCAGACCTCCACCAGAGTTTCCTCTGGCTTCGTCTTGCCCGGGCATAGTTCACCATCTTTCGGGTACCAACGTGTGCGCTATGACTCCACCAGGCCCCCGCAGGAGCCTTCAAGATGGGTCCGTGTTGCGCCGAGGGTAGCCCCGCAGGGCCGCCAACGGATCACACGCTTGCTTTCACTTCGCCTCCGGGCCTGTTCAAGTCCCGGCGACTCGCGCACATGTTAGACTCCTTGGTCCGTGTTTCAAGACGGGTCGGGTGGACGCCGATCTACTTGCTCTCGACACTCTGGTTACGCGACGCGTGCATCATCGGCTAACGGGCTGCAGGCATGAACGGGCTGCTCCGAAGAGGCCACCGACTTCCCACCACCGCGCCTCAACAGACAAGGCAAGTTACATCACCTGCGCCGAGGTCTTGTATCCGGTCAGTTTGTCCGACACCGCGTCACCGACCGCCCTATAACACTCGCGTGCCTGCCGAAGCTGACACCGTGCTACCTGGGCGGTCTCCGCAGCGTGGATCACCAACCGGTCAGAGCATCTCTGGGTGCAGGGGTCACTGAGGGAGACGGCAGCAGACAGTCGCTGCGCGGGTAGTCTTTCGACCCACCACACGCTGCATCTACTACCGGCCCGCTGGACCTACACCCGTCTGACTTCGTAGCTCCACCCGTTTACCTACAAGCAGTTTCACGTCTATTGAACTCTCTCTTCAAAGTTCTTTGCAACTTTCCCTCACGGTACTTGTTCGCTATCGGTCTCGCAGTCATATTTAGCCTTAGCAGGAGTCTACCTGCTACTTTAGGCTGCACTCTCAAGCAACCTGACTCAACGACACGGCGGGTTGTCCCGGCCGGCAAGAGGCACCCGAGGGCACCTCGAGCCATACACCGAACGAGCTAAAGGCCTATTACCTTCTTTGGGGTACCATTCCAGGCTACTTGCTCATCCGGCGGCTAGGGTTCGCACCGCACGCGTCAACGTAGCACCGTCTGCCGCGGCGAACCACGACAGACCTTTACGCTGAGCTGGTCCCTGTTCACTCGCCGTTACTAAGGGAATCCCATTTGGTTTCTTTTCCTCCGCTGACTGAAATGCTTTAGTTAAGCGGGTAATCTTGCCTGATCTGAGGTCGTCGTACACACCCTCCCGCCGGCCTCCGAAGAGGCGCGGTGGAAGTGCTGGAGCTTCGCGGCTCGGGAGTCTCACCGAACAAACTGAGCGAGACCGAAGTCAGACGCCCAGAAGCTCTCGCCTCCGTCGCGCAGTCCGATGCCCGACAAGCGGTCCCAGAAGGTCCACTCGTTCGAGCCTGTACTACAGTTAATGAGTCTTTCGACCCTCAGACAGACAAAGCCCCCGGCCTGACACCAGGGGCTGCAATATGCGTTCAAAAACCGGGTGATCTGATTTTCGCAATTCACACCGATTATCGCAGCTAGCTGCGTCCTTCATCGACCTGCGAGCCGAGTGATCCACTGCTTGCAGCTGTATCAACTCTGCTTTAATCTTTATAAACGCTCCATGGCGAAGGGAGACTACCTGTGTGAGGCACCACAAGGGCGCCTCTAGGCAAATCTCCCGGCAGAAGTCCGAAGACCTCCGCACTGACTACCTTACGAGGGGGGTCGCCCTCTAGGCATGTCTTATCCATGGCGGCTATGGTCTGCCAAGCTCCGTCAGGCGAACGGCTACTGGCACCGCTCTCGCGGTCCAGCGCTCCGATACACGCCGTCTCTGCTATGGCGCCACATTCCGCGGACTTGAGTCTGAGGCGTGCCACCTCGGTCCACCCGACTACCGTTCGAGGTACGCAATAACCCCTGGGCATGTCGGCGGGAGTTTCCCAGGCTCCCGACCCGAAGATTTTCTTGAGGCTCTTCGGGCCACCACAAGCGGCTACTCTGGCTCTCCATGTCCAGGCAATCCAGCCTTGCGGCGGGCGCCGGCCTCCCAGAAGATAGACGCCAACTTTGACATCACTCAACTGGGGACCAGCCACCCTTCGCCCCTGTCACCAGGAGCAAGACGAACTCAAGTCGCCTTCTCGGACGTGCCCCGTCCGAGGATCGATGAAGACACGAGTTCGGTCCGAAGCTCAGGAGAAGAACTCTCCACCTCGGCCTACTAAGGCGCGCCTTCACCGGAGTTCAAGCCGGTCTCCCTCTGCCGAGCGCGCACTAGATCTCCTCTCACCCGGCCTGGCTGTTACACCAAACCGAGCTCGACTCTCCAGGCGGGACACCCGGGTCGATCACGTACTAACTCTGGTTTCGTTCAACACAGCTCTCGCTCCATAATTTGCGTTTATTCTGACTCTATGACACCACTTGCTCCCTCTTTCGAGGTCACCTTCTTCGGTCGCCTGGCCCGCTAAGGCTCAGGCAGGCCGGCTCGACTACCGTACGAGGAAACGCAAGCATCCTCTAGGCATGTCGGTGGGAGCGCACCTTCTCCCGACCCAGACAGTTTCCCGTCCGAGTCCACACGTCGCGGCTACTCTAGGCCTCCGAGGAGGCCAGGCATTCCGGACGGCGATGGGTCGTGGCTCGCCTGAATGGAGATACGCTAGGCATTGCTCCACCAGGGCTCTCACCCTTCGTCTTCGTCGCCGAAGACAAGACGAACCAGTGTCTCACCCCGTAGGGTCGCCTGGTCGCCTTCTCGGCCGTGCCCCGGTCCGAGGATCGATGAAGACGCGACACCGGGCCTTGCCCCGGACTTCTTTCTCGCGCCTTCACCGGGACTCCAAGCCGGTCCACCTCCATCTCCGAGAGCGCACGATATCGTATCTCCTTTGGCTTGGCTGTGACACCTCGCCCAAGTCGACCCTAGCCTGGTAACCCAGGCCGATCCCGTACTATACTCCAAGAGACTTCGGCTCGCCGCTCACTCTTCGTCCCACCTTGTGTCTTTAGTCCTGCGTTCAGACACCACAGGACCCGATTGCTCGGATCCATCTAGGCTGTCCGGTCTCTGACAGTCTCGCCACCCCTTTCGAGGCGACAAGCCGGCTACTCTGGCCCGCTAAGGCTCAGGCAATCCGGGCCGACTACCTTACGAGGCGCGCAAGCTACCTCTAGGCATGTCGGCGGAGCTCCAGTTGCTCCCGACCCAGACCGAAGTCACAGGGTCCACTACGGCGCGGCTACTCTAGGAGCTCCGAGGAGTCCAGGCATTCCGCCGCCGTGTGATAGGTCGGGGCCCCTCGATGGATAGACGCCAACTTTGACATCAGTCCACCAGGGAGCCCTCACCCTTCGTCTCCGTCGCCGGAGACAAGACGACCAGTGGTCACCTTCCCGGCCGCCGTGTCGGCCGGGGATCGATCAAGACATGAGTTCGGTCCGAAGCTCAGGGGCAGAACACCCCACCTCGAACCTACTGAAAGCACGCCTTCACCATGGATCAAGAGACACCTGACCTCTGCCTAGACCGCACGAGACGGAACGAGTCTGGCTTGGTGTTTCCACCTCGCCACGACTCGCTCCTCGCCGGGGATTGCCCGGTCCATCTCGCACTAAACCTGACTTCAGCCATGGTGCCGTCCGCCGCCTTCGAACTCGCACAAGAGAGCTCCGACCGGCCTGATGTTTCCACCAAGCCGTCTTCACTTGATCTCTCGTACTCGAGCGCTCTTGAGCCTTGGACCTTCTATCACCATCTTCCTTCTTGCGCTAGAGCCTGACCACTCTACCGACAGTTCACTAGGTTTCCCTGCCGGAGTTCCCCGCATGCAACTTTTTGCCGGTGCTACATGGGGGGAGGCCGGTCACCGCTCAGGAGGGAGAGCTGCATCTGGAGCTTCCATCCAACCTGAGGGGCACCCACCCTTCGCTCCATCGCTGGAGTCAAGACGCGCCGAGCCTGTCGCTCACGGATAAGCCGACTCTATGGCGCACCTTCCCTGCCTCGCGACAAGGGTTCGATCAGGCTACGAGTTCGGCCCGAAGCTTGAGGAGAAGAACTCTCCACCTCGGGCCTACTGAAGCGCAGCCTGACCTCCCACTGTGATGTTATCCAGTGGGGATCCGTCCTGCAGTTCTAGTGCCGCTTGAGGACCCGAAGGCCCTCGAACTACTCGGACGTGGTCCCTCTCTTGTTCCCCGCCTACTGGGCATCGGCGGGGTGGGGACTGCTGCGGCTGGCGCATGCGACACATATATAGCCAGCCGACTTCTATCTCTCTCGCAACGTCTCGTTCGGTCTAAATAATGATCCTTCCGCAGGTTCCCCTACGGAAACCTTGTTACGACTTTTACTTCCTCTAAACAAGCAAGTTCGGGCCACTTTCCGGCCTACCGAGCCACCCGAAGGCAGCTGGGCGGGCCGGTCCGAGGACCTCACTAAATCGTTCAATCGGTAGTAGCGACGGGCGGTGTGTACAAAGGGCAGGGACTCAATCAACGCAAGCTGGTGACTTGCACTTACTAGGGATTCCTGGTTCATGAGCAAATGTTACAGTGCTCAATCCCTATCACGAGACATGTTAAGTGATCTCCTTTCCTTTTCAGGTAAGGGTCTTGTTACGCTGTATGTCTCATTGTAGCGCGCGTGCGGCCCCGGACATCTAAGGGCATCACAGACCTGTTATTGCTCTGCTTCATGCGGTTTATTTATCGCCGCCTGTCCCTCTGAGAAGCAAACCGTGGCCGCCTCTTTCAGCAGCAGACCACAGGGCTATTAAGTAGGCTAGAGTCTCGTTCGTTATCGGAATCAACCAGACAAATCACTCCACCAACTAAGAACGGCCATGCACCACCACCCACTATTTCAAGAAAGGTCTATTAATCTGTCAATCATTCCAGTGTCCGGGCCGGGTGAGTTTCCCCGTGTTGAGTCAAATTAAGCCGCAGGCTCCACTCCTGGTGGTGCCCTTCCGTCAATTCCTTTAAGTTTCAGCTTTGCAACCATACTTCCCCCGGAACCGCACTTTGGTTTCCCGGAAGCTTCCAGCCGAGAGGCAAATCACTTTCTCAGGCTGATCGCTGGTTGGCATCGTTTAGGGTTAGAACTAGGGCGGTATCTGATCGCCTTCGAACCTCTAACTTTCGTTCTTGATTAATGAAAACATCCTTGGCAAATGCTTTCGCTGTAGTTCGTCTTGCGGCGGTCCAAGAATTTCACCTCTAGCGCCGCAGTACGAATGCCCCCGTTTGTCCCTCTTAATCATTATCTCCGGTCAGTGACCAACTAGAAAGGGACCGAGATCCTATTCCATTATTCCATGCAATCTTATTCTGGCACACATTGGTTGCCTGCTTTGAGCACTCTAATTTTTTCAAAGTAAACGTGCTGGTCGCACCCGGACGCCCGATGAAAGGCATGCCGGGGCACTCAGCTTCAAGGGCCCGGCGGAGACGGTTATCACCCGAAGGCAGGCCGTCCCGCACAGGCTGAGATCCAACTACGAGCTTTTTAACCGCAACAACTTTAATATATGCTATTGGAGCTGGAATTACCGCGGCTGCTGGCACCAGACTTGCCCTCCAATTGATCCTTGCTAGAGGATTTAAATCGTTCTCATTCCAATTGCGGAGCCTCAAAAGAGTCCCGCCTAGTTATTTTTCGTCACTACCTCCCTGTTCTAGGAGTGGGTAATTTGCGCGCCTGCTGCCTTCCTTAGATGTGGTAGCCGTTTCTCAGGCTCCCTCTCCGGAATCGAACCCTGATTCCCCGTCACCCGTCACAACCATGGTAGGCACATGACCTACCATCGAAAGTTGATGAGGCAGACACTTGAAAGATTCGTCGAACCCGCGATACCAGGTTAACGATCGGCTGAGTTATCCAGAGTCACCACCGCAGAGGCCGAAGCCCCGTTGGTCTTGGTCTAATAAGTGCACCTCTTCCCTTGCGGGTCGAGGCTTAATCGCATGTATTAGCTCTAGAATTACCACAGTTATCCATATAGATAGTCGTCATCTTGTGAACCGTAACTGATATATTGAGCCATTCGCGGTTTCACTGTGTTATTAGTATGAACTTAGACATGCATGGCTTAATCTTTGAGACAAGCATATGACTACTGGCAGGATCAACCAGGTAGCTTCGAGTGACACCACCAGGGTCACAAGTGAGTCGGGCGAGATTGATGAACTGGCTGCCGTTCGACAGCCTCCGAAGAGGCTGAAGCGTTGGTCCTACTCATCCCGACTCCGCCCGGTCCTTTCGGACCAGGCCGCACTACTGGCTTGGTTACTGCGCTGCAGGTACTAGGCCGAAGCCGCTCCCATCTGCGCTCCCGGGGGCGAACCCCCAGGCGATCGCCGACTAGCTTCTCGCTGTCGACCTCCCGCGCGAGCCGAAGCTACGCCGAGAGAGCCCCTTGCGGGGCCTCATTTGGTCTTGTATCTCTATGGTCTTTGAGTACGTCTTGCTCTCCCTCGAACGTTGACTCTGGCCGTGGCGCCCGGAGGCGCCTCGTGTCTCAGTGACGGGCCTGTTGCATTGGTTCAATTCACGTTTCCTGTTAGTCTAGCCATCGGTCTTACACTTGCCCGGTTTAACCCGGACAAGATGCCCCAGCCGTTCCCTGTTAGCCGGGGACCTTCCTTCGGTCCCCAGTCGGTCTTACACTTGACCGGAGCCCACCCGGTCAAGACGCCCTAGCCGTTCCCTGTTAGCCGGGGACCTTTCTATCGGTCCCCACTTGGTCTACCACTCGCCAGGTCCTTCCTTAGTGTTTTTCACTAACCTGGTCGAGACGCCGAAAAGTCTTCAAAATTATCGCGGCCTACCCGAGGGTAAGCCGCCTTAAGACTTGATCGCTTTTGGGCATGGTAGTACCACCATGCCAATTTTGACATCACTACCGGGGATACCCAACACGTATCCCCGCCCAAAACCGATTTACTACTGAGTTTTCATGCCTTTTCCTCTCAAGAATAGGCTAGCTTCATGACAGCCTAGGAACTTTTGCAAGACTGATTTTTTCCAAATCAAGCAAAGTCTATGGGAAAAATTTTTTTCCCGGCAAAAGCCTATGAGTAGGACATCGGGTTCGCAACCGGCCGCGCTAGATCGACCGACCCTAGAAAGGTCCGTGGCCACGCCGGCGCGCTCCGCGCGCCACTGTGGAGCAGGCGTGGATCGAGTCGGTCGCCGTAGCGGCGATCCACGCTCCCCTCCACCGTGGGGCCCTCGCAGAGGGCGCCGGCGTGGCCTCCCAGCTCCTTCCACTCTCAGTAGTTTAACGCCTTTTCGGGCCTTCCTTGTCCGGGCCGCCGTGGTAATATTCATCGTTTCATGCTTTCCGTCTGAGGCCGACGGTCAGGCCATTCAGTACGGGCTACCCTGGGCCGCCGTAGTAACTCGCGTCCTCGGCGGCCTCTTTCCAGCTCCGTTCACTTTTCCGCTTGTCCGGGCCGGATACTAGTTTACCGCCTTTTCGGGCCTTCCTTGTCCGGGCCGCCGTACTGAAACTTTCGTTCTGCTGCTCCCGATTCGAGTAGGGCGGTCTCTCATTCAGTACGTCTTACCCGCGGCCGCCGTGGTAAAATTTTTTTTTCATGCGTGTCAATTTCAGGCCGACGGTCTCTGGGAGCTATCGCGGCCTTCCCCGGGCCGCCGTAGTAGTATCTGATCGTTCTGCACGTTTTTCCTCGAGACGCCGAAAAGTCATCGAAAATATCGCGGCCTACCCGGGGGGAAGCCGTACTGAAAATCGATCGCTTTTCGGCATGGTAGTACCACCATGCCAATTTTGACATCACCACCTTGGATACCCCACACGTATCCCCGCCCGAGGAAGCTCCCCGGCGGCCAAAAAGGGATTTTTCTCCCCAAGAATAGGCTAGCTTCATGACAGCCTAGGAACTTTTGCAAGACTGATTTTTTTCAAATCAAGCAAAGTCTATGGGAAAAAATTTTTTCCCAGCAGAAGCCTATGAGTAGGACATCGGGTTCGCAACCGGCCGCGCTAGATCGACCGACCCTATTTTGGCGTCCTCTCATCATCTACCCTGTAGAAAGGTCCGTGGCCACGCCGGCGCGCTCCGCGCGCCACTGTGGAGCAGGCGTGGATCGAGTCGGTCGCCGTAGCGGCGATCCACGCTCCCCTCCACCGTGAGGCGCCCAGCTTTGTTCACTTATCTGGTAGTTTAGGTTTTTCGGGCCGGCGGTCCTTCATTCAGTGGGGCTTACCCCGGACCGCCGTAGCAACACTTTCGTTCTCATGCGTTTCATTTTCAAGCCGACGGTCTGCTCAACCTATCGCGGCCTTCCCCGGGCCGCCGTAGTAACTCGCGTCCTCGGCGACCCTCCTCTCCCTGTAGGAATTTTTATTAATGAATTAGGAAACAGTTTTTAAAAGTAACTGATCACCGAATGCACACATGGCTATCAATGGCATTGAAAAGACTGCTATCTCAACGTCACTGCTCCGAGTGTACACAAAGACAGCTGACTGTGCTCTCTTCATCAGCCATGTAGAACTGGGAATGTAATGCACTGAAGTTCTTAGTTGGCTGTATGTTCTGAGATATGTCGTGTTTACTTCAACAGTTGTAGTTCGTCCTTACTCTTGACGAGTGACCTTTATTTCCGAGTCAAAGACTAATTACTGCCGAATTTTGGGATGAGTTCGCAGCAACTTTAAATTCATTCCCGTGAGCAGGAATATAAGATCGACAGCCTTTGAAGCTAACCTTACTAATCCCCTTCTCCGATCCTTGATCATATTCATTTCAATCGTCGATTGTTGACTCCACACAGCTTCCGTTTCTGACATTTAAATTACTCTGGAGATCTTTGCATCCACTGGAGTGACTGTTTTGTCATGGAATCCATTTCATTCAGTCAGAGATACAATCTACCTGGTCAAGATCATATTATGTGACAAGTTGACAGAGATTGCCTTGCCAAATCTCCGAATTGAATTGCAGTCCCTGCGACAATGGGAAGCCATTGAAATAGTGGAACACAGTGAGAGCTTAATACTTGGTATTTGAGCATGAGTAGCTGCCACAGGTCGATAACGGGATCTGGATTTCACCAATGTCTTAAAAACGAAGAATTATCTATTCAAATTTAGTTATACATGTTCTCCACGAGACTGGAACATACACTCGAAATTTTGCCATGAAACGCAATGTTCTTCATCTAAGCAGCATTTTTTATGTCATCTATGGAGTTACGATGAGGGCTCTAGACCTTGATTACTGACCACATATACGCTGAGGCTTTTTTCGACTTCAACCGAATCTGTCACCAGATCGACAGTTTAGGCTCAGAGCCTGTTTGGGGGTAGACGTCTTCACCCGATGCGTTTCAACGCACGGATACCAACCAAAATTACATGCAAGAGCTATTCATATGCCTGCTACCGTCAGGAACAGTAGCGCCATCTACTTGAACATTCTTAGTCCAAAACTTACTTATGGTCAAAATACGCTAAAACTGCATAATAAGCTCGAATTTACAGTGGAACAGTGATAGGTCGGTATCAATATTAGTGGAAGCAAAAAAATCTTGTGTCGAAGCGTTGTATCACTTGTACTCGACTTGAGCAACAAATGGCCACGCGAGCGCATACAAGCCA
The DNA here is from genome assembly GCA_022750525.1 of Halotydeus destructor. NCBI lineage: Eukaryota > Metazoa > Arthropoda > Arachnida > Trombidiformes > Penthaleidae > Halotydeus > Halotydeus destructor. The sequence continues at coordinate 10,229 of JAIUWE010000081.1, forward strand.
GGAACCGGCAATATCCGAGATATTCAGTCTCGTCGGAACCGAATGTATGCTTTTGATCGATACTGTTTACAGTAACTTCACCCTGATGGCTGAGAGTGTTTCGGAGCTCTACAAACAAACATATCCAAAGATAAGAAACAACCGTTGCATCAACTGTTGGCAAATCGGAAGTGCTGCAGTCTGGTGTGCGCATTGCGTAAGAAGCGGTTTCAGAGTAATGTTCAAAATGAAAAATTTCGCGTCACTTGTTTCCAGCCAATGACTGGCAAGCGCTGAGCGCTAGATGTCATCCAGATGTTCCGCTCTTTTTCATTGACTTCTCATTGATTCATTCTGGTTCATGATGGGCGAACACAATACAGTCTACGAACGCTATAATGAGCTGCTAAATCATGCTGAACACCTTCACGACAAGTGTGAACGACGAAACGCAGACCAAAGCCTAGTAAAAATTCAGGTTACTCGGTCAGGTTGGAACCATTGAAAAATTTCTGAACCGTCGACTTACTAACAAGAGGAGAATTGCTTTGAAATGGATTCTCACCCACTCAACCAGGAAAAATTTTCGTATATCACCATCAAGGAAGAAGAGTTGGAGAAAGCGAAACAAGTTAGAAGGGTTGGAAGACCGAATAAGTGGAAACAGGAAAATGGCGAAAACCAAAGATCGAGTTTACGAACCTTTTGGTCCAAAACCTAATATTACGAAGTATAATAGTCTCATCACTTGTCTCGGATGAGGCAAAACATTCCCATGTTACGCTCCCATTGAGGAAAAGAAAAAATATTACCATCCATCGTTCTACATCCACTGTGGAACTTGTCCAGATTACCTCAAGTTAGGTAAGTAGCTACGATGTTTGACTCAGAGATAATTGCAGAATAATCTTCCATCATGCGTTCTTTTTCTCCATTACAGTTTTCACAAGTAACTGAGGCAACGAAATGCACACATGGTTATCAATTGCATGGAAAAGATTGGCTCTCTCTCATCTCAACGTCACTGTTTCGATTGTACTCAAAGACAGCTGACTGTGCTCTCTTTATCAGCCATGTAGAACCGGGAATGTAATGTACTCAAGTTCGAAGTTGATGCTGTATGTTGTGAGATATGTTCAAATAAACAGTCGTCGAGTCTACTTCAAAAGTTGTAGTTCGTTCTAGCGCAAACTAGAACATGCTTGACTAGTGGAAAGTTGCACTTGCTTAATGAAGCAAGCAAGAAGTCCCTTTGACGTTCTTCCGCAATAGCGTAGCTGAGATAATTCTGGAAGGCACTCTTGACGAGTGACCTTAATTTTCGGGTCGAAGACTAATTACTGCCGATTTTCGGGATGAGTGCGCAGCAACATTCGACATCCTTTGAGATCTAACATTTTCTCTTCGTTGAATAGCTTCTCCGATGCTTGAGTCTTGTTGTCCATGATCATATTGATTCCTCTCTTTCATTGTTGACTTCGCACAGCTTCCGTTTCTGAAATTTAAATTACTCTGGAGATCTGCTTTTCTGCATCCGCTTGAGTTGCTGTTCGGTCGTGGAATCCAATTAGTGCAGACAGACAGATACAATTTATCTGGTCAATATCATATTATGTGACAAGTTGACAGTTATCGCCTTGCAAAAACAAGCCATTGAAGTAGTGCAACGAAGTGTGAGCTCAATACTTGGTATTTGAGTATGAGTGGCTGCCACGAGGTAGTCGATAACCAGATCCGGATTTCACCCATGTCACAAAAACGAAGACTTTCCTGTTTAAATTTAGTTAGACATGTTATACATGAGACTTAATCATTTGAGTAGTACAGGAATGACTTTTAGGCTCTATGATGTCAATATGTACTTACCAATGGCCTCAACGAGTAGGATCGAATTTGAATGTATCAACTCAAAAGACGCCAAATCCAGCTACTTGAACCGAGATTGCCCATGACTGGTATGCTTCCAACGAGAGTGCTGCCATCTCTTGGATACTTCTTGTAACAGAGGTGATCAAAACACCAGATTCCCAGCACTACTAACATCGAAAGTGGTGCTGCCACCTATTGAAAGCTTTTGACCCAAAATTTTGTTCAGAATCTAACAATTCGAGGATAAGAAATGAAGCTTTCAAATATAGCCAACTAGCTTTCTGTTGAGCCTCCAATTATGACAAGCGAAAAAATTTTCTTCTCTAGGTCTCCAGTTGGCCGAAATCGACTTGAACTGAAAATGCCTCTTCAAGCGCATACATTTTTGGAATCGAAATATCCGAGATTTTCGGTCTCTTCGGACTCGAAAGCATTGTTTCGGTCAGAGTACGCAGAAACCCATGGCAACTCAGAGTAAAGTAATTAAGATCGCCTATGGTATGGCCACGCCATGGGCCATTTCAGCCATTTTATGATCATCCGAATATAAATCCAGTCAACTGCTCCACCAGTTCCTGAACCTACCGTATCAAGTCAATCACGGTAATCAATGCCCAAAATTAGGCCGTAAATGGTGACATGGCTGATAGAGCCAGCATGTCTTGTTCGACATTTAGGCATGTCTGGTCATCATCGTCTTCATGCACATCAGTCACCAAACATTGCTGGACTTTCTTCATGAGAAAAAGGATAATTACTGACGATTTCTTTTCTTTCACGAACACTAGATGAATGGCGATCAAGCTCGGTAGTTTTTCATCCACCGCAGTATTTTACTTCCGTCCCTTTTTTGCTGTCGACATAATATGAGAACGAACATTCATTAACATGCAAACCAGCTGAAACCAGAACTCAACTACTGTTTAACAAATAACTTGCTGCCATTGATGTAGTCTCCCTCACTCAGAGCTCAATACCCGGTACTCAAGCATGACTTGTTGACTCCAAACAGCCGAGCCGTTGAGAATCGAAAGCCTTGAGCAGCGAAATACCTCAAAGTAGGTAGTAATTAGATGTCTGGATATGATGGTTGAAAAAAAATCACTTAGTTCCGTCTCCACATAGCGATTATCGACTAGAGCTTAAAATGGGTAAGGAAGTCCATATATGTTTGGAATCGGAATATCCGATACTTCCAGTTTCTTCGGACCCGAAACCGTGATTTTGATCAGGGTCTACGGTTCCCTATAGCAACTCAAATCCTGGCATCTAGTGACATGAGTCATTGGTGACCATTTACATTACTGCAGTGCGTGTCGAACATATTGTGAAACCGACCAAAATCGTCTTGAGATATCGACTACACCTTGGCGATCATCCTTGAATTCAGACATGTGATGGTTGGCATTCTTGCTCCTTACTGATCAGTTATATGAATCATCTCTTATTTAATAGTTACAGCTTCAAGTATTCTTACATACATCCGTTGTACATCCGATTTATTTGTCTTATTCTCCTCAATACAAAAATACCACTCACTCTCGGCAACTTGGCAGTTGTATATATGTGACCGGCTTAAGGCGAAGGTTTATTAGAGAAACATTTCACCGGTGTCCGACAAATGATGACTTTCAGTTCATCCGCTGAACTTCGCTTAACATATCCATCGAATAAGTAGCACATGATGCTGTGTGGAGATTACTATACAGTCCTCTGATGCCTTGGTTACAGATTAAGTGTGCTCTGACGTAGTTGGAAAGTTTTTCTCTCTCCGGACTGACATTCCAAGAGAGCACATGTTCTTATTGTCACAGTCAACAACTTATGAACCGTTTTCTAGTGACGAGCACAGAGTACCCACTGGTTGATCATTCAAGTCCTCTTCCTGCTTTTGATAGTTCATGTTTTTCGAGTTCTAAGCACTTGGAGAAATGTGCATTCGTCTAGTCGGACAACCAATTCACGTGGCCATTTTCCAACGAGTAAACAAGGTTACCTGAATGGGAGTAAGCACTGCTTTACGGACAAAGTCGCAGAACCAGGAATTAGTTCCGTGTGCAATAACATGCTGCCATACAAGTAGAGCAACTCACTCGAGGCTCAATACTTGGTACTCGAGCATGCCTTGCTGAAGTGAAGTAGTCGATTACTCGATTCGAATCTCACCAACTTCTACGCACGGAGACTCTTCTGTTCAAATTTGGTTTAAAACATTCTTCACGTGACTGATTCATCAGATGTTTAAGTGGTATTGCCTAGAAGCAATTAGTTTAGCACAAATGCTGAAATTTTTTCAGCGAGTAGGACTTGGATTCATATGAACCGACTCAAAAGTGGCCAAATCCAGCTCTGTTTACCGAAATTGCCCATGCGTGGTATATACAGACACAAGTACTGCCATCTCTGGGATACTTCAGCGAAGTGATACGGTCAGAGGACCACACTGTATCCCATTCCTAATAGTGCCACAAGTGGTGCTGCCACCTAGTGGAGCTATTTTACGGCAAAAGCTCATATCAGGTTTAAAAATATGAAAACTAATATTGGAGTATCTAAATGCGTGCTGATATGTTTCATCTAGGTATGTCATCATGATGAAAGAAAAAATTCGCAGTTTTGAAGCACCATTTAGGCAGGATAGAGGTATACTGAAAATGCCTCTTCAAGCGCATATATGTTTGGAATCGGAAGATCCGATACTTTCAGTCTCATCGGACTCGAAACCGTGATTTTGATCAGCGTCTACGGTTCCCCATAGCAACTCAAATCCTGGCATCTAGTGACATGAGTCATTGGCGACTATTTAAATTACTGCAGTGCATGTCGTAAACACGACCAAAATCGTCTTGAGATATCGACTACACCTTGACGACCATCCTCGAATTCAGACATGTGATGGTTGGCATTCTTGCTCCTTACTGATCAGTTATATAACTCATCAGAGTCTCTCATTCAGTATATGCAGCTTCAAGTATTCTGACATTTGTCTCATTCTCCATAGCAGAAAAAGCCACTCACTGTACTAGCATATATATGGCCGGCTTCAGGCGAGGTTTATGAGAGCCAAATTTCACCAGTGTCAGAAAAATAATAGCTTTTCAGTTCATACGCTGAACTTCGCTTCAAGTAGTCGTGAAAATAGCGTATCTCTTTTTTCGGCCGTTAGGACTTCAATAATGGTGTACGTCGGATTTCGCTCAAATAAATATTTTTTAGGTAAATGCAGTATGATTTATTACTAAGCAGTCCGCTGATCCCTTGGTTACAGGTTCAGCTCTGATGTAATTCGTAAGCTTCTTTCGGTATCTCTGGGCTAACATTCCAGGAATAAAACACATGTTCTCATTGTCATTACTCAGTCAACAACTTATGGACCATTTTCTCGTAACAAGCACTGATTACCCACTTGTTGATCATTAAGGTGCTCTTCCTGATTTTGATAGTTCATGTTTGAGCTCAGAGCACTTGGAGAGATGTTGGCTTTCGTCCAGTCGGATGAATTATTCACGCGGCCATTCTCCACCTACATGTAGTTAACAGAGTTACCTGGACGGGAGTAAGCATTGCCTTAATGGCAAACCACAGAAACCAGGAATTAGCTCCACTGCGTGCAATGACTTGCTGCCATGAAACTAGAGCAACTCACCCGAGGCTCAATACTTGGTACTCGAGCATGCCAAGCTGAAGTGGAGAAGTCGATGACTTGATTCGAATCTCACCAAAATCCTGCGAACGAAGACTTTTCTGTTCAAATTTGGTTTAAAACATTCTTCACGTGACTGGTTCATCTGATGTCTAGGCAGTATTTCTTAGAAGCAGTTGGGTAAGTATGAATGCCAATATCTGTTTAGCGAGTAGGACTTGGATTCATATGAATCGACTCAAAAGTGGCCAAATCCAGCTCTGTTTACCGAAATTGCCCATGTGTGGTATGTGCCAATGCAAGTCCTGCCATCTCCAGGATACTTCAGTGAAGTGATACGGTCAGAGCACCACATTGTATCCCATCCCTAATAGTGCCACAAGTGATGCTGCCACCTGGCGGAGCTATTTTTCGGCGAAAGCTCATATCAGGTTTAAAATATGAAAACTAATATTGAAGTATCTAAATGCATGCAGATATGTTTCATCTAGGTGTCTAATCATGATGAAGGAAAAAATTCTCAGTTTTCAAGCACCATTTGGGCAGAATAGAGGTATACTAAAAATGCCTCTTCAAGCGCATATATGTTTGGATTCGGAAGATCCGATACTTTCAGTGTCTTCGGACCCGAAACCGTGGTTTTGGTCGGTGTATTCAGTTACCCATAGCAACAGGTTAAGCTATCGATAGCTCGTTAACTCGAGTTACGGGTGACCATCGACTCATTTTTTCATGTTAATTCGTTTTCTGTGAGAAAAGACCAAATCAAGATGGAACATGACCGGAATTTTCGCCGATCACTGATTACAAATGAAGCATGGTTCAAACAATATCATTTATTGGTTAGAGTTTCCAGGTTTCTGAATCAAGCTTATTCGGTTGGTCTTGAGCTTTTGTCCCTGAACTACTCTACTGTATATTCACATCCCTCAGGCCGTCGTCTTATTTGGCTCTTTCTTCGGCGTCGTGATTGAGATGTCTTGACATCTCCAGAATTAGTGCTCCACGTAGAAGGTCAAGCTCGAAATTTCGCTATGAAACGCAATGTTCTTCATCTAAGCAGCATTTTTATGTCATCTATCGAGTTACAATGATGGCTCTAGACCTTGATTACTGACCACATATACGCTGAGGCTTTTTTCGACTTCAACTAAATCTGTCACCAGATCGACAGTTTAGGCTCAGAGCCTGTTTGAAGGTAGACGTCTTCACCCGATGTTTTTCACATGACGAATTGAGACCGAGAAAAACGACCGAAGTAGAAAGTATACAGCTGTATATACATTCTGGTCAACGGTCAACGGTAGAAATGACCTGCAAAGTCGAGAAAATTGCGATGAAAGCGGCCAGTCGTTGCTCGTGAACGACAACCAATAATTGTTTCACGGAGTGCACGATTGCTGTCAGGATTCCTCAACTTTGTCATCGTCTCGGTTAGGAATCGTAGAGTCACTGTTAACTGTGCTCACGAACCAAGCTAATGGTGCTGTTAGCTGTTATTCGTGGCTGCCTCTGAGCCTTTTTTCGTAGCTCTAATAGACGTCGTAGATGGCACTACAGAATCGGTCCCTCAGATGCCGGTCAAAAATAAACCACATTCGAAGAAAACATCTTGTTCATTTTCACCGCTAATTGTCTCTAATCACGCCATCCCATGGTGAGTCTCTTGCTGTTTAACCTTTTCTAATCATTGGTTTCGTTGCAGGCTTTACTTGGCTTCCAACTCATCGTAACCATAGTCGTTCTAAGCCTTCTTTACCGGTTAACAAGCAGCTATTCTTTTGCTAAATGGCTCCTGTCAAAAAGGTAGACGAATTCAGTTCACACTGTTACTAATGATTCTTCTTTTAGACTGGTACGCTACTTACATCCGTCCCAAGAGGAAGTCAGCCAGATGCAAAGCAATATGAAGAAGAACAAGAAAGATAAAAGTGAGAAGCCGGCTAAGGAAGAGCCAAAGCGTCATAGGAGTAGAAAGCGTGGAAAGCATTCTGGTGGAGATAATCAAGAGAGTGAAAATTCGGTTCAGCTGAATGCCGATTGGACATTAGAAGCAGGGAAGGTGCATCAAGATGATCTTTATTTGCTGCCTTACTACGCCGAGTACCAGTGGCTGGTGGACTTCGGAGTGGCTTCCATCTTTGTGTTCGTCGTGACCGAATGTTTTCTTTTCTTTTACCCACGGCACGAAGAACTGAATCTGTCTCTGGTATGGTGCTCTCTCGTGGCCATTTTCACCTTTAAGACTCTAGTCTCGCTTACCGGTCTCTACTTTAAAGGTGACGAAGCCATCGGTGAGCGAAGTGTTTGTATAGTCTCTGCTTGCATCTACTTTCTCTTGTCTATGGTGGTTCTGACCGGAAATGAGACATTTTTTGAGTTTGGTTTGCAAGACGCCTACCAGAGTTTTAAGGATAGTGCCTACTCTTTCCTCGAAGCAAATGGTATGCAGTCAGCGTCAAGTGGTCCGATATCTATGTTGATGCTCAAATTGTGGCTCGCTTTGTGGTGTGGATTAATTGGCGCGTTGTTCGCGTTTCCTGGTCTACGACTAGCTCAGATGCACAAAGACGCTCTTAAATTTAGTGAAGACAAACCGTTAACTCAGTGAGTACTTTTGATTGCTATTTCTGATTAATCTAATCTCCCCCCCCCCCAAAGGACGTCCCTTCATATAAGCTTCATCTCTCCGCTGGTGCTGGTCATACTCTGGATCAAGCCTATTGGAAGAACTCTACTGACAGAAAGGAAATGGGGAGACCACGGAGTGCTGTAAGCAGAGTTGCCAAGTAATGTTTCAGTTTCTGATGTTTGCGATTTAATTACAGGATGTCAACGGCCTCATTCGAAACAATGCGAATTATTCTAGTCCTTGTTGTTGCTGTCGTACGCTTGATGGCCATGACCACATATCTGCAAGCCTACTTAAACTTGGCTCCTCAACGCTTGTCAAGACTCAAAAAACAAGCCGGCAAAATGAAGAGTGCCCAACTGAGGACAATGATCACCGGTGTCTTCTACTACCTCTGTGTAGTAGCTCTTCAGTATATTGGACCAATTTTGATGACAGTGTCCATTGTGCTGTCGATGAAGATTCTGGGTGACTTCTCCTGGGTGGGCTCCGTGTCTCCCGCGAAGTCTGCAGTCCCTTCAGTGGCCGGTGACTTCACACTGGTGTCGCTCAAGAAAATCTTCACGCCAGTCTTTTTCAGAGGCGTTCTCGGCTTCATGACCTGGTGGACATGTACGCTGTGGTTCGTGACGAGTGTCATCGGCTTTGCCTACCATTCATACTTCTCGACCTAGAGAATATATATAGAAGGCAACTCTCTGCCTCTGGTGATGCACGTTATGCAATCCAGGAGTTTAATTAGATCATTTAGTCATTTATTGTTTTTCCAATGCAATTAGGTAGGAAAAAGCTCACGAAAGTCGTGTATAGAGGCCTTTGCCTCAGTGTCCAGCCCTCCCTCTCTACCCAAATGATGTCAATCTAATTAAATACCCTGATTAATTAGTTCAATTACGAAGTCACCTCCAATCCAAATGTCAATAGCTTCAACTTTAGCTTGTGAACTCAATTGAAAGAATGAACTTGATCCGGTTATTCCTGGTCCTGAAAATAGTCATTGCTGTAAAAGGTAAGTTTCTAGACCATGTTCAAGCGAATCCTTAAATAATCTCTTCTATGTTAAATTAGGCTGTGGTTTGATTCGTGACCGTTCGCAAAGCCCGGAAAACTATCTGAAGCAAGTGGCATGGAACTACAAGAATATGGCCGCCTGGGGGCGCTGGTTTCCTCAGTGCAATGGTCAATCGCAGTCTCCCATCGACCTTTCGCAGGCAGAGAAACAGAAAGCGTATGTCGACATTAGACTGGACCACAACTATCGATCGCCGCTTATGTTCGAACTGATGAACAACGGCTACACAGCTGAGTTGATGGTTCGTGACGAAGAGGAATTTGGCGACTCTCGGCCTCTTCTGCGCCTGGGCAGTGAACAGTTCAGATTCGAGCAGCTGCATTTTCACTGGGGACACGATGACCACAATGGCACCGAACATGCTCTTCATGGCAAACGCTTTGCGATGGAAATGCATCTAGTCCACTCGAACGTTCGGTTCGCAAACTTTACAGCTGCTTTGGGACAGAGAACAGGAATCGTTGTCTTGAGCGTTTTGTACCATAAATCGAAGCATTCGGCATTAACTTTGGGACGAATTACCTCACAGTTGAGCCAAGTCAAAAAGGCGGGCCAAGTAGTCAATCTGAAGATGCCAATCACTCTGTCATCACTGATCAAGCACAACCTAGACAGGGTCCTGGTCTACAGTGGCTCTTTGACAACGCCTCCTTGTACCGAATTAGTATCCTGGTTAGTCTCTCCCGTCCTTGGAAAGATCACCGAAAGTCAATTAGACCAGTTTAGAGCGCTACGAGACCTCGAAGGTAATCAACTTAAAAGTAACGTTCGCAATTTGCAGGCAGTCAACGGACGCATTGTTTGGGAGAGTTGCAGGAGAAGATAATCAGTCGAATTCTATTTCAAGTTTAATTTAAACAAACGAAGTGGTCATGAGGCAAATAAATTAGTGAAAATGTACACGAAAGAAGATATGTTCGGTTGTCGAAGCGAGAACTGTTCAAACATCTCATCGGCGCCTGAAGTCGAAGCCATAGCAGTTTGAGAAAGCTGTCCAGTATTTCGAATTGTACATCGAGTCATCATTGCACGAACCGGGGCCTCTATTGTGAATGGCAGCATAGTCTATGCAGTCAATGGTTTTGTCGTCATTGCAGTCCTTGGAGTGCTTGTCAAGGTACGCTTTCACAGCTTTCTCAGAACATTCCTTGTCCTTGGCGCAATTTTGGAAGTCACTGTCTTCGCCCTCGTAGCCCGGGAAGCCCGCTTCGTACCAGTGGTAATAGGTCAACTTGTAAGCCCCACAGGGACCATCCTTTGACTGACACTTGTAGTCCCAGTTGCAGCCAGTGCTGGCATCGCAAATACACTCCATGCATTCCGATGTCAGGGCGACAACTTCCATCGTTTCATTCTTGACCACTGTGGGCTTGTGGCCGCGTGGGTAGTTGGCCGGCTTCTTAGTGGTTGCACCGCCGACGTAAGATGGCACCACTGACGTTGCCATGGAGAAGCTGTCTGTGGAACTTGAGAAATTTACGCTAGCTGCCGTTGAAAGGGTTGCCATGGGGTTGAAGGCTGCCCTCCGAGTGGGCTTGGTCGTCGTTGTGGCCAAAGTAGTGGTTGTCGTAGTTGTCCTGGTCGTAGTGGGCTTCGGAGTGGTCGTCGTTGTCGTCGGTTTTGGAGTGGTCGTTGTGGTGGTAGTGGTTGGCCGCTGAGTGGTAGTTGTCCTCTGTGTGGTCGTTGTCCTTGGTGTCGTCGTTGTCCTCTGAGTGGTCGTTGTCCGCATGGTTGTCGTGGTGGGCTTTGGAGTGGTGGTAGTTGTGGTAGTGGTACTGGCAGGTATAGCCCTTGTTGCTGGTGTCTGTTGCGGTCTCCGAGTTGACCTACGGTCATACAGAGGGCGCGTGAACGGGCTGACCGGCCGCACAGTGGTGCGTCGTGGGCGAGATTCATTGGGGAAGACAATGGGCCGGTCGTTGGGATAGTTGTTCGGCCGGGGCGAGCTTGCCCATCGGGGAGTGATGGGCACGAAGGATGGCTTGGCCGAAGTGGAAGAAGCAATGGTGGTCGACTGCGGAGATCGGGTTGACGGCCGCGGTCTACGGGATGGTCGACGCGATGGGCGGCCAGGGTTGTTTACCGGTCTGGTCCGAGAAGTAACAACAGGGGCACGGGTGGTGCTCGGGGTCGCCACAGGACGAGGACTTGTCCGCGTGCGTGGCCGAGCTGTGGACGCGACTGGCCTTGCAGCCGGCCTCCGAGTTGCCGGCCTGTCATCCACCACCCACGGGCCGCGTGTAGAGCTCCGGGGTCTGGGGCTCAGTTCAATGACTGGCCAGCGATCGATGGGCCAGCCGTAGTTGTTGGGAGGAGAGCGGCCTGGCTGCGGTTCTCGGCCTCTGCCTCTGGGTCTGGTTGGCCTGTTGCGCACTGCGTTGACATTCTCCAAACCGGAAACGGCTCGACCATGAGACACAATGGACGTTTCCGGCACCAGATCATTGTCCACCGTGCAAGTGCGGTTGAAGGTCTTCATGAACTGCGACCTGAAGACCCAGGACTCGTGACACTTGTAGCTACCAGCATGGTGGACAGCGGCAATGTCCGTACAGTCCACGGTGCCGTCTTTGTTGCAGTCGCGGACATTCTTGACCATGTAGTCCAGCATGGTCATCTCAGAGCACGACTTGTCTTTGGCGCACTCCTCATAGCCGGGCCCAGGTTGGCCGGCTTCCTGCCAATAAGCCCGCGAGATGCCATACGGGCCGCAGTAAGTGCTTGACCCTTGACCATGGCAACTTCGGCTCGCGCAGCCGCCGTTGGCCTGGTTACGATTGTGGTTTGAGTTAATTGTGATCAGGTTTCTGTCTCTTTGAATCAACTTACATTGCAAATACACTTGAAGCAACCGGCTGGAATTCCGAACGACTGAGTTGAACTGATTAAACAAGTGACCGCAATTAGTGGTCCAATTAAGAGTGCCAAAGTTAATTTCATCGCGCAGTCACTAATTAACTAGATCAACTGGCAAAACGAAAAGTAGCACTTTGGTTGCTAGAGCAACCTGAGAAGAGACTGAAAACTTTGCAACTAGAGAGACGAAAAATAGGAGGGAGAGAGGAAGAGAGCGAGAGGGCAATGAATCAGCTTGCGATGCTTGAGGAAGAAAGGGTTGAACTAGAAACAATGGCCAACCATCAAGTTAATTATCATAGACAGAGTTGAAGCAACTAGAAAACGAGCAGCACATCTCTTTTCTAACCCTCTCGCTCTTTCTGTCTCTATTTTCTCTCTCTCTCTCGCTCTCCCTCTTTTCCTTGGCGGCCTCTCTCCGTCTTTACGATGTCCGAACTGAACGTGCTCGGCTTATTGCATAGTGTAATATGAAGCATCTAAAATAAGAAACAAAGGAGTTGCATAACTTTTTTTAACAAGTTAACAGCCGAGAAATTGAGGCGAGAGAGCGATAGAGCGAGAGGGATAGAGGGAGAGGGAAGGAGAGAGGTCCAAGGAGGGGGAAGTAAGAGGGAAAACGAATTGGCCCCAAGCCTGGTCTATAGTCACCAGACCGGTAATGGAATGGCCCACAATCCATGACTGGGACTTCCCTCTCGCCGGCGAGAGGGAGAGAGAGAGAGAGAGAGAGAGAGCTGCTGTAAGAAAAGAAGGGGAGAGATGCGTACAGAAAGAGATGAGGCCCGAGAGGGAAAGAGAGCGAGAGAGAGAGACCATCGACCGTTGTAGACTACTCGGCGACGATGTAGCTATTTGGCTTCCATCAAGCAAACTACAATGGACCAATCTTGTATCAGTCTAGAAATCATATAACCATTTCAAATACTAATTGAAATGTTAATTTATCGAAGATGCGGCTGCTGCTCTCTCTCTCTCTCCTCTCTGGCTCAATTCGTCTCTTAGGTCATCTTGCCTCCGCTTGAGTGCCATGCTGAAAGCATTAATCACAACTTCAGTGCTCAAAAAGCGCATCTTCACTTGATTGAGCAGAATGTTTCCTCTCATAGAGCACCTGGTCTCATTTTATCTCTCTCTCTCTCTCCTTCTCCTCTCGTCTCTCTTCATACAAGTATGTCTCAAAGGGACACTTTGTGTTTAAAGATGGACCACTTGAACGGCAACATTTTCGGGTAAAACCGCAAATTGTCATTTCTCACGTTGACCTCTAACGTGACTCAAGCTTATTAATTGCTTACAAATTGCCGTTGATTTAGCGTTTCAGTGAATCAGCAATTACCAGGAAGTTAATCAGGTAGCTGACTTGGCAGCATGTTTGCTTAGATACAGTGCAGTTGACAACATTCTGTAAATATTGTTATTGCTCCTCTCGAGAGGGAGAAAGGAGAGAGGGAGAGCAAGGGCGAGAGGACTGCCGCGTGAGGTCCGCCTTTGAAGGTGGACACGTGGAAATTTCAAGTCCGCTTAACAACAGTTAATTCGATTCAGACTTATCCAGACCTAGTTCTTAATTTAGTGGACACCAGAGTTTAGAGGGCGAGAGGGAGAGGTAGAGGGACAGCAAAGAGGCAAAGGACAAGTTTGTCCAGTTGAACTGAACTAAATCCAATTTCTCACTTATCTGATATACACACAGTAAACATCATCAGCCTTCTAATCTCATCTTCTTTTTCAAGTTTGTCAACCGCTCACGAGAGGAAAGAGAGAGGGAGAGAGAGAGAGAGAAGAGACATATTCCCGCGCTCTCATCCTCTCATGCTCTTCACTCTCGTGACCGCTTAAGTCTACGAAGAAATGACAGTGACGACTAAACATTAGTCAAACATATCATATTACATGTGTAGTTTATTAAGTAATCATTAGATATTTCAAGTTACATTTTTTGCGTACCGACCATTGGCCTCTCTCTCTCCCTCTCTGCTCTCTCCCGCTCGCTCCATCTTCCTCTTCCTCATCACTCTAGGATTACATATTTATCGCTTAATATTCCTGAAGAGCAAAATGTCACAGGATGAAAAAAGTGGCGACGAATTTCTACGCAAGGTCGTTCAACTAATTTTCGACTCAAACATTGTCGGCGATGCTAACAAGATAATTGACAACAACGGCCAGTTAATTGTGTTCAAACAACCCAAAGATCTTGAGGTTCGAGTCCAGAGTGTACTGAGTTGAAATGTGCTAAATTGGTGTTTTTGTGTATCTTAAAATAATTGCTTTGAACTCTTAATTGGTCGGTTTGAACAGACTCATTAATCTCTACCTTTCTCTCCTCTCCCTCTCTCCCCTTCCCTCTCTCGGTGGGACCAGGAAGAGCTCGAAATAGTAATTAATGGTAAACAGTACAGCGATGAACAATTAATCGAACTTTGTCGCAAAGTAATTAAGTATAGCGTTAAAACCTGTAAGTTACGCAATGTCTCATTCTTTCACTTTCAGTCCCTCTCTCCCTCTCGCTCTCCCTTGATGGGCAATTAAATGCAGCTCACGGTTAATTACAATCAAATTAACCCTTTGCGACCCTTTCGCTTTTTTCTGCTTAATTCAAACAATTTACATAAACCAAGCGCACCCCTATTTCTACAATCAACTGTACGGCGGTATTGACGGATACAGTTTGGCCGCTTCTTGGCTCACGGATGCCCTCAACACATCCCAGTAAGTTCATCTCTCTCCCTTTCTCTCTTTCCCTCTCCCTTCCCATCATATGGGTCCCGAGGCGCTAATTAAATTTTAAATGTAATGCCCTCAGTGTTAACATTTGTCTAAGTCGATGCTTTCTCTTGATACCTGATACGGAGGAGCCATGAAACCCTCTGTCGGCTCCTCTCTTCTTTCCCCTCTTCCCCTCTGCGAAATGAAAGGCGGCACAAACAGAGACTTCATTTATCGTTTTCTCCTCTCTCCCTCTTCCCTCTCGCTCTCGCCTACTGGGCTATAGAGCCACATACGAGATAGCGCCAGTCTTCACCGTGATGGAGAACAAGGTGATAAAGTACTTGGGAGGCCTTTGTGGCTGGTCATCATCGGACATTGACGGCATCTTCGCACCGGGCGGCTCGGTGTCCAACATGTACGGCCTGGCAGTGGCCCGGCACTCCAGGTACCCGAGGGTCAAGGAATGCGGACTCCGGTCAATACCGGGCCAGCTGGTGGCCTTTGTGTCCGAAGACGCCCATTACTCCTTCTCAAAGGGCTCCATTTGGCTTGGTCACGGGCTCCAGGGTGTGGTCAAGGTCAAGACTGACCACCGCGGCTGCATGATGGCCGACGACCTGGACCGCCAGATAGGCATTGCGCTGGAGCAAGGCAAGCTTCCTTACCTGGTGGCCGCCACCGCCGGCACCACAGTGCTCGGCGCCTTCGATCCCATCAGCCGAATTGCGGACGTGTGCGCCAAACACGGCTCCTTGTGGCTCCACGTGGACGCTGCCCTGGGTGGCGGAGTCCTCTTCTCCCGGACACACCGCTCGCTCATGGCGGGCATCCAGCGCGCTGACTCAGTCTCCTGGAATCTCCATAAATTAGGGGTGCGCTCTTCCCCTCTCGCCTCTCCTCCTCTCCCCCCTTCCCTCTCATACCCTTTACGTACGCAACACACGAAATTGATTCATACTTCTTTTTTCATCCCCACACAGGGTATTCCACTGCAATGTTCGCTCTTCCTAACCAGGCATGCAAGCATTCTGAAGGAGACAAATTCCCTTCAAGCCGAATACCTTTTCCAGAACGATAAATACTACGACGCCAACTATGACAGCGGCGACAAGTCCATCCAGTGCGGCCGGAAGGTGGACTCTCTCAAGGCCTGTCTCGCCCTTCTCGCCCGTGGTCAAGATGAGCTCGAAGCCCAAGTGGACAAAGTCATGGACATGTCCAAGTACATTGCGAACAAGATGGCCGACACGGACGGCTTTAAACTGGTTCTCCCTCAGTTTCAATTGAGTAACATATGTTTCTGGTATTTGCCGGCCAGTCTCCGAGGTCAGAGTGAGCCCGACAAGGGTCAGCTTCACAAGGTGTGTCCGGCAATAAAGGCGGTCATGATGAAAGAGGGCCGCTTCATGGTCAACTACCAGCCCTTGTCGTCTAAGGGGTTGCCGAACTTTTTTCGCCTCGTACTCACTTGCGTACCCGAGCCGACTAAGGAAGACATGGACGCCTTCGTGAGCCAAATATCGCGCTTGGGATCTCTGGTTGACTCGAGTGACGCAATCAAGCTCAAAACGAGAAAACATGATTGATTGGCTGCCATTTTCTTTTGCACTATCCTTCTGAAACTTTGCTTTATTCGGTATTCCAACTATTCGCTGTAAACCATGATATATTAGATAACAAGCTCACCGGTTGCGTTTATCTTTCTCGTAATTCTCGAGTGCAAACTAATTTACTAAACCATTGTCTCTCAGCTGAAAACATTTACAGAGATTTGCATCTCGAAGTGAATCTGGACAACAAGTGGAACAAGAATGATGTGTGAGTTATTTTCTAAACGAATAAAAAGAAGAAAGCTAGATTACAGACTTGACTAGTTTGCGATTGTGTCACTTTCAAGACAACAATCTAAGTGACTGTTGAGAGAAGCTAAATCATTACTTTCGGCATTGCAAATTGGACAGCGGAAAATCGACTGAGAGGAGTTCTCGTCGATTATCTCAATGACTTCATCTCGCTTCTCGCTCTCGCTCTCCAGACAGTTAATCTTCTCCACATGTTCTTCAAGCAGCTCCAGAGTAGTAAATTCGGTTCTACAATCACAGCAAACAAATGACTCCTCATAACTTTCGCCGACATCGCTGAACCCTTCTTGCATCTGCATAATTTGACTTGACGTGAAGAGAGGCAAATTTTCCTCAGCCTTCTCTCTCTTCATATACTTAGCAATAGATTCCTGTTTGCTTCTCTTCCTCTTGTCCTCTACCATGGTTACATCATCGACATCTGGGCGCTCTTCTTCAAAATTGGATATCCGAGCACCAATTAGGCGAACTCTCGTTTCCTCCTTCTTCTTTGATTGTTCCTTCATTAGTTTAATAAGCAAAGTTTGGGCAATATCACAGATCACGGCGCCATCATCAGTGTAATACTTCAGGCTCTGGCTCTTGTCATTAATCTTAAATGTTGCCCACTTGACTTTCAAAGTTACGGTTTTCCCCTTTAATCCTTCTTTTTTGATGCGTCTTGAAACGTCGTTGCATATGTCTTCGAGCCACTTATTCAACACAGCAAGATCCGAGGTTGCTTTGAAAGTTCTCTCTTCACCCTTGCTTTTTCTCTCGACATAATCAGATAAAACTCGGTTTGATCCTACGCCCAGAGACACCCGTAAGTAAAATCCAATTGACGATGGATAGAGCAACAACTTGATGAGATCTCGTTTGTCCCTCAAGTCTTTGCACGTTTCTACTCCGAGGGCTTTCAGTTTTTGTTGCTGAACAGGGCCGATGCCACCTATTTTCTTCACCGGAACTGAATCTACGAAAGCTTGGACCGTTTCAACGGAAGTAGCTTTCAACATGAACTGATTGTTTGGCTTTTTCATATCAGAACACACCTTAGCGAACGTTTTATTGTGTGCTATGCCAGCACTGCAGGTCAATTTCGTTTTCTCACACACTTTCGATCTCATTTCTTGAACAATCTCGAACGCAATATCCCACATCTTGTCTGGCAGAACATTAATGAGCGGGTTTGAGTTCTCTTCCACGGAGATGTTTGACGATTGCATATGACTCTTCACATAATCAGTGATGTCTAGGTATGCTTCATCTAAGCTAGCAGAGAAATAGTTTGGGTCATACTCCTCTAAAACGCTCATTACTTCGCTGCTAGCAGCCTTGTACTTCTTGAAATCAGGCTCCACAATCTTCAATGACGGACAGAGTTTTTTCCCAATGAAACCAGCCATACCTGCACGGACGCCGAACTTCCTTGCATGGTAATTGGATGTGGCTAACATCGAGAAAGAGCCTACGGCCATAGGAATAGTCTCTAAATGTTTATCATCTCGAGACTCTACAGCCGCATAGAACATGTCCATGTCCACATGTACAATGATTTTTGACAAGTCTCTTCGTGAAGGCTCAAGCACTTCAGCCTTATCATCCATTTCTTTCGCAGCACGCTTCCGTTCTTCGCTGGTTAAACCACTAATCTTGTTCATCATGGCTTGGATTTGGCGATCTATTCTCTGTTGTCTATCCTGTTGATTTTTGAAAAAAGGAGAATCCTTAGAGGCTTCGTGAATGATTTTGTTGATTCTCTCTGTATCCAGCCCACCCATCCCGGCCTTGCCATCGTTCAGAGCCATGGTTGTTATCTGGCCAGAACTTTTACTTGAGCTCGGATCCATACTTTCTAATTTGCAATATTTAGTTAATTGAACATTCAAAGATAGGGATGACGAAAATGTCAATACACTGAGGCTTAGCGCGCCGACGACAGATTAAGTGAGCGCCATCTATGAGCAGAGCAGGGCATGAAATAGCAGCGCTTCCTCTTTGTAGTTGCACGCGGTGTGTTGATATTCTCGTTAAAGTGTTCAATTTATATTTGATCAGATTTATCGTTTTAAACTGAAACATTTAGACGCTATAAAAAATGACCGCCGAAACAGCAAAGAAGAACTCTAAGGCCAATGAGAAGATCAAGGCAGAGGAAGCCAAGAATGACGGTGAGAAAATGGTGTGCCCAGAAATCACGTGGTTTTCACGCCTAAGCCTTGCTTCTGTAAGAGGTATACTAATTTTGTGTTGTGTTAATTAGCTTCGGCAAGCGAAACCGACTCGGACAGTGAATCTGGCCCGGAAATTGAGGATGCTGGTGACGAGAACGCCGAAGCTGGTACTGGTGGCCTGAGCCTCGAAGACGTCGTATCGAAAGTGAAGCAAAGTCGAGGGGAAAAGAAGGCTCGCAAGGTGATGAGCAAATTAGGTTTGAAGCAGGTTACTGGAGTCAACCGAGTTGCTATCCGAAAATCGAAAAATATCCTTTTCGTCATCAATAATCCCGATGTTTACAAGAGTCCAGCATCTGATACTTACATTGTTTTTGGCGAAGCTAAAATCGAAGACTTGTCGCAGAAAGCCCAAATGGCAGCTGCCGAAAAGTTCAAGAACCCGGATGCTGCTTCGGTTTTAGGTGGGGCTGGTCTGGATGCAGGTCTCAGTGCCGCTGGTGGCGCCAATGTTCCTGGTCGCATCGATGAAGAGAGTGACGAAGAGGAGGCCGACTCCACTGGCGTAGAAGACAAGGACATTGAACTGGTCAGGAGCCAGGCCAATGTGTCGCGTAACCGGGCAGTGAAGGCACTGAAGAACAACAACAATGACATAGTGAATGCAATTATGGAACTGACTATGTAGTATTAAAAACGCTCACTGAACAGTGTTCTGAAACTCAAATAGTCAGTAACAAGGATTTATTTGTGTTTTTCAGAGTTTTGCCATGAAAATAAACAAGTAAAATTTTGCTTGTAAAATCACAACTCAATTGTCGTTGAGCTTCTCGAGGAACCTATGGACCAGCTGTTTGCTGATTAACAAAGTTATTGTCTGAGTACCATCGGATCTCTTATTAAATTTGATTAACTTGTGGTCTTTGAACTCTGTCAACTGAGCTCTCAAAGTAATTTCCGAATTGACCAGATACTCTTCGCGACATATTCTGTACAAAGTTGAAAAAGCTAAGCCATCTTCGGCATCTCTACTTCTCGCAGCGGAGCTCTCAGGACACATATCATCTTCGCTTGCATCACTCGTTCCTTTGTCACGTGAGATTTTTTCGGCTACTTGAAGGGTAGGTTTTGAGTGAAACGTGAGAATTTCGACGAATATCTTTTGCGCATTCGGATTGAGACTTTCGTAGACATGTCCGATAGCACTCAAACTAAGCTGACCATTCATAGCATTATTCTTGGAGTCTACCGAATTTGTATACGCTCTTTCCACGGAATAAGAACTGAACGTCGGGCAAATTATCCAAACTAGATTAAGTTCATTTGACTCTTTCGAACTAAAGAGAAGCCCAGAATGAACGTGGTCAAGTGAAGCAATCAGGCGAATTCTTCCGTCCGCTTTGCTAAGGATATGGACTAGAAACTGCTTTAGCTTGACGGGTGATAATGAGAGCAATTTGTCTAGCGAATGTATCACGACGTATAAGTCATAGTTTAAATCTGTAGCTGCTTCGAGTACAGATTCGTAGCTTGAATCCTCAGCGCCGAGAGCATCTCTGAAATAACCAATAATCTAGGGGCAAAGTTAGTTTCGAGAGGTTTCATATCACGGACTTACATGTTTAAGTGTCAACTCAGGATAGAAGCCATAGATTATAAGTGAATGCTCGTCAGCTAGCCATTTGTCGGTGAACGATTCGATAAGTTTCAGTTTAGAGCCAAATCCATGAGTAAGAACATTGGCTCCCTCAAAAAGTAGAAAGAACATCTCTTGGAAAAGCTTGCTCTCGTAAGTGTCCATCAACTGGGCAGATATACTGCTAGATTCGAGATAATTGAGTGGTTCACATCCGGTTATTTTTAGAGCCGAGAGGTCGATATCGTTGAGCGTATTATTGGACGTTTTAACGCGAGCATTGTGAGCCATGAAATAGTTCTGAGTATTGACAAATGGCTCTTCGGCTTCTTCTTCGTCATCATCACTCGTGCCGATACGGATAAGGCTCCTGTTTCGTTTCAATTTCCTCCTCGGACTGGACAGATCACTTTCGGACATTTCATCACTTTCGAACCTGCTCGTCATGTGATGGGCGATGTTGTGAACTCCATCGCCAGCTTGACCAGTGTAAACATGAACAGCAACCCGATCCTCACTGGCTTGAGATTTTATGATGAACTCATCATCTTCATCGTCATATACTTCGCGATCCCGCGACATCACAACAAGTAATCAAACGAATACGAGTTAAAAACAAAAAAAGTCAATAGTCGTCAAGTGAAAGGCGCCAAATCTTCTACGAAGACCTGCTGATACATTGCTGGATCTTAGTCCCAATTGTCGTAGAAGTTTTAGTCTTATATAGTCAGTGTTTTACAACAGTAGCTGGTAGTCTTTCCTAAACAGCATCCTATCCCATCGGATTGCCTCTGTCACTAAGACAAAGTAGTCACCCAATGAATGTAACGGAATGAAAGGGAAGAAAGAGGGGTCGACAGAGAGCAGAGCCAATGGGAAGTCAGCTTGGCGAGGCGCCATTGGACAAGAAGCAAGAGGCGCAGAACGGCAACGTCCAAAGGCAGGGACTCGTTTGGCTGCTATGAGAGACGATCTCTCTTTTCTCTGTCTATCGCTTTTAACATTTGTCTACACTTTATTCGTGTTGTTATTTGTCTCTCTCCCAGTAACTTGGTTCTCCTCACTGAACTGTTCTGAACATAGTCCGACAACGAAAAGAAAAAGAGTGTTCGAATGATCCCTCTAGCTCTGGGTTAGTGTGAGACAATTAGTAAAGAAGAAGGTGAAGAAGACGAGAGACAAAGGTGAAAGTTTAATGTCTTGGTCAGGCTCCTCCAATCCAGCGCAGGCATCAACAATTTCCTCGGCATTCCCTTCAGCCACAGGCCTGGCTCCGACAGCTGCTGGTGGTGACCAGGCTGCCAGTGGTCAAGTGGTGTCGCAAGCCCCGACTGGACATGGTTTGGCCGTTCAAACGCCTTCGTTACGTTTAGTGCCAGCAGCGCAGGCAAACAGCAATACCGTTGGTCCTGCCTTCATTGCCAAAGGTGCTGCCACTGTAGCGGTCTCCTCTCAGCCCCAGAGCTGGTCAAGTGTCCAGCTAATTGCTTCGTGCAATGCCTCTGGTGACCAGATGAATTCGGCTTCAAGCGTGACTGGCGCTACTGGTCCACCACTAACCGGAGGAGCAGTTCAGTTCGCGACGACTTCAGCCGTAGTTAGCAATGCAAAGCAAGTTACAGTCTCAGCCGCCGCACCAGGCGCGCCTTCTATGGCGGCGCAAAACTCGGTCTCAGGCATGCCAGGAAGCTTGTATATAAGCGCCAATGCTATCTCCACCGGAGCAGCGGCGACGGCGCTTCCATTGGATCAAAGCTACTCTGGCTCCGTTGCTGGGAAACCGTCAACACAGCCCTCAGCCATAGTTGCTCCACACCATGATGGCGCCGGCGCCAACCATCAAATAGCGTCTATCCATTCGCATCCCGTTTCTATACCCATGGCTCACTCTAATACAGTGATCGCTGCTGTCGCTGCACCAGGCCATGGTACGACCACATTCGCAGTGACACCTCAAGCGGGCCCTCCGCCAGCGCACACGCCAGTTCTCTCCGGGAATGCTGTTCAACTGACAGTGAAAGCTTCCCCAGCAACACTTCGCTCGGTCAACATAATTCAGGAGACAAAGACGATCGTCCAACAGCCTTCTTCTCAGCAAGTAGTACATCGTGTTGTTCCCATAACTGACGAGAATCAAAGGCCGAGTCAAGTTGCGAATGCTTCAACAGTCAGCAACGGCGGTTTGACTAATAGTGCATTGTCAGCTGGAAGTCAACAGCAGTTTCAGAGACTGAAAGTCGAAGACGCTCTCTCCTATCTTGACCAGGTTAAGTTCCGATTTAATAATCAACCACAAGTCTACAATGACTTCCTTGACATCATGAAAGAATTCAAATCACAAAGCATCGACACACCTGGCGTGATTCATCGTGTATCTACGCTATTCAAAGGCCACCCAGAGCTAATCGTTGGCTTCAATACCTTTCTGCCTCCGGGTTACAAGATCGAAATGAAATCTGGTGAGCAAGTTAGCGTGAGCATGCCGCACAACACTATCGTTCTTCCCTCATCGCTGACAGCAAGTAGTGTTCCCATCCACTTCACAACGAATCCCCCACCGGACGTAGTGAATCAAACCATAAATACTGGGCAAGTGACCACCACTGTTTTGCAGCCGATAGGAAGTGGCAAGAATTCAGCGTTCACGGCGAGCAATGCCATTTCAGCTATAACGGTGGCTAGGCCCAATGCGTTGCCCTCGGTTACTACTCAGAATGAAAGTCTACCCGTTGCCCACGCACCTCGAATCGTGCAGTCCACTGTGCAAACGAACGCCATTCACAACGTAGCTGCTGCTGCCAACGGAGTTCCACCGACTACTGGTACTCAGCCAGTTGAGTTCAATCATGCTATCAATTATGTAAACAAAATCAAGCTGAGGTTCCAAGGTCAGCCTGAAGTGTACAAACAGTTTCTCGAAATACTGCATGCTTACCAGAAAGAACAAAAGAATATCAAAGAAGGAAAGCAGCCAGAGAATAAGTCATTGTCAGAAAGTGAAGTTTACCAACAGGTAGCTAAGCTGTTCAAGAATCAGGAGGATCTGTTGCAAGAATTTGGCCAGTTCTTGCCAGATGCCAATTCTGGTACTGGTTTTGGTCTAAGTGGCACCATATCCGCTGGTCTCAATCTTACTAGTACTGCTTTAGGAACCAATTCCAGCTTATCTACGGCTATATCAGCAGCACAACATGTTGACAATCTCGCTGCTGCACACCGAGCGGCAAACAATGACCACGGAGCCATTGTCAAGAAACCTCTCGCTAGATCTGGCACTGCTCAGCATTTCAACCAAAATACTACCGTTCACGGTGTACAGAGCATGAAGCGAACTGCATCATCGAATCAGCCACCTTTTAGTGGTGGAAACAGAGAAGGCAAGAGACCAAAGATGACGTCTCTCAAAGATGTTTCTATGGCTGAAGCTGGCAAATATGGCTCATTGAACGAGTTTGCATTTTTTGATAAAGTAAGAGTGAATCCATTCCATTAAGTTGCTCATCATGTTTGTTCTGTACCTAGGTTCGCAAAGCTTTGAGAAGTACGGATGTCTACGAGAACTTTTTACGCTGTTTGGTCATGTACAATCACGAAATAGTGTCTAGAAGCGAACTTGTTCTCTTGGTGACGCCATTTCTAACAAAGAGCCCAGAGTTGCTCAAATGGCTCAAGGAGTTTTTGGGATGCAAAGGGGAAGGGGCATTGTATGCAAATTCAGTGAACAATAACTCGGCGGCCGACGCTTTACCTCACCGCGTCGTTGGAATCCGTGATCGTGACAGAACAGGCTCTGAAGTTGGTATGGAAATTGATTATGCAACTTGCAAACGCTATGGTGCCTCATACCGAGCCCTGCCAAAGAACTACCCGCAGCCCAAATGTTCTGGGAGGACACCTTTATGCTACGAAGTGTTAAATGACACCTGGGTTTCCTTTCCTTCTTGGTCGGAAGATTCGACATTTGTTACGTCTAAGAAAACACAGTATGAAGAGCACATTTCAAAATGCGAAGACGAAAGATATGAACTGGATGTAGTGATCGAAACGAACCTCGCTACTATACGGGTTCTAGAAACAGTTCAGAAAAAGCTTAGTCGCATGACACCCGAAGAAAGAAATAAGTTCAAATTGGACGAAAATCTTGGCGGAACTTCGGCCACCATTCACCAGAGGTCTATTCGGCGGATTTATGGTGACAAGTCGGCAGAGATCATTGAAGGTTTGAAGAAGAATTCGGCGGTAGCTGTGCCTCTTGTTCTACGCCGACTGAAGGCCAAAGAGGAAGAGTGGCGGGAAGCTCAGAAATCGTTCAACAAGATCTGGAGAGAACAGAATGAACGTTACTATCTCAAGTCACTGGATCACCAGGGAATATCTTTCAAACAGAACGATATAAAGAACTTGCGCTCTAAGAATTTGCTCAATGAAATAGAAACCATATTTGAAGAACGACACGAGCAAAATGAAGAGCAGAGCAACGGTTCTGCCGACGGACCAAATGCTGTCACTGGTCCTCACATGACGTTAACATACAAAGATAAATCCATGATTGACGAAGCATGCAATTTAATCATTCATCATGTCAAAAGACAAACATCGGTGCATAAGGAAGATAAACAGAAAATCAAGCAACTCATGAAGCATTTTATACCTGATCTCTTTGCCGTTCCTCGGGGCGATCTCTCTGACGATGAAATGGACGATACAGACCATGATCAAGATGAAGCTCCGCCCAAACCGAAAGTGAAGAGCAAGACAACCAGGAACGGAGCTCTGGCTTTCAAATCGCAGAATGGAGTACCAGAATCGACCCCCGTTTCAAGGGAGCCCACCGCTGACGAGTATTCACTCTTTTTCGTCAACAACAATTGGTATTTGTTCTTCCGTCTCCATTCCATTCTGTGTGAACGCTTAACTAAAATGCACGAAAGAGCCGTCATAATTGCCGCTGAGGAAGACAGGGACAAATTAAACCGGAAAGAGTCCACAGCCATCGCTTTGCGGCTGAAACCCAAATGTAAGCTCGTCGCCCTCATCTCTGTCATCTTCACAACTAATATTTTTCCTCTTCTCTTTCAGCTGAAATCGATACAAACGAATATTTTCCAGCATTTGTTGACATGATAAAGCAGGTTTTGGATGGAAACCTTGACGGTAACCAATATGAAGACATGCTTCGCGAAATGTTTGGCATTCACGCTTACATAGGCTTCACAATGGACAAGGTTGTTCAGAACATTGTTCGCCAACTCCAGCACATTGTTTGTGATGAACCGTGCTCTCAATGCACTGATATATACGCCGAGGAAATGAAGGCAACTGATGGCCTCGCTACCGGTGGACTTGTCTCTACACAGCATATCCGCCTAAATCACGAAATGGTTTACCAGAAAAAGGCGGAACAAGTGCTGACGGAAGAAAATTGTTTCAAGCTGTTATTTTACAGGAAAGACTTAAGAATGACCATTGAGCTGCTAGACACTGAAGGCGTTGATAGTGATGATGGCACTGAAATCGAGCGCTGGTCGGAGTATGTTGAAAAGTATGTGAAGGATGACGATACCATCAGTGACGAGCTCAAAGACAGACTGAGTAAAAAGCCAGTCTTTCTTCCTCGAAATATTCCATTGTGGAGGCTTAAAGGTGATCGTAATCAAGACGACTATGTCGAATCTACTAGCGAGCGATCGAATCAACCAAAGCAGCCTACGAAGAGGAAAGAGAGGACAGCAACGGAAACAGATCGTCGTTCTTCTCCTCAACGTGACTTCGAAGGAAGCGTTGAGAACAGCTTAGAGATATCCGATGGAACTCAATGCAGATTCAATGTCAATAATTATAAAATGGTGTTCGTAGTTGACAGTGAATGCTTTATGTACAGAAGGAATTCCTTGCCCAAAGCTCGCCAGGTAAATTAGTTCTCATGTGAATTTCTCTCAAGTCCTAATCGAATTGCTTTGTATTCAAACAGTCGCACAAAAAAGTTACTCAGCAACTGAATTCTCGGTTCTCCGAGTACCAGAAAAATTGGCTCACGAAACTGAAAGACGAGGATTCTAAGCGTTGTGATGACTGGTTCATGGGAAGAACTTGTGAAGACGATCACAATGACTCTGACGGTCGCCCTATCAAGTTGACAAGAACAAAGCGAGTTGTACACAATGACGAAGAGACATGTCCATACAAAACATACTATAGATATAAAGTTGAAGAGAAAAGCTGAAAGTAGAGAAATCATCATTTAGAGAAGCGCTTTTCACGAGCGAATGATTCATTGTTTAATCCATGAAACCTGCTATATAAATAATCTCATGATGTTTGTCTATTTTTCAAGAAAAAAACTTGTACCCCTCATGGAAAAATTTTAATTTAAGCATTTTTGACGCGATAAACTGAAAACTAACGTGATACCGGTGCTCGAGAGAAGAGAGCGAGAGAGAGAGAATCTAGGTGCGAATTCTAGAAATGCCATAAGCAAACAGAAACTGACGTTGGCGTCGACTGACGTCATTGAGGTTCGCGCCTGCGTTATCTCTGTTTTCTGTACAGATGGGCAAGACTCAGCTCGACTCAGCTCGAGCACATATTAGGACTGAGCTGTCGGCTCGTAGCTCGAGTCTTGAGCTGAGCTGTAGTGATGTGAATTTGTCGACAAAGATAAGACAAAGACAACAGAAGACTTAGTCTTTGTCAGACAAAACGAGGACAAAAGACAACTTTCTCAGGAGTTTGTCATGACAAAGACAAACAGTTCTAGAAAAACGACAAAGACGAACTGAAAGAATTGTCTTCGTAGGCTTGTACGTGCTATTGGCAGATTATTGTCTTGTCTCGCGAATAAGACAAAAATCTGAGGACAAAAGACAAAAATTTAAAGACAGACAAAAAAAGAGAAGACAAAGACAAAAAAGTAGAGAAATTTACAACACTAGTGGCAGCTCGACGACTCGAGCTGAGTTTTTGCCCATCTATAGTTTTCTGAGCTTTGGAGAGCGAGAGAGAGAGAGAGATAGAGAGGAAGAAGTCGGTGGCAGCGAGCAAATCAATATTGGTTTATATTCGCGATCTCACTGTCGCGATTGGATCGAAAGGAGTGTGTTTTACGAGAGCCGTTGAAGCCATATTGTTTTTTAGATGCTGCGCTAGTGACAACAAGCCATGGCTAGTGAACGCCAGTTGCCCGTCAATTATGATCAGATTTTTGGCGTTGATTGCGTCGAGGAGGAAGTGTTCACTGACCACGAGTATCCGGATGGAGAGGAAGAAGAAGACAATGTTGAAGTGTCAAGAAGGCTCTTCGAATTAGAAGAAGAGCAAGAGCAATTAAATTCCAGCTTGATTGCCTTAACGTCACACTTTGCTCAAGTGCAGCTTCGCCTGAAGCAAATTGTGGACGCCGAGGCCGATGAGAAGGAGAAATTGTTAAAAGAACTAGAAGAATTTGCCTTTCGAGGCATCCCTGACTTCAGAGAGCCCGTTATTGATTTGGCTCTTGTTCCTAACGATGCCGATGTTGATGGCACCGATTTCGATGACGACCAACGAATTGACAAGTTCGATCGAAGCCTTCGCCGAGTCAGCAGCTGTGAAGTCAGCAAACTAGAACTGCAGCGTATTAAGCAGAAACAACTGATCAGTAAATTGAAAGATCAGCTAGAAGACTTAGAAAAGTATGCGTATGAAACGGGTGATCTCAATGCAATCCCCTCTTCCATGTTATTGGAGAGACAGACTGTTGTTATTGAGCAACTGAAAGGCAAGTTGGCGCTAAACTTGGACGAGATGGACAAATTGTCGCCGGAAGACCTTAGAAAACAAGTTGACAAGGCCGTTCGCGATGTAAGAGCTCTAATCAGTTTCGGTTATCCCTGTTTCAATTTCTTCTCCCTTATCTTTATAGATAGTCAATCCTGCAATCATGAAGGAGCAGCTTGTGGAACAATTGAAAACTCAGGTGTCCGATTTAGAACGGTTCATTCATTACTTGCAAATAGCCAACAATGACAGTATGTGCCACTCGAGTTCCAAGAGTGACTGTACGTGCCACTGCCCGATGCACGGCAACGCGCAGACCGGCTTGGAGAAGTATGACGCTGCCGTTGCGGCCAAACAGTGCAAGAGCTTCAAGAACAGAACGCGAACCAGTAGTGAGGGCGACAGCCGGCAGGCAATGCAGATAATTAAGCGCGTCATGACGCTGTTGCAAATGATCACCTTTGCTCAGTTTGGTTGCAGTCGGACTGAGCGTCGCTTCGAGAGGAACATACTAAAAAGGACCACCAAGGGCAACCACTGGGGTGACTTGAGGGCTAGGCTCGAGTTGGCTATTGACCACATTCTCGAGGTGGACAAGGAAAAGTTTGCCCATGACTCGGACTACACGAGTGACTCTGATGACTCCCAGTTTAGCAGGAAGCTGGGTAATGAGAAGATGACGAGTGCCGTGCGCAAAGAACTGGCGCCAGCACTTCGTGACCTTTTAGAACATGGTTTAGACTTTTACAGCTCGTCCAATAGCAATCAGTCGTTGATTTTAAGATCGATGTTCGATTGGGGTTGCTTTTCTGATCGATCAGCCCACGTAGCTGCCGCAGATACGGTTAATAGCATGACGGTCTGGGACCTGATCTTGAAGTTCTACGAGTTCAAAAATGGTGGCCTACTGAACGCCACACCGGCGCGCAGGTTGTCGCAGAGTTTTAATTTACAAATTGTCGGCCGAACGGCAATTACGCCGAAGCAAACTTTATTGACGGCAATTGACGAGATAATTGAGACGCACACTCCGCTTAAGAGAAGTCCAGATGCCCATTTCAAGGCCTTGGTTTCACAAGCTTTGAAGTGAGTTCTCAATTGGGCAACTGAATCAATTAATTGTATTAATGTCACAGTGAAGGACGATTAATCACCTGGCTTAAACTCGTTGTCAAGAGTAGACGAATTGTCGAGACTTTCTACGAGCCCTGGAGTTATGTTGCTTCCACAGGTAAGTTGATTGCCAAAGTTCGCCTTGATTGATTGACTGATTCTTTTCCCAGGCTTTGACGATGCATTTAAGAGTCTCGAAAAGTTGTCAGCTATAAAATTCCATATTCCGACGGACTTGGCTATTCGTCAGCTAAGGAATATCAGTGACGCCTTTTAGTCAGTTAGTCTACATATAACTTGAATGTTGACATACGCGACCGTTATATGGGTTTATATAGCGAGGTGAATTTTTCTAGACAAAGAT
The DNA here is from genome assembly GCA_022750525.1 of Halotydeus destructor. NCBI lineage: Eukaryota > Metazoa > Arthropoda > Arachnida > Trombidiformes > Penthaleidae > Halotydeus > Halotydeus destructor. The sequence continues at coordinate 39,881 of JAIUWE010000081.1, forward strand.
GAATTATTTTCAATTATACTATTCTAGTCAAAATCTTGAATGATTGTCTGATGTATTCTAATTTATTTATTGTTAACTGTAACAAAGGTGAGCAAAAAGAGTTCATTTTTTCACTTATTAAGTCACACTTTGAATTCACGAGATACTGTTTTATTTTATATGCTGTGACAATGACTCGAATTGTTGACTTCATGCGTTGAATAAATGATTTAATTATGTGCATAACAGTTGCCTCAATATGGTGAACATAAAGTGAGCTAAACATGCCGCTTTGCCAGATACTGAATTTGTAGCTACAGTAGATCGATCATATTTTTACCGAGTGCAAATAAGCAATCCGTGTTAGTATAGTGGTGAGTATCCCCGCTTGTCACGCGGGAGACCAGGGTTCGATTCCCTGACACGGAGAATTCCTTTTTTGCTTTTTTCATGAAAGTTGGCTACCTCAGTACACTCAAACCCAAATAAAGAACCAACAAGAGAGACTAGATATCAACTTTTTTTATTTTACTACGAACTGCACAATTAATCGTCGTAAACTCTACTGAACTTCTTCTTGTGACTCGTTCAGTTTATGACAAATCTTGATTTCGTTGATGCGCAAAACAGAGAGCGAATCGCGAGTGAAGTACCATTTCTTGAAATTATGTGTCCTGGGAACGTGGATTACGTTAGTGATAGTGTGTCCCATGGTTTTCTCCACCAAAGTTGCTTCTATGTGGACTAAATCACGATCTATTAAAGGTCTGCCGATTAAGGTTACATTCTCGCCGCCAACCAGCATGCACTTCTCTAGTTTGACTCTGGTACCAACTTCAGCAGGGAAGTGCTTCCTAACCATGATTAAGTCTCCTTCGGTGAATCTGTGCTGTTGACCATAAAGGTGACAAATGGCAAACAATCGGCTCTTGTCTCGCTTTGCTTCGATGTCTTGGTTAACTTTGTCAAAGAAACTGTTCACCAGCGAGTATTCAGCATCCCCCGTTTCCGGTAATATTTCAGTCTTCAGCTGGCTGGCAGCCTGTTCGTTTTGTCTAATTGTTCGCAAGTTACGCACTTGGTGAGCATAATTGACTCGAATTTTCAGCAAACCGAACACTCGCGATGCAGACATGTTTATTATGAATTAGCGAATAGAACTGACACTCAGCGCCATCTGGTGTGTGCTGAATGTACTACTTTGTTTCAAACTGCGGCTCGATTACTTACTCTCTGACGTAATATCGTTAGGAATGTTCTCTCAACTCTGTTAGATCGTATTGAAAGTATTTCAACTCAATTGAAGCTGATCTCAAGTTGTCCAAGCTAATGTATAAGAGTGAATAGAAGATCGTGAAGTAACATTCGATTGCCCATCATCAAGCAGTATGTAATCGAGGCATCATTTTTTGCCACTTTTTGTCGCTAATTCTTCATCTAATTCACTTGATTTCCCTGGAAAGTATTCTGGCTGCAGTGGACTTTTATGGCAATGCCAACGCGAGGCCACTTGCTTCTTCCACTTTGTTCTGTTAAGTTAACCAAACATGGCACTGGCTTCTATTAAAGCTGAACAGTCTCAGATTACTTACCTTCGATTTTGGAACCAAGTCTTGACTTGTATTTCCGTTAATTTAAGGCTCTGAGAGAGTTCGATCCTCTTGCTGACACTGAGGTACTTGTCTTGCTGGAATTCGCTCTCTAATCGTTCTAATTGTTTCGCAGAGTATGCTTGCCTAGGTTTACGTTCACAGCTATGTTTCCTCGGATTGCGATTTCGGCCAAGTTTGAACAGTCCAGGAAACACACGTTCAGCTAAATCGTGCCTCGACTCCAAGTCCGACTTACGAGCGGTTTGATTGAAAAAGTACTGACTGATTAGACGCTGATACTGAAGAGTAGCAGTTATCTCTCGACGACTGGCTGAACATTCGGGCAGTGAACAGTTCAATCGAACATCAGAGGCTGCCTCTGGACTATGTATCAAATTCGAACCGTTGATGATGCTGTCAATAGAAAACTTCAACGAGAAAAACTGTTTAAAGAAGCAATTTGAAACAAGTTACATCTCACCTTGATTGAATGATTGGCGGAAGGCAACGAGTTCATTCTAGCCTCTTCTTTATGTGTTTGTTTCCGAAGTGAAAATGTGTGTCTATGCGGTTGACTCACGAACACATTCTGAAAAGACAACTTGCCTCAAGAAAAGTAAATTGCCAAGGAAAGCGTTTACACTCCGCCCCCGCTGTTAGAACAGTTCAAACTCGATTGCTGCATTAGGATCCCTTGTTGCCATGTGTTCAATTGTCCAATTAGGCTTCAAATTGCCCTACAGAATGATGTTAAGAACATAGAACAACTCCCACTTTTCGTATTCGACCTGAGGTGGGCGTCAAACTGGGCCTCGAACAGTTCTAACACGCTTGTTCAATTGCTTTCCTCTCTATTCTGTACAGTCATCAGAATAGGCTGAACAATGTTCTTAGAAAGAAATCTATTCTAACCGTGAGAAATCTAACATCAGCCACCACCGCCTGAACTGTTCGAACAGTTCTATCTGGCCACTAAATTGGCCCTCGTGTTCAGCTTCGAGCATTTGAACATTTACCGCTCGTATAGAACATGTAGAAGCCTGTTAGTTCTATTCAATTCAAGATAATGTTTTTCGAACTGTCTGCACCTTATTGTTTGAATGAATGTTCTATTTGAATGTTCGAACACAACTGTTCGTGCCTTGCCGTTTCCTTTTTCATTGCCGCTCCCCTCCTCCTCTCTTCCTTCCTCTCTCCCCCTCTTCGTATATGAGTTGCAGTACCTTCGAAACGGATCTCACGATGTCTGTGGAGAAGATTGATTGAACTAATCGGCAAACACTTCGCTATCAGAACCTTGGAAGGAGTGAGGAGAGGAAGAGAGGGGCGAAAAGAGACGAAGTTTGTGCTCGATAATGAAGTAATTTGTCTTGTTTAACACAATGACCGAATGGTTCATATATAAAATTCGGCGGTTTTTGTTATGTCATGAAGGCTAAATGTACACGTTCGAACGAGAGACGATTAATTACTTCTAGCCATTTATGTCTCAGACCTCTTCTCCAAGTAATTGTCTGTCAAATGAAATCAATTGAGTTTAATGTGTGTGAACAGTTGCACATGTTCTATTCCAAGTGTTCAAATGACCACCTTTCGAGTTATTTGCAAATCGAACGTTCGCATTCTATTAGAATACAACAAAGCAACGACTCCTTGCGATCTTGCACTTCATTTGATTGGATATTATTGTGATTGCTTAAATTTTCGAAACAAATTGCTAAATTAACAAGCAGCTCATACCCTTGAATCACATTTGAAAAAGTTACTGAAAAAATTCCACTAGAATATAATACAAAGTAAATGTGCTTGAATGGAATGAACGACCAGTAGACTCCATCTTGATTTTTGAAATGTACAAGTTTTCGTTCCGTCCTCAGTTTTTTTGGGTCATGATGTTCGACAACAGTTTTCATTCAACTAGTTATTTATAACAAAATTCGTTTACTCCTATTCATCTGAACCCTAAAAAATAGAACGAGGCGATTAGTCGAAGAAGAGGGCGCAGAGACAGAATTTTTGACAGTCTTGGAAATGGCGGAAAATTAGTTCTGGAGTCGAGTGTGACAATGACAAAAGCGACAGACATGATTGGTTAAGTTAACTGCGCCCGGAGTTTCAGGTGGCCGATTGTTATTGGGTGAGACAGAGCGACGATTAGATAGCGGAGACAGGTTGGCGTTATCGTCGACACTTAAGGACGTCAAATGCGGAAAGAGCTGATTGTTATCAAGACTGAAAGAGCGAAGGCGTTCGAAAGTTGAAAGGGCAGAACTCGAGAGGGTTCGAGCGGCCGAAAAGTAGTTCTTTCGAATAGACGCAACAACTGTACCTTCCATACTTGCGTAGCTGCCCTTTCGAAGTTCACACATCTCACACGAGGTTAGCTCGTGGTGGTTCTTAAATGTACACCCTAAACATGTCCAATTGTCACTTCCGGTTCTTGAGTTCGTCACTGCGGAAATAGAACATTTTGGGTTACACGACGCACACGTCTAGTCGACTTACTGTCGCCGTAGACTTCGTTGCCATTGTACTCATAGTTGACCGAAGAGCTTGACCCGTTGCCGGCTTGTTCGGAGAGACGGTGGACCCTCTGGCTCCGAAGGACGTACGAGTCTTGATTCAGGTGCATCTTGGGAGACGGCGTCTTGGAGGGAAAGGATGGCCGATGTTTCATTGTGTGTGAATCTGGCTTCGGAGGTGGGACACGCTGAAATAATTTACCGAAATCCAGTTCCGGTTGGCGAGGATGCCTGGGCCTCGGCGGCAAAGGTGGTGGTCCTTCCGGCTCATTGGGGCCGGAAACGCGATTCGGCAGGTTCCGATTCATCGTCGAGCCAGCACCACTGAAAGGATATTCACCGAAGAGGTCAACTTCCGTGATTAAACTGTGACAGTCAATCTTTAGCTGCCGGATTTCTTTTCGCAATTCAAGCATCTCTAGATACTTGTCGTAGTTTGCTCTTCTAGCTGGCTGAGAGAACACTTCGTCTTCTAAGTGTGATACAGTGAATGCCATCGTCGATAAATTGCTGTTTAATTTTCTTGATTCTTGTACTAGGCGATCGTACTGACGGGTCTGGTTATCTAGCAATGCTGTTCGAGAAAGCGAGTGAGAGGGAGAAAGCAAACAAGGGATGAGCCAAGTGATCGTGAGTGGTTTCCATCAATAACTGGTTTAGCATGATTCATTTTGATCACGTGTAAATTGCACTTGCAAATTGAAAATAGGCTCTGTGCTGGCGAACTAATCGTTCATGTCGCTCCCCTTTGTGCCCGAAACCTATCTCCGCTAGATATGCCTCAAGGTCAAGACTGGAAAGCGATAGACTTCCCTCAACAGAGCTATCGACCGAGCATCTCTCTAAATGCCAAAGTGCAAAGTTTATCGATTTCCTGCTCTCTCTCTCTCTTTCCCTCTCTAGTCTAACTTGTTTACCTTCAATGTAAGGTGGTCTGTGTCTCGTCACAGAGTGGCTTGACCTTCGCGCCGGAACATTTGGTCCTTGAACATATCCAGAGTTCGATCTCTCTTCATGAGTACTGGGCAGAGGGCAAAATGGCCGACTTGGGGTCGTAGGGGAAGCCGTGGCGGGCCGCGGAGGAATGGTTAGGGACGACTGTCTCCTTCTACTCTGACCATCTTGAACGGGTGACGAAAATTGTCGGTTGAAGTTGTTGCTGTTGGAGCTCATTTTCTTCTCTTCAGCTGGATTTACAAGCTTCTCGACGCAACAATTTGGGCTTGTATAGTCGCTGAATCAACACCGCTTCAAATTGGTTCCATGGGGTGACGCAATCATTGCCGACAGTTTTCGGAGAGGACACTTTGTCGCATACACGACATAACAACGGTATCAGCTGATGCTCTCTCTACCTGCTCTCTCCCTCTTTTCTTTCGCTCTCTCCCTCTGCTCCCTCTCTCTCCCTCTCTGCGCTCAGCTGGTGCTCCTGAGGCCTTAAGCGAACTGCGCAACTCACGGCTGCAGTTCGTAACTAAATGCACGTGCTGTTTTAGGAAAATACAATTTTTAATTGTTAAGATTGAGATGGGCGATGAGGAAGATGCCGTCTTTCATGATGAAGTGGAAATAGAAGACTTTGTGTACGACGAGGAAACGGAAACATTCACGTATCCGTGTCCATGTGGAGACTTGTTTACCATTACCAAGGTAGGTGTAACTTTCTCGGCTTTCCCAGTTTCTGTGTTTCTATAAATGATCTCTCTCCCCCTCCCTCCTCTTTCGGATGAAAAGGAAGACCTAGAGAATGGTGAAGACGTGGCTCGTTGTCCAAGCTGCTCCCTAATTATACAAGTTATTTGCAATCCCGATGATATCGAAGACCTAATTAAGAAGAAATCAGCTGCCAAAACGACGGCGACGTCAACATTGGTCAAAAATTAATTGCTCTCATCGTCTCTCGAGGTCACCCGTCGAGCCATTGTTAATAGCACAAACCATTAACGCAACAGTAATCAGTTAACTGTTGTTTTTATTTATCTGGAAGCATTAAATGCTCTACATACGCTCATTTATTCGTTAACTAGTCAACATAATGTGCTTGATAGCTTGGAATGTAAGTAATAAGATATGTTTTGCTGTTGAAGAAACAGCAAACACTGAGCCACAAATAAGTATAACCGGCTGAACAAATATTCAGAACATAATGGTAGAAGCTTTGGACATACGAGTGATTTATAGGTTACTTTGTTAAAAATACGGTCAATAACTTTCTTTGTCTTGTAAATGTCTCACAAAAAATCTGGCTTCTCTCTCTCTTCTCTTACATTATATTAATTAGACTAGCAGCCTGTTGATAGACAAATTCGTAATTCACCAATTATGCATTGCAAAGTGGTTCGTTAGCTTGAAGCGAGCTGTTTTCCAACATTGAGATGTTCGGCCTACTGAGTTGTCAGGAATATTATAAACCAGCGGTGCTGAATGTTTTCTTCGGTTACTTGATCACGCAGTTCATGTCCAGGTCGACTCGAATCCTACTATCGCACTACAGCTTCGTTATCTGGCATCTATAAAAACTTTCTGAAAATAAGAGATTCATTTCCCATTCTCAAGTGCTGCAATTTAGATTTCATCTTCTCCCGGTAAAGCGCTTTTGTTCAGAAAGGATAGGCACCATATGTTGCACCTTCGGGTTTCAGTTAATTCATCATTCAGTTTCCTATCTCCTCCATGCGACAGTGAATTTCAGTATCGACGACCTCCAGGCTGGCAGCGTCCAATTCTTTGATTAGGCACAGAACGGCCGAGAGGATGTTGGCATTCTAAACAGTTTAAGGGCGGCATAGAGCATGAGGTTGGGATAAGTTATACTAATTGCTTCAAGGCTAACGAGCTGGAACCACAAAGGACTCACCCTGTTTCTTCCGCCTTTCGGCAGGAGACGCTGAAAAGTAGGTTTCGGGCCATTTCCACCATGAGCTGCCGCTGAGTTGTAGTAGCTTCCTTCGCTGACAGTACTTCCATTGACCGAACCGTTCATATGATTGCCACTGTTGCTGTTCATCATGGCATAGTCGTTGATCGAGGCTGACCTAACCATGGAGACATTATTAATCGGTGAGCTGTTCGTCAAATGAGACGGCGGTGATCGAGTATTGGTCTGTTGAGGAGCCTGTTGCTGATGAACATTCCATTGTTGAGCACCGAGGTCCGGTTGACTTAATCGTTGCTGAGAATGTCGGTGACCAGTGTGACCTTGTGGTTGCTGAGAATAATTAGAGGGCGGTTGATTAATTCTTTGCGCTTGAATTTCACTTTGCGGCTGGCCGTTGTGCACTACATGCTGGCGCGAAAACTCGTTCTCGAGAGGGTCATCGTAGTCGTCGTTTTCGAGCTCGTCCTCCTCATCATAGCTGCCTTCGTGACCGTTATTGGTTAGTCGTTGCTGCGGCGAGGAACTGTTTCTCCTCTCAGGTGAAGAACAAGACTCTGTTGTCGAATTGAGATCATCGCCAATTTCTTCGGCTTGAGTGACTTCGTCGGGGGTCACGACCACATTATCCAGCATTTCTAAATTCGGTAACGCTCTCAGCACCGTTAATCGGTAATTAGGTTGCTCGGTGCACGGATTTCCGGAAAGCCAGAGTTTCTTCAGGTTAGTCAAATCTTGCAAGTGAACAAGTTGACTCAGATCTTTGATTTTGTTCTCTCGCAGATATAATTCTTGCAGATTTTTACACGAACCAAAGTCAATGAGTGAAGTGATATTGTTCACACTGAGCGACAAAACTTGAACACAAGGCATTTGCTTCACGAGGGAAACGTCGGTTAATTCGGATCCCCAGCAATTTAGCTGCTTGACATTACGCAAGTCTTGCGTTCGTGTCTTGGAAAAAACCATATTCTCCGACAGAATGGCCATAGTTGACTTGTCCACTTCCGGTTTCTTGTGACAATAGAACTGAAAGGCCACTAAGCAGTTGCAACGATCTGTGTAATTCCGATCGGAAATATCAGAGAGTGTAGCAAGACACACAATCACTATAAAAGGAGAAGGGAATAAATGTTAGGAAATGCCAAGGTTTGTCTCTCTTTTCTCTGCCTACAAGCTTACCGCTACACGGATCACAAGGCTCTCCAGTTTAAGGACAACACTGTCTGCCCACGAATATAAGCTGACTTGTAGCTGTCATAATATAATGTACATAAAAAGCTTCAGGTTGAACTCTATTACATTCTCTCTCTCTCTCTCTCGCTCTCCCTCCCTTTTCTCTCTTCCTCTCAACAGATACAACAGCTGTAAACAGGTTTGCAACTCACCGAGAGACGGAGCAGTAGATCGGAGCGCCGACCGCAGATGGCGCCAGTTCAACGCTCTGTCTGGCAAGCGCAGTGCGCAAAGCGGAGCAACCATCGACCTGCTCCGCCGGAGACGCTCTTTCTCTTCTTTTTGCTCCGCTCTCACGGCTCGGCCCGTGTCTTGAACGTGACGTAACCTGAAAAGTTACACAAGTGAAAAATAAAATATATTTATATTGTATTTTATGATTTCGGAAAAACGTAAATATAGACTGAATAGAGTCAAACCGTTTTCTGGGGCCACATTCTCACTCGTAGTTGAGTTTGTTTTGAGTGGGAAAGTCAGTTTCGCTTTTTTAGATATGAACGCTGAATGACGTCTCCTTGTTGAGGAGAGGAAGAATAAGTCGAGAGGGAGAGATGGAGAGAGCGAGAGATTGGTTTAAGAGGACATTTGGGTCTATTTTATCCGCCTTAATGAGAAATGGTCTTTCCGTATTGATGTTCTCTGCAAGGTTTGCAGCGTCAGCATACTTTTCTCTTATCCATGTCCTCTCTAACCCCATATCTTCTCCCTTCTTCTCTCTCCCCCTTCCCTCTCCATCTCTCGCTCTCTCGTTCGTGATGAGGCTGATATATATATATTTTTTTCACGTCGCCATTTGCCAACATCTCTAGTCACACCTAATCCCGAATTGTTTGCAGAAAAGCTCAAATTAAGAACAGATCGTGACGTAGCAGAGCCGAGACGTCTTAGACGGTATCTCAGGTTATATAAATATTTCTACATTCACCTACATGCAGTATGAATCGTAATATTCGTGACCTACTACACTGCGTATAATGCGATGACAAAGTACACTAAAGCACGAAATTCACTTGCTCACACATACGCACGGTGTGTGTACACGTTGTACATTCCGTTCAGTTGAACATTGTCAGAACTGTAAATGGCGAACAGTGATCTGAAAGCTCGAACACTTCCGTGTCCGCTACAATCGAACTGTACATATTGGCAAGTTTAAGGCAGTTTAAGGTACCTTCTCTGTACATGTCACACTATATCAGCTAGCGGTAGAAATGATGTTCTCTTCAAGCTCGATTAATTTTGCATCGTGTATGTTTTCCTGCTTGTAATGTAACTAGTCACGGAAGAGATGGATGTTCACGTGCCACTTTTTTCTGTATCTTTTCTGACATGTGTTATGAAAGGGAAGATGGTTTCAGCAATTGTAAATCTAGCTTAATCATTCAAAAAGGGAATTTAAGCAACTAAATCAGTTTGAGGTCTCATTGTAGTCACGTTTGTTTGTCTCTTTGCGCTCTTAATTGCAATTAGTTATGATTATGTCTCCTTCGAGTCACTTATATGGGCCGAGAGGATTCAAAGAGAAGCAGATTAGCGGAGAGGGAAGAGGGGAGGGAGTTAGAGCTAAACATGTCATTAGCTGAAATGCAACTCAAAGATGATGCATGCAATCGACAATTTGACTAATGAAGATTTCAAAATGTCGTCGTTGAAACGCAATTACTGAGCGACCTGAATCAAGTCATGAACTGAATTAAATATATTCTAATTGATGTAATCTGATTCGATTGCTTGCGGAAGCGACTGCAAATTGCGATGGCTGCTAATAGACTTCCACTTTAGCTTCACTTGATGACGTTCTAAACACATGTAAAATGTTTCAGATTAACTTGATCATCTCTGGGTTGATGTTGATGTCCAATGCCGTTGATTCAGTTCCCGTTAGTCCCAACTTCAATTTAGACGATGCATCTATGTTCGGAGCTCCGGACGCATTCGAGAAAATCGAATCATATTTCACGAACAATGGCCGATCGAAATCAAGTGAATTGGATTCGGTTAAACTGGAGCCAATTAGACCTCGACCGTCGACATCAACCGAAAGTCCAGCCAGACTGACGGCGAGTCCAGTCAAGTCGACAACTGAAGCGGAGAAACTGTACGCCGATGACGAGGAAATCAAGGAAGCCTTTGCTTGGCTCACAGATATGGTCACCGATGACAAGGACGGTTCGAGCAAACTTGTCGAGACCATTGTGAACCGTTCTGTTCAGAGTGAACCCAGCACAGAACAGGGTTCAAAGAATGACGATCGAATGAACATGCTTATGCTGCAACAACTAGTGGACCTTGACCGAGTGGTGGGCAACAAAATGGCCACTGTGAAGCCGACCACGAATTACTTTGCCTCGGCCAACAATGGGCTTCAAGCTGGCCGACAAAAAATGGCCGGACAGAAAATGGGCGGACAAAAAGTAGGCGGACAAGTAATGAACGGTCAAGCAATTGACGAACAAGTGGACCCAATGGCTGCCTTGTACAGTCCGAACACGGCCAACTTCGAGCGAGACATGGCCATCATCGGTCTCAACAGGGCCAGAATGGCCCGGAAACGGAAGCTCAAGTTTGAACGGACCGACGACACCTTCGTGTATGACCTGAAGCGCAACTGGGGCTGGCCACTGGCCGTGCTGTGTCTGGGCAGTGGCGTAGTGTTCGCCTACTGCTACTGGTCAACGGCCCAGCTGATGGCCGGCCAGCGAGTGCCGCGACACCAGGAGGTAGAGCCGTCCAGCATGTCCAAGTGGCTGGGCTTCAGTAAGTCCGTCACGGTGGACCTTGTCCATGATTAAAAGTGACCTCTGCCCTTTGAAATCTCGGCCAAATTTATTGTCACATCACGGACAGAGGGGGAGGAGGAGACTGGACAGTATCGTCCAGTTGACAAGTTAGTGACTGCAAGGCCGGCTCGCAGTATTTGAACAGTCAAGATGACTCTCATTATGTAACTTGTTCGACAGGCAAGTTTACCAGTGACCGTTTTGGCCAAACTTCATCCCTCTCTCCCTTTCCCCTTCTCCCTCTCTCGTTCTCTATCTTGTTTCATCTCTCTTCGTCTCTGCCAAAATTGAAACAAGCAACTTGGCGTGTACTTGTGAACGACAGGAAGAGAGGGAGAGAGAAAGGGAGAGAGCGAGAGCGATGAAGAGGGGAGAGAAAGAGAAAAGAGAGGAAGCATTGAGATAACATTGTTTCCACAGTCGCATGCAGCTTGCTCCACCACGATTCTTGTGTCTCTCTCTCTCTTCCCTCTCTCTCTCCTCTCGCCTTCCCTTTTCACTCTCCCTCTTTTCCTCCCGTTTCCTTTTCCTCCTTGGATTCACATGTTCCTCTCTCACTATGGGAAACAAGTTTAAGCCACTGTTTAGGTAGTACAAACATGTATGAGGTGCATGGTGCACGATATAATCGAATAACGAGCCCATGCTTCTCTCTGTCTAGGCAACAGTGCAGGAGAGGGAGGAGGAGAGGAGAGATGAAGGGCGAGAGGGGAGAGGAGGAAGAGGAGAGCAAAACAGCTGCTGCCCTTGATAGATGCTCAGGATGAATGCATCCTCATCCTCGCAAAAATATTTCACGAGAGACTTTCTCACTGACCTGCTCGCACAGAACCTTCAGAACGGAATGCCTCTCCTCTCTCCCTCCTTTCCCTCCCTTTCTCTCTCGGCTCCTGATAACGGTGAGTTACATTCGCAAAGAGATGAGGAAAAGGAGAAGAGGCCTTCTCGCTCTCTTTCCAGAGGGTGGATGGCTAGCTCGTTTGAAAAGGTAGCAACTCTTACCACACAACAAAAAGGCCAGAGAAGCTAATTACAATCAAAGATGCTGATTTCGTATCCAATTAAGCGTAATTAAGAGCTTCTCGTACTGCTACTGACCATGCGAGGGATACTTTCTGAGTCGAGCACGTTATCAGCTGGAGACTGGAATCATTGTCGATCCTATCATGACTCATGAACGATTAAGAAGTATTCTAATCACTTCTCTCTCCTCCTTTGCCTCCCCCTTTCCCTCTTTTCCAGAACTGCCTCTTTCCATTTCAATAATTAAGGAACTCTAAAAATTCGAGACAAAATTAGAATTCTAGAGAGCAAGTAACTTTACATCGAAGTCTCAAATCAAGGGAGATGAGAGAGAGAGAGAGCTACAATATAATTAAACATTTATTTGCTCTCCGTTAGCCAACAAAGGGTACGTGCATGAGAAAGAGAGAGAGAGAAGGGAGAGAGGGGGAGCAAACTGAAACTGTTAGAATAGAGAATAATAACGGCCTTGATTGTAGAGATTACAAGTTATAGCGTTTTAAGCAAGATTATACTCGGCTCTCATTAGAACGGTCGACAAATCGAGAGAACAGTTCAAAATCGATTCGAGCCCATTTTTGCTCCCAAGTTGTGACTGATAAACAAAATTAATCCTGCAAAGTGTGTCCAAAGGTATGAGTAGAGAGAAACTTCGGCGACTCTGGTTGTTGCTCTTTATTCAAATACTTAATTAGAGACTGACATAAATCAGGAAACTCTAGAACAGTTCTAGTTCGCTCAATACACACCACGAGCTTGACGATGTAGAAACCGAATTTCCGGTTTAACCTGCTACATTTTCCTCTCTCTCTCGCTCCCTCTCGCACTAGCTTGTTCAGTTGCCGATGTGGAGAGAGACAAGGAGAGAGGGAGAGGGAGAGAGAGAGCACGCGAGGGAGAGACGTGACAGACAAAACAGCACAACTACGCGTGACTATTTCCTCTCTCCTCTCTCTCCCCTCTTACCGTGTGTTGCACTTTACAACTCCTTGATGATTATTGGTTGTAAGATCGTCATCGTTGTCTCTGGAATAGCGCCAGAGAGGGAGAGGGAGAGAGGAAGAGAGCAAAGGTAATCGCGAAAAAGGTTTGCCGCAGTCGAGCAGTGCGGAGGGGATTTTCTTCTCATTCTCGGCCTCAGATCACTTTACCTGGAATAGTTAAGGCGAGAATGAGGAGAGCAAGAAATCCGAGAGAAGAGAGAGAGAGAGAGAGAGAGAGAGAGAGAGAGAGAGAAGAATAGCAAGGCAGAGTAAATACAAGGCTCGGTCCTGATGCAGAGAACGAAAGCTAATCTAGCTGATTCATTATTGAAGAGGCTTCTCTGTGGATTCCAGCACTTGCATGGACAGAGAGGGAGAGAGGGAGAGGGAGAGAGAGATTGCTTCAATACACTAACCTCGGGCTTGTTCTGCTTCAGGCACATGCTAACATATCATCTTTCCAAAATTCGCATTCTGAAGATGACTTTAAAGCAAATAATGTTGTCGCACACTGAATTCACTTTTTCAAAATGGCGGCTCTGAGAAATTTATCGCCATGAAGATAAATTTAGGTTCTGGTTTCCATTTTCGTGGTTTCAAACTGCAAGTGATTCTATAAAGTGTATGTCTGAGAAATGATTGCAACAGCGATGAAAACATGTGGATTGACATTAAAGAAAGAGAGGGGGAGAGGGAGAGATGGAGAGGGAGAGATGGAAAGGGAGAGGAAGAAAGGGAATGTCGAAAATGCTGGTCACATATTTCCGATCAAAGAATATATTTTCGGAATTCTTCCTCTCAGTCGTCGAATTTCGTATCGAAATTCCGTATTCTGAGGTTTAAGCTTTAAAAGCACGGCTTAAGGGAGGGAGGAGAGACAGCGAGAGGGAGAGGGAGGGAGAGAGACACCAATTTTCACCCTGGCATCGGCAAAGATTTGCATTGGACTCCGCTCTTCAAAATCGAATCTGCATGGAATTTGAATCGGAATGCAGCTTCAAAGCTTGACAACCTTTTTTCGCTCTCGGCGACATTTTCAGACAGACAAGCGAAGGATGAGCGAGAGACAAAAAGAGGGAGAAGGGGAGGGCGAGGAAAAGAACTTGCTCTAGGTGAGAAGCTAAGGCATTGGAAGAGAGGGTCAAGGTTTCCTCTAGTGTTAGGTTAGGTCTCATTGAATGAAAAAGAGCGAGATGGAAGAGACAGAGTTCGGGGAAAGGGAGAGAGAAAGGGAAGGGAGAGAGCGAGAGATGGAGAGATAGAGACTAGAAAGACAAATTAACTGATGGAAAGCTACTATTCATTTCAGTTGTGATCAAAAAAGCGATGTAAAAGTGTGACAGGTAGAGGGAGAAAGAAGAGAAGAAAAGAAGGAGAGAGAAGATCGCTCTTGGTGTCTCTTACACCTTTTTGCTGAATCTATGGTGAAGAGGAAGAGAGATGCCCTTTTCATGAGAAACGTTGGTCAGAAAAGGCAAGGAGAGTGTGACGAGAGGCGAAGTCATCCGCAATTTCCTCATCCGGAATTAAACGCCGGCGACAGTGGCATTTCTCATTCTCTCTCCCCTCCCTTCTCCTCTCTCCCTCTCCCCTCCGCTGGAATTCACGGCAAAAGGTGGCTTAATGTCTGAAGAACACTTTGAACCATTTCCTCTCTCGCTAGCTGGCTTTATGCTTCAATATCATTGAGTCACTTATAGGACACTAGAAATCACCGCATGAGGGAGAGAGGCGAGAGGGGGAGAGGGAGAGCCTTGGAGGGAAAATGACGGCGAGATACCGTTTTAATGGACCTAACGTTCGATACCTGTGGTACTGCGACATACTCATGTATATTGTCCTTGTATAGCTCATCTCCTCATAAATATAAACAGGGCTTGCTGCTTTCTCTCTCCCTCGTCTCTCCCCTCTCCCTCTCTTTGCCATTCTTTATGTCGCTTCTATGTATTTTCGAGCCTCTGAATGTTCAGTATTGTGAATTTGCTGAAACAGGAATTCTTTGCCTCCCTTCGTCTCTTTATTGGACCCGCTCTCCTTTCTCCTCTCTCCGAGCAAATACAAAGTTGCACGCTTTCGCTCTTCCTCTCCTTCTCCTCCTTTCGCTCTCCTCTCTCCCGCTTTCTCCTCTTCTACTCACTGCCGTACTTCTTCTCCATCCTCATTCATAATACTTCGGTCTCCCTTGTCGCTGATGTCTGGCTTTACATCGTTCTAGCAAAGTCTCAGCTCGATAAGTAGGGAGAGAGAGAGAGAGTGAGAGAGAGAGAGAGTGAAAGAGAGAGAAGAGAGAGAGAGACTCGATGTAGAGAACACGCAGCTTTCACTTCAGTAAAGTAAAACAGAGAATAGATTAGCGAGGAAAATACTAGAGAAGTAGCAACAGCCAGCAACTGACTCGATCGAGAATTTTGAAGATCGCTCTTCCCTCTCCCTTTCTCTCTCTCTCTCGCATCCTCTTTCCCTCTCTTCCTTCATTTAGAAGCCCATAAATTGAAGAAGTTCATAAATCACGACGTAGAAGCGTCAGAACTTGCCGCAACAAGGTCCACTCTGGACATTATGGTAAACAGCTGTTGAGCATACATCTTGCTAGTATCAAAAGTCCAACGGTCCACTTGTTTTCCGGCAGCTCGAATATGTACCTTTTCGAGTTTGAACAGTTCTGAGACCTGACGGCCAACATGGCTTCGAAGCTGGCCGAAGCGAGAACTGTACAGGGTATCCCTTATCTGGTCTGAGCGGTTCTGCGATACTGGCCTGAAAGTCAAAAAGTCGTAGCTAACAGATGCTCTTAGCGGGCAGAGAGCGAGAGGCAGAGAGGGAGAGGAGGGAGAGACGATTTCGAGTTTGAACTGTTCGACGGTCCAATAGTTTGTCGTGTTTTCTCTACAAATCTTTGGCTTCAGGCTTTCAAAGAGAGAATCTGCTCAAGAGCTTATTCGCAAACACGGTTTTGTACATGTATATATGTACTAAACTAGACGGTACTTTGAGTCTACTAAACCTGAAAGAGCAACTTGTCTCTCCTTTTCTCCCTCTTTCCCTCTCTCTATCTCTCCTCTCTCCCTCTCAATCTACTTTTTCTCCTTTAAGAGCAGATGCTCTTCTTTCAAAAATACTTTTTCATCCAATTGTGCAAACATTGAAGTTCATCATTGATTTAAAACGCCCATACTGTCCCTTTGTTGGTTGGCGGAAGGGAGAGAGAGAGAGAGAAAGGGAGAGAGCGAGAGAGGGAGAAAGATAGCTCTAGGTTGAGCAGAGAAGAAGGGCATTTTATCATATTCTAAGTACTACATGCCGTTAATAATGCACGACCAAGTGACCAGTTTTCCTATCAAGCCTCTCCTTGCTTTCGCTAGAGACAGTCTTCGCTGTTCTCTTGCTCTCTCTCTCTCTCCCTCTTTCCCTCCTTCGCTCTCCCTCTCAATCGACGATTTAGAATTCCAAGTATCCATCAAGTTAAACCTGTTCAAATGAACAATGAAATATTCGTGGACACGAATACGTCAAGCATTTCTAGAGTTGTATCATCATAGGTAATAGAGAAAGAGCGACAAAGAGGGAGAGGGGAGAGAGAGAGAGGAGAGGAGGCGAAGGAGACGGCGAAAAAGAGAACAAAGCGCTCTCGGACTATTTCGCCATTATTGACAACACACTCGAACGAACATTGGGCGTACGTATACCCTACTTAATAGCATTCGAGTTAGAGAGCAAGAAGGAGAGAGATAGGAAGAGCGGGAGAGGGAAAGGGAGGAAGAGAGCGGGAGACGTGGAGGCAAAGAGCACAAAGTCCATGGACTCCAGAGAAAGAGAGGGAGAAACCGTAAGGGAAGTAATAAGAAAAAAGAAAATTCATGTGATGGTTGCGTTAATATTTGAAAGCAATATCAGTGGAGCCTTGCCTTACTCAGAATGCTAGGGAGAGAGAGGGGGAGAGAGGAAGCAGAGTGGGGAGAGAGGGAGAAAGAGAGGGGGAGAGTTGCTGCTCGCGGCTTATGGTCTCATCTTGAGTTTCGTATTTCGTATAGAGAATTGAAAATGACTCGAAGCCACTGAAGCATTTCTATGGAGCGGCACCTATACAAAGTGTGAGCGAGAGGGGAAGAGAGGAAAATGGCAGAGCAAGATAGTGAGCAAGAGGGAGAGGGAGAGGGGAAGAGAGGGGAGCGCGAGAAGCGCTCTGTCCATGTACCATGTTCATTGGACATTCTTGATGTACATTTGCAGAACCTGTTCCGCTTTCTGCTTAATGACATTAGAATACAAAGGCAAGAGCGTCCCTTTTCAGAGCGTCTTGGTCATCCTTTGAAATGAGATACGTGCAAAAACGCCGCTCTCTCTCTCCCTTCCTCTCCCTCCCTCTTTCTCGAGTGAGTCAAACAGTTCTAGAATTGTTCTCTCCATAGACACCGAGTCGGGCACTTCTTTTTTCTCATTCTTTCCTTTTTTATCTCATATAGTGTTCGTGTCTGTCGCAATGTTCAGAGGGCGCGAAGACCAAAGGTAATGTTCTCTTTTCCCTCTTCCCTCTCTCTCTCCCTCTCTCTCTCTCTCTCTCGCACGGCGTATTATTGTACGATGGTCGATTTCCCTTCCTTGCTCTTGTTGGTCTATACACTATCTCATCTATTCTACTCTCTTCCCTTCACTGTCTGCACGAACCACGATAGCGGACATCTCTCATGGCGTCTCTCTCTCCCTGCTCCTCTCCTCTCCCCTCTCCCTCTCACTGACTCTCAAAGCTCTCTGCGGGATGTCTTCACTTCCTGGCACTCGTAAGCCCTGATCTCTCCCTCCCCGTACTCTCCTCCTCTTTTTCTCTCGTTCATTTCACGAGTCAACGGCTAGCAAGTCATAGGACTCATTAGACATCATTCTGTCCCTCTCTCGCTCCTCTTTTCTCTTTCCCTCTCGCTCTCTCCCTCTAGTCTCAGAGGATACTCGGTTTCCTGAGTGAAATCTGAAAAAGGGAATCCCTGCCTGCAAGGGTTCTGAAATTAATAAGACGTTGCCAAAACACTATCCGACCTCGCCGGTTGTTCAGAAAAAAGAGGAGAGGGAGAGATGAGAGGGAGAGAGAAAGCGCGAAACTTGACAACCCTTTACAGTATCTGTGTTTCGTGAGCGATAGAGAGCGCAGTTCCTCTCTCTCTCCCTCTCTCTCTCCTCATGTCTAACTCAGTGTTCATCTTATTTTCTGGCTCGTTAACGAGCTTGGCCAAAAATGAAATGAAAAAAAGCAAAGAAGCTGCCTCTTCTCTCTTCCCCTCTCCCTCCCTAGATTTGCTCTCCGTAGGCCGTGATACGTCGTGTCATTAAAACGATGTTACGGTTCATTACCATTTTGTGTTTTAAAGTTTCACAGAGCAAAGAAGAAGCCACCATCTTTCCCTTTGTCTCCCGTCTCTCCGCTTGCCTCGGTTAGAGCCCTCTCGCTCTCCTCTTGCTCTCTCCCCTCCTTCCTCCTCCTTCCTCGCAAAGCTCTCATCTTGTCAAGGGCCATTTTTGTTTCTTTCCTTTCCTGCTAGAATTACGTGACACGGCTAGAATTGCTCTAGTACCTTATGTAATGCTTTAGGCCCTATGGGAGAGGGAGAGCGAGAGGAGGGAGAGAGAGAGTGAGTCAGATTGAGATGACGAGTACGTGCCTGCTTGCTCACGAAGCTGCAGCGGACGAACAAGGGAGAAAGGGATGGCGAGAGGGAGGAGGAGAAAGAGAGAGGAACAGTTGTGATAGCACTTTAAATTTCGTGAACCGATGCCATAAACTGAAAAATTACATCGTCTTCGTTTCGCTAATATTACGTAATAAAGAGAAGAAACTCGAAACGAGATGGCACGTGCTCTAGCCCTCTCTCGCCCTTCCCTCTCTCTCTCTTCTTGCCGACATTATTATTGCTCGACATGTACGAAAGGAGCCAACACGCAGCGAAATTAACAAGAGAGCGAAAAGGAAAGAGGGGAAGAGGGGAGAGGGAAAGGTCTCAAATGAAAAAATCCAGTTAGTTTGAATCAAAGACTAATTTAGTTTGCTCTTCTTATTTGACTTTCTTTTTCGTCGCTCGCTAATTAGCGAATTTAGCCACTTGCTAGACATATCATAGCAAAGAGCAAATTGCAAGCGATACTGATTACGTCAACTTAATCACACCGGGACCAATTTAATGTCATGGCATTTTGTGTCTCTATTCCCTCTCACCCTTTCCTCTCGTATTGATTGTAGTCGAAAGCTGATAGTCAGATAAGGAGGGAGAGAGGGAGAGGGGAAACTAATGTGTGTTTGTGTGCGCGTAGTTCTTGTTGGCTGTAATAAGTGTTCGATGGAACCTGTCGAGTCTGAGTCAGATTCGGTCCCTTCTCCCTCTTTCTCTCTCCTCTCCTCCCTCTCGCTGCATCTTCGTATAAAAGGCTTCAACTGTAGCGCAAGGAAATTAAGGTAAAGAAGGCGAATGTTCATGTAGAGCCATACATTCTTGTTGTCTCTCTCCTCCTCTCGCTCCCTAGCTCACTTTCGTCGTCTCTCTCTCTCCCCCTCTCGCTCTTCCTCTCAAGAACACCAGCATGGCTACCGGAGTTCGCATTTTCAGAACTTTGGCCGTTTCGAGAAACGAGCACGAAAGGTAGAGAAGTTCTAAGCGCAGTTACCATTTATTTCGAGCGCCATGATGCCTTTCTCATGACTACAGCAGCCCAAGGGTAAAATAAGGCAAGAAGAGGCAGAGGGAGAGGAGAGAGAGAGGGGGATGGAATGGCTGAACTGCAGAGAGCGAAGGGGGAGAGAGGGAGAGGAGACCGGATGATGCATGCAATCGATCCTATGGATGTGATGCAGTTGCGCATTACAACCAGCGATTCATCCAAAGAAATGCACACATTGCAATCGATTAGCGAGCATGGCGCTTGCGTGACTTCGCTGACTCTCTCTCCCTTTCGCTGTCCCTCTCCCTCTCTCCCTCTCCTTCCATCAAGTCCCGTTCGTTCTCTCCATCACCCGCACTCAGTTTTCTCCCTCGCATCTAGTCGGTCAGCCATTTAGTCTATCTTCCACTTTCTACTCTCTTTCCTCTCCCTCCAGAGTTTCTCTCTTTTACAATTCTCCTTCTCGCCCTCTCCCTCTCTCTCTCTCCCCTCTTGGTCTCTCTAGCCATTTCATCTATCAGCATCAGCCACCTTCTCTCCCTCTCTTTGTCTATGACTCAGTGAAGAATGACTCACGGGTATGGAGGACACGAGAAGACATGGTTTTCTTCCCTCTCCTCCTTTCGCTCTCCCTCTCTTTCCTGGGATCTGATTCGCTCGAAACCGCCTTCGCAGCATCGACACCCTCGCGCTCGAAGCATCGCTATCTCTCCCTCTCGCTCTCTCCTCTCTCGCTCTCTTTCGCTTTCTGTCAATGGCAGAGCCACTGTTTGGAAGAAGCAACCTTCGGTAAGCCAACTAGAAGACACAGCGCCAAAACTCGCCTTCCTCTCGCTCTCCCTCTCTCCCTCCTCGGGGTATTGAGAAACTCTCGAATCTGCCAGACTGGTCATTCTGACAAAGAACATTTCAAGAACATTCCAGTGGAGCAAACATTAAACGTCTCTCTCCCTCTCGCTCGCTCCTTCTCTCTAACAGTCTTCGTGTCTCCTTATCATTTCCGCTGTCCAGACAGTTCTAATTTCGATAAAGCTGGACGGAGAACTGATAAGGGCCTGCGGACGACTATTCGCAACACTCTTCCCCTCGCTCTCGCTCTCCCTCTCTCCTCTCCCCCTCTCGCAACCTGCCTTTCTGCGCTTCCTTTTCTCCGCACTGAACCACTCACGTTCAGTTCGCCTTTCTCTTCGTTCACTCGACAGCAACCGTGACCTAAGTTCTAAGAGAAGCGGCGGCATCTTTCTTTTCCTTCTCCCTCTCTCTCCCTCTTTCTAGCCCTCCCTCTCGTCTTTTTTATTCTAGAAGGCACGCTCCTTTGGCAGCCATCCTACGAGTCGCTTTTTCGGTCTAGTCGATATTACACTGTTCATAGAACACTATTCAGCTAAAGACAGTTTCTATGAGATCAAGCTCTAGTGGAGGCGACGGAAAGAAAGAGAGCGAAAGAGAGAAAGATAAAGGGAGAGAGAAGGAGAGAGACAGAGGGGGAGAGAGAGGGAGAGAGAGAGATTGGACCTCCAGAAACAACTCCCTCTCTGTCGTTTCCTGTAGCTTTCGTTTCCTTTCGCCTTATCATATTTTTCCTCGCTCTCCTCTCCCTCTCTCCTCTCCCTCTCTCTCCGGCCAAAATGTGCCATGGGCAACAATATCCGCATCCGAAAAAGTACCACTAACAATGCCCCGCAGTTTCCAGTGTACGCCACTATTGGTTCCTTTGTGATTCATATATGTACAAACTCCTCCAGGGCTCCGAATTTGTGAGCAGTTGCGAAAAAGGCCGCTCTCGCCCCTCTCTCTCCCTCCCTCTCCCTCTCTCGCTGGATATTTGATCGCTGTATTAAAATTTCAATCTTTTCGGGACACTGTATAAAACTTGCATTAAATTTTGTCGCCACGAAGTAAAAAAGGCGATTGCACACACTTTTCACTCGAGTTAATTTTCGCCCGAAATTCTACCGAACTGTTCAGAGGCGTAAGGTCGAGTTTACGCACTTGATTGCATTAGAGGGCAAAAAGAGAACTAGGCTTCGAGCGACGTGTTAAGAGAAGGGAGGCGAGAGAGGAAGAGAGAGGGAGGGAGAGAGCGAAAGTGGGTTCTGTGATATGCAATATAATACATACACAAGCATAAAGAGGAACTAAATTAGAATATATTGACAGGAAATGTACTTAGATCAGATGTCCTAATTACCGAATGTCATTGAGACGTTGCGATGTGTGACAAGAACATTGCATTTAGTGGCAAGATGAAGACAAGGCTGCTTGATGTGCTATTTCATATTTAACAATACAACTACCAGTATACGTGATTGACAAATGACACATTTCCTTTTGATATGTTGTTAGCTTGGCTTGCCTTCTCCTCTGGCTCTCTCTCTCCTCTCTCTCTCTCTCTCTCTCTCTCTAGCTCCCTACTCTCCTGCCCTTTTTGCCGTCCATGAAGCAACATTGAACTTGTAATCATATAGTAGACACCCTGATTATATTGTTTTATAGCACACATTTCTCTAGACAAAGAAAGCGGACTGCACTCGGGCAACCAGATCGATTCTAATCGATCGCTGTGTTCGGAAGAATGCCACCAGTCGCACTAATGAAACGGTCCCTCGACCGGCGCTGCAATGTTTGGGTTAACTTGCATTAGATATTCTGGGTTTTTTTAGCATTTGTTTTCATTTGAGCACAATTCTCAAGCAATGAGCAAATTTCTGTTCAAGTCTTACGCCAGCTGGTGTAGAAGACGGTACCAGAATGACATCACACGACGGTTCGTGTTCACTCTGCCAGAAAATAGTGAAGAAAAGACAAGCTTGACATCAAGCACAAACTTTGATTCTGAATATCTGCTTAATCCAGCTAACTTCAGCGAGATTCTACATAGCGTGAAGTCAAGGCGCTTGAAAGATTTAGCAAAGGTGCTGGAAGGAGCTGAAGATGCCGAAGCTAGACGGAATGTCATACACAAGAATTTATCGAACATGCCTAATCGATTGCATCATAAATGGACGAACATCGACGCCAGTATTATACCTAGTGACGAAATACCGCCAACTGAAACTCATGGATCAAAGCCATGTTTCAACTTCGAAATTAAGCAAGCAGAAAAACTGCTTCAAAGCTTGAAACTAATTTTAAACACATCTGATGTGAAAGTCGGTCATATTGGAGGTCATAGAAGTTATGCTTTACTAGGCGATGCAGCTAGACTTGAGAAGGAATTAACTAACTGGACCATGAAGCAATTGGTTAACAAGTTCAACTTCAAGCCTGTAATTGTGCCCAATTTACTCTACGAGGATGTTGTAGAAGGCTGCGGCTTCAATCCGAAAGGAGCGAGAACTCAAGTTTACTCAATTTATGGCGTAAACAACGCTAGCCGAAAGGAAAAGAAGAGTGACGACCAAATCAATCCTATCTGTCTCGCTGGAACCTCAGAGATATCATTAGTTGGCCTTCACTTAGGTAAACGGTTCGATGTTGATTCAGAGGAAAAAATCGAACAGCTTCCAAAGCGCTACTGTGCCATGAGTCGATGCTATCGGGCCGAGACTTCCTCTCTCAAAGAAGAGTCAGGGCTGTATCGAGTCCACTATTTCAACAAAGTCGAAATGGTGTCTCTTTGCCGCAAAGAGGATAGTGAGAACACACTCATGGAATTTGTTGAAATTCAAAAGTATCTGTTCAATCAGCTAGGTTTACATTTCAGAGTACTTGACATGCCGCCTCACGAACTTGGACTTCCGGCTAGAAGAAAATTCGACATCGAAGCTTACCTGCCGGGAAGAGACTTTTGGGGAGAGATCTCTTCAGCATCAGATTGTTCTGATTTTCAAAGTAGACGGTTCAACATCACCTACAGATACATTTCACCGGATTATGAGTCGAACGAACCGTTCAAGACCGATTTTGTGTCAACTGTGAACGCAACAGCTTGTGCGACGCCAAGATTATTGATTCCTTTGATCGAAGCGAATCAAGATGACCGAGGAAGAGTCAGAATACCTAAAGTTCTACAAGAAGCTATGGGACAAGAATATTTGCAGAAATTGTATTTTTGAAAAATTACGCCAAGCGGCTACACGCTTCAGCAATACTTGGCCTTTTTGTTCTTATCGATGCCATCGTCGCCATCGAAGCAGTTCTGGAAGCATTTCTGCAAGGAATTTAGATTTGATGAATTTCTCAAGAGAACGAGACAAGATTAGAATTACCAGTTTTTGGTCGAACAGATCCTGCATGCCTTCCTTCGTGCCACAGCAAGGCTTGATGTCTCCTTTCAAGTCCATGACTACCTTTTTGAGTTGCTCGGCGTACTGAGATTAAAATCAGGAATGTAGAAGTTAGTGAATCACGTTTATTAAGAATCGGACTACGACGTACCTGAACCATACCACCGCACATCCTGTCCCTTGTCTCGGCCTTCATGTCCTTGGTTTCGTAGACGCCAAGCCGAGCTTCGGCGTTGCATTCAGTGTCTTTTTTCTACATTGACTTGGAAATTAGAACGCTGCGTAACAGAAAAGAACAATGAGCAGCTCACCAATTTGAAGGGATTGATTGACTGGCAGCACACTATGCAGTTGTACCAATTTTTCGACCGCTCTTCGTCTTCGCAAACAGTGTTGCCAATTTGCTTGGTCAGTTTCTTCTCTTCCTCTTCGGCATCGTCTCCACTGACTAGCATGGGGATAGCAGAGAAAAGGATTAGAACCCAAAGAACGGCCAGAAATTTCACGTCCACCATGGTCGTAGTTTTAATTGCCAATCACCAAGTTAATGGCTCGTGAGCTCATGGTCGAGCTAAATTTCACTGTGTTTGAATAATTGCACAGCTGGTCGAAAAAGTAAAGCTTGGCAATAATTATCTGTTTAATTACTTTGTGTAACTATCAGGGCATTCAAATCAAAAAACAGACATTTATTTGATCAGCGTAACTAATGTCACATTCTCGTTAATGACTAATTAATGACTCGAACTTGACCACAATCCTCGAAGCATGCGCTGAACACATCGTCACAAGGGTCACCTTTCTGGTCACCTTGACCATCGGTGATGATGTTAACGGTGGCCTGAGACAGTCCTTGGCACAGAATTCGGGCAAACATGGTCGGCTCCAGCTTGTTGTCGGTTTCCAGTATCTGAGTGAGGGCAGAGATGTAATTTCGGGCGATTCGAAGTGTTTCGATCTTGGACAGTTTAAGCATGTGCTTCAACTGCTTCCCATTGGCTGGCCAGTTGAATATCTTTGAGACGGCAATCCTCAGACTGTCCAGAGCTTGATTGAGTGAACGCATCCGTTTCCGTTCCCTGGCATTTGCTGACTTCCGCCGTGAAACCTTGGCTTCCGGTGGCGAACAATTCTCAGATAGCTTTTTTGACACCATGACTGTTTAGCACACTCTCAAGTGGCGACCATTTGTAGCCTTACATTCTGAACTGTTCATGGTTGCCCAGCACTCTTATCAGTTGTTTTTCCTCTCGCTTCAAGTCTCCTTATCACTCTGAAGATAGTCTCTCGCTGCTAGAGAAGATTCCGGAATCGAATTGCGGCAAATTCAAGATACAGCTCAACATATCGCTACTTATCATGACGATATGTAAAATGGAAGCTCCACAGGATGACCATTCTTACCTGATATTCTCGTGAAAGCAAAAATCTGAAGGCGGGAGCGAGAGACAAAGGGAACACTTTATGAATGCAGAAAAGCTGATGAATCAGTCATTCTAACAAGTTTGAACTGTTCTCAGACTAAAGTCAGTTCTTTGAAAGTTGAACTTGCACAATTAATCTGTTTGCATTGTCTGTTACTGAAGATAGACCGTGAGAGGGAGAGGGAGAAAGCGCTCTAGTTCAAATTACCGACAGTGAGACGCCGCCAAATACATATTGTTTGGACGAATACTCTAGTTCCGCGTTTTTATCGCCACAGCAACAACTGGATCAAATTCAATTCAGTTCTGGTGACTTGAGTGGTTGTGCCTTTCGAATTCGATTGAGCTATTTCTCAAGGAATTGATAAATTTAATGACTACGATCGAAGAACTTTTCGAACAATTTGAAAATGAAAATGAATCGTTCGAAGATTGTGCTCTTCCAATGGCCGACGAGGTGGCAGTTTACTCATTGGCCAAACTGTTCACCAAAGTCGACCGAAGGAACATGTCCAGTCCTTGGCAGTGTGTAATTTGCGGTGACGTTCTCGAATATCGCAAACGATTAGAACATGCTACTACTCTGCATGGACGTGGATGGCGTCAGAATGGACGAAAGAGCAACTCGAGTTTGTTTAGAACCATTGAACCTCATTTGCGAAATCCAACAGCTTTTTATGAGAAGAAGCGAGATTCGACAAACCGCTTTGTTTCTGTGAAATGTGTTCTAGAACCTTTCGAAGTTGAGGAAAGTCCTTTAAGACGAGTTCGAGAGTACCCGATTCGTCATCCAGCTGAAGCATTCATTACGACCAGCGGTCAGCTGTTGAAGGACAAAGACTTTGCCGAAGGATCCTACAGGTGTCGAGTTTGTGGCAGAGAATGTTCGTACCGCTCTATGGGTTACCATGTGGCCAATGCTCATCCGAGAGGATGGCGAGAAGAGGCTGCCAGAGCCATTGATGAGGGAGACAGAAAGAGCAAAAGTAAACTAGTCGGATGCAAGTTTGAATTTCAGAACATTCCGGAAATGATGCGCATCCCCACTGGCTTCTATTGTGACCCTGGACAACCCATTCCGGCGGCCATTGATTGCAAATGGCAGACACTCTTGTACTGGGAATCATCGGTTCTAGAGGAGCCAGTTCCGCTGGTTGATGGTCTAGAGGAGGATATTCAGCCAGTTGTGTTCACTGACCAGTTGAATACCGACGGTAAACATTACAAATATGCTTTTGGAACAATTACGGGCAGTCATCCTTGGCGCTCTCTAGCGGACGGTGCTGGCAAGAATAAGTTATGCTTAATCTGCGGTTACTTTGTCCAGGTAAATCACCGACGAGCTCATATGATTTCGTGCCACGAACACATCTGGCAACTTCGAGACTTTCGTTGTCCGCATCCTACGTGTAGAAATGAAACTGAATCATTCTACTTGACAACAAACTGGGCCAATCACGTGTATAACGTCCACCAGGGATTTGACCCTAGACAAGTCGCTATAGAATCGATTCCAACTGACCAGAGAATCAAGTGGGCATACTTTAGTTGGCGTGTAAAGCCTTATTCTTGTGATTATCGAGTTGACTTGCCTGCTGCTGATTACAGCAACTCTTCTTGTGACTACCCCACAACAATTTCTTCTAGCGACGATGCTAGTCGTCCGAAGAAAAGGTTAGACAGCAAGAAGACAGCCAAATAGTTCTAGGAATTTGCCTGTTGATTGAATGATTTCCGTCACGAGCTTCCAATAAATCTTCTAATTTAATCCCGATAAAGAAGCCAATATATGTAGCATATTATTGCATATAAAAGGAATGGTTTAGTTACGTTTCTTCCTCTGCTGTTTTTTCGTTGGCTTCTTGAAGAAGGCGTTAGTAGCATTCCAGTACCAGAGAACTTGAGCAACGAGTACCAAGTTAGCTGCTGATGCAACAATGTAAGTCTTGATGACGAGATCATCACCAGTTTCTTGAATGGAAGTATATATTCGCGCCACACAACCAAGGAACAGAAGGGTTATTGTCACAAAGGACATTTGCCCCGTATGACCAGCCCGTAGGTTGGTGACGGCTTGGATTGCCTTTGCCGGAGATGGCAAGAGGAAGGTTCAATGCTTGCAACTTCCAGAGCACATCTATAGGAGTCCGTCCACTCATGAGAACATAGAGAATGCCGGCGTACAGTATGACACCAAGTATGCTTCGAATTTTCTTCTTGTCATACCAGAGGACCAGAAAAGCAATTAAGCCAGTTTCAAAAAGAAGAAACAAAGCTTCGCCCCAAGCAGCGAAGGGGAACTTTTTGCCGTACGAGTAGGAGGCGTTGAACGTAATGGCCAACAATTCTAATATAGTACCAAAGACAGAGATGCCGGCGCCGCTTTTTGCATTGAGTATCTTCACTACTTGAGGCAATTTAACCAGAGTTGATGCAACGATGATGCCATAACCAAGACCCTTGGACAGAGCAAACTTGAGGCAATCGTGGTCATCGAAGTTGAAGTCAATTAGGAAGTTGTGACAACATTTAGATGACAACAGTGTCGAGCAGGTTTCCAGCAACAGCGACGACTCTGGCACTGGTTCTATTCGAACTGTATCGTGTAAATCGGCCATGATTATGGTTTCTCTTTGAACAGAGTCGGTTGGATTGTGACACAACTTAATGCCAAATCAACACTCGGATGTCACAGATGATTTTTCACCGGTAACCGAAACGACCATTCGAATCCAATTGCTTTTTTAGCCGGCGACTTTGTGGGCGCTTTTTCTGGAAGGGAGAGAGAGGGAAGAGAGAGAGAGAGAGATCAACTTAATGCTCTGTGAGTCGTCTTGCTCTTTGAGTGACGGGCCATAAATTAGCAGTGCCAAGGCTGTCGTGTTCTCGAAATAACGACCAACTGCTTCTTCTCACTCTGTATGTGCAGATTTCTTGAACAGTTCTAAGGTTCGTACGTTAGAATAGAAAAAGAACCGAAACAGAGGCTGACTGAGACACCGAAAGACAAAGCGAAGCGTCCCGGCGACTAATAAAGTCTTTCCGAAGCGACGTCAGCTGACAAAAGTAGTCGGCGACACAGATTTGAGCAGGGACAAGCCTAGCGTGAGCGAGAGCGCGCCGCAGACCACCTGAAGACAGTGAGGGCAGATTTTGAGACAACTAGCTCGGCAAAGCCTATTGGTAGTCTTTCCCTGCTGCTTGTGATCATGCAGTGCTTCGGTTGAGAGAGAGAGAAAAAGTGAGAGGACCAAATTTTGTACATCTCTGCTATTCACCTCCTTTTTCTTAAGGAGCCATTTTTACTGCTCTTGTTGCCGATTTTTATTTGATGGTTAGATTATTTATTTTGTACATTTAGTAGACTACCTGTTAGTGTATACATTGTGTTTGTAAACGTTATACGAGAGAAAAACATGAAGAATCAAGAGACTACCACCATAATCAACAATGGTGATTCCGACGAAGTCAGTCTTTCTAAAGGTAAGTGTCCAACTAAACTGCTCGTGATTTGCTAAATTTGACTTCTCCCTAAGGAACAGAATCGAGTACAGAACAATATACTGATCACACGGGAACCGATTTGCGCCAATTTATGATTGAGATTCTTCAAACGAAAGACAGAACCTTCCTGCTGAGGATTGAGAAAGAACTAACTGCTCTGGTCAGAGATAGTGAGAGGACAACGTACAAATTTCAGCCTATGCCAAATCCCTATTACAGAATGCTAGTCCACCGAGCTGCAGCGTTCTTTGGCTTTGACCATAACGTTGACCGTGCCAGTGACTGTGTTGTTGTGATCAAGACTAGAAATACTAGACTACCTGATCTGAAGTTTGAAGATGTCGCTCTAGTGGTCACGGAACCTGTCGTAACTGCTCCTGAGCCCAAGAAGCTGCTCAAGAGGGAGATGGCCTTTGACAATGGACAGGACAAGGATCGGAGTCCAGATAGACCTGGCAATCTCAGTGATTACAAGAGCAAATCTTTTGAAGAGCGTGAAGTGATGTATGCCAAAGTGAGAGAACGAATTTTCAATCAGCAGGACTCTTTGTCCTCTACTGACGGCGGTGAAACGAGTGCTGGTAATACAGCGTCTCCTGAATGCAGTGGTCGGTCGCCCATTAATGGCACAATGCCTACAGCCAATTCTAGTCTTGATGATGTGAGGCCATGGAGTAGCGTTGACTCTGACGGTTATACCCGTCCCAAGCTGGGACGAGAATTCAAACGAAGTTTCGAGCTTGATTCTAGAAAATGTCCAAGTTCTGGGTCTGCCGTCACTTCTCCCAACGGCGGCATGTCTTATTTGAAACCAAGTGGCTATGCAACCTCAAGTTCGGCCACTGAATTAGCTGAAAGAGAGAAACACAAATTAGACCGAAAATCCAGCTCGTTTGGTGGAATCTCGAAAAGTAAGTCGATTATCTCCGTCTCTTTGCCCCGCCATGAAGTGGAATGATCTAATTTTTTGCTCATTTTAGGTCACATGCTCAGAAGGGAGAACAGTATGTACACGGCAGCGGACAGTCATTCAAACCCCAAGTTGAAAGAGAAAGCCAATTCTCTGAATTTGCCCAACAACTCCAATGGTGGTGGTGATCACGCTTATCTAAGACGCGGTGGTAGTAGCACTATCTACGAGAATACACAGAGCAATTCTCCTTTACTAGCCAATCCAACTGGTCCTAAAGTGACTTCAAGTGGTTATCGACAGCACCAGTGGTCTCATCCACGTGATAATAATGGTAGGCAGAGGAATAACATCTACAGGCATCATAGTGAGGATGGGAATCAGTATGCAAGCAATCAACAGCATTTAGGTACGTACTCGCATCTTTTATACTGATTTATTAAACCATAACATTTGATCGTTGCAGTTCCGAATCTTCATAAGCCGGACCAGGGACAACATCATCCGCAGATATATTTTCCGGTACCTGCTGGTTATATGCAAGGAGATCATAACCCAGTAAGCTGAAATGACATCTTTCTTGACTTGAAAGTCTTTTTTGCTTTTCTAGGCCGGCCAAAGGAATCAGCCACAACACATTTATTATGCTGTCCCAGCCCAGCCATATGGGTCAGTGAAGGCTTCTGATCAACAGAAAAGCTCAGCAAACTCTACATTTCCACTTCAGCCTGTGCCCGGTATCGGTCAGTATCATAAAGTTCGATAACGCTTTGTCAACAGATGTTCTAACTTTATATTTTCTACAGCCAGTCATGGTAATCCGTCATCCGGTCACATGAATTATGTTCCAAGTCATGCTTCTCAACCTGTACCGAGGATGGGACACCAGCCAGAGATTCGCTACTACTATCCTGCTCATCAGCCGGGTATGATCGTGCTAGGCGGTCCATCTCAGTCGGTGCCGAACCACCGTGTGGCCAACCCGAGTCACCAGTATAATACGGCTACAACTATGCAGGGACCTGCTACAATGGCGCCGAATATGCAACCACATCCCATTCCGGCTCCAGTGCAGCTTCCTTTTGGACCGCCTGGTCAAGGAAACCCTCAAGGTGGTCTGCTCCCGGTTCCGTATACGTACGGACCACCGATGCAAATTAGTCAAGTCTCAAATAATCATCAGTTTTCTCAGCCTTATCCTGTTCAGGTTGGCTAACTTTTCACAATAATCCAAAGTGATGGTGACTCATTTTTTTGACCCACAGGTTGGACAAAATGTGGCCATGGGCATGCCAATGGGGTGTGTGCCTTCTCAAGCTGGTGCTACAGCCTACCTTCCGGTCAACAATCAACAAATGCAGACAATATTCAAGGCATCCCCTTCCCCGCCCAGTATCGCTTCAAGTGGCAACATGCAACAAGCCTCCACGGCTGGAGGAGGAATGGTAACGACGGCCCAGATGAATGGACCCAGTGGGCAATACTTAGGACCTTACCAACTCATACCTCAAGCTATGCCACCGAGTGCAGTGTCGAGTTCTCACTCTGCTTCTATGCTTCTCAGTGCATTTGCAGCCATGCAAGCTCCATCGCAAGGTGCCATCAATTCAAGCAGTGCCCTCAACTGCCACCCCCAGTCTCAGATGCACCAATCAGCTAATCGGCGCTAGTCAAGTTAAGACAAATGTCGATATTATCCCAAGTAGAAGATATGTGTCGTCTAGCAAAGCGGAGCTGTGAAAGTAGAACAGTAACTTTGATGACCATCTACACCCAAAGACATTTGATGCAATACGGATTTGCTTGTCTTCAACAGTTTTCGTATCTACCGTAATCGAACATGGTTTGATGAACTATACATACTATTTTCTCTCGTTATATCAACTTTACAAGAGTATTTGGCTGTTGCTAGGAAACGTTTTCTGAAGAATATTGGTTTTACGTGTTTATCTTAAAGGAGATGAAGACGACTTCAGTAACTGAATTGTTGGACAATATTGACGAAAGAAATTTGAAAGATGCCAGCTTTCACATCTAAGAGTTTGACCATCACTTATACATGGAACATTTGTCATGTTTAATTTCATAGAAACCCCTCTGAATAATTACGGGGCAGCTCTTGCCTCCGTCCGTCTCTCGCTCTCCAGTGGTCTTCCTCCTCTGTCTTGTGATCTGGCTCTCTCCATCTCTCGCTCTCACGGCTCAACAAGGATACTTCATTCGGACGTTCTTCGAATTGGATTCAAGAGTAAAGCAAGCGGAAACGTTTTTAGAACCATCTAGCAATGTACACATAGGACATTTTCATCAGCGTACACTCATCTATGCCAAGTAGAATAATCTGTGGTGAAGCTCTCTCCCCTCGTCTTTTTTGTTTAGGAAGGCCAAGAGGCTCAAAATATTGGTATAAAGCTTATTATAATATTAAAACTGTTATATGAATGAAAGGAGCATTTTCAGATTAAATGAGACTTGTTAATGCTTACCCAAAGTTGACTATGCTAACACCGAAAATGATTGATAAAAACTGGCCCCGAATTAATAGAACAGAACGGACAGTTCGAACATTCAGTGGAACCACTGGTCTACTTTTCTAGGAAATAACAATGTTTGTATCGATTGGAGACAGAGAGTCAGTATGCAAACAATTTTGTCTCTCTACCTCGTCGCCTCCGCCGTGTCGTCAATGGCGACAAATGTTCTAGACAACAAAGTAGCGTTCCGTGCCGCACTTGGTCAGTGCGGTCTGTTATTGCCTTTCGAGGTTGCCACAGTTGTTTTTATCTTAAACTTGTAACGGTGTTCTAGAACCATGTGACAGTTCTTTATACTTTGAAGGTTAAGGTTTGCGACTATGAGAGTGTGAACACGACTGTCTGGGTGAAGTTTTATAACTATACAGCTCTGAAGTTCTATTCGTGCTCAGACTTGAATTGCTAAAGAAGAGAATGAATTCGTCGAGTGATGATCATGTCAAAGTGGCCGTTCGAGTTCGACCATTCATATCCGGTTCCAGGGAATTAATTTTAAGTTGAAGAGTGCCCGTTTCACTATAAAACACTTCGGGTCGAAGATGCTTAATTCTAGACAAGATGTGAAGCTCAAAATGTTTCATCGCAGAACAGATTTAGAATGTTTTCAGTTCCCACCGAAATTTAGTTTCCACCAGAGCTGCTCGTTAGTGAAGTCCGAAACTAGGACAGTTCAGAACGCGCCCCTCGTCGCTCGACTTCCAAAGTTGCACATGCCATCATTGAGTACGCACATCACGTCCCAGTGTTTAGAACTTCTAGTAGCACTTCATTTCTCTGAAAAGTCATACAATTTGAATCTTACGGTCTCGCGTCCGAGACAAGACTTGTTTCCTTAACTTCGCTCCTCCGACCCCTCTTTCTCTCTTCTCTTTTCTTGTATTATGCACAACTCCAGAGAGAAGCAAAGGAATGCAAAATGTATCGTGGACATGCAATCGTCGACGACACTTGTTTACAACCCATCTTCGCCCAACGAAGAGCCCAAAAAGTACACTTTCGACTACAGCTATTGGTCTCACGACGGCTTCACGCAAGATGGCGACACTAGTTACGCTCAAGCTGATTCTGCTCACGCTAACTGTCACAAATATGCCGACCAGAACCGAGTTTACGACGATTTAGGCAAATTTCTACTCAATAACGCTTTACAAGGATACAATGCTTCTCTTTTTGCTTACGGGCAAACCGGAAGTGGCAAGTCTTATACTGTGATTGGGTATGGAGCCAATCAGGGCATCGTGCCCCGGTTTTGTGAGAATTTGTTCCAGGTGGTTGATAGTAGGAAGAGTGATCAAGTTACCTTTGAAGTCAAGTTGAGTATGCTGGAAATTTACAACGAAGTTGTACGCGATCTGTTAAATCCAGTTTCATTGGCTTCCAAGAAAGTTGGCTTGAAGGTAAGGGAGCACCCGAACAGAGGTTTCTTTGCCGAAGGGCTGAAATCCTTCCTGGTCACTGGTCAGCAAGACATAGAAGTCAAGATTGCCGAAGGGACAACAAATCGAAGCATTGCATCAACGAACATGAATGAAACAAGCAGTCGAGCGCACACACTCGTGAGCATATCTATCACGCAAAAATCACGAAACTCGCAGAACTTAGAGTCGGCAAAGTCTTCCAATGTCCATCTCGTAGACTTGGCTGGAAGGTGAGTGGGTTATCTAATTGATGGGTTTAAATTTTTCTTTGGTGTAAAAGTGAACGATTATCTGGAACTAAAGCCAAAGGCGAGCGCCTCAAGGAGGGTGTGTCTATAAATCAGTCGCTAGCTTGTCTTGGCAATTGTATCCACTCACTTGCAGAAAAGTCAAGCGGCAAAAATGTGAGGGGTGAGTACTTTAGCTAATCCACTTAATAGTCAACTCATATCGGAATATATCCAGTGCCTTTTCGAGAATCAGTGTTGACAAGACTGTTGATGAATGCTCTTGGAGGAAATAGTAAGACTGTCATGATGGCAACAATCAGTCCAGCTGATGTTAATTACGATGAGACTCTTTCTACTTTGCGATATGGTGAGTGATTTTGCTGATATGACATGACTTGTAAAGGACTTCATCGAAATTTCAGCTGATAGAGCGAAACAGATCAAGGTTCACGCGAAAGTTAATCAGGACCGTACTGACCAGTTGATAAGACAACTTAGGGACGAAAATGATAAGTTGAAACAACTGATGACATCTAATGAAACATTACCTGGCCAGGTAGACGGCCGCAACACTGCAGGTATGATAAAAAATATTTGGCCTGTTGACAACTTGCTAACAGTCACTAACTTTTAGATATTGATGAGCTGCGCAAAAAATGGGAAGATGAAATGCATGCTGCGATGAGTGAAAATGAGAGACAGCTGAAGGAAATGAGACAAACTTACGAGGAGAGACTACAGAGTCAAGATAAAGTTGAAACCGTAGACTTGAAAAACCAGCAAGTTGAGCAAGACAAACTGTCTCATCCTCATCTTTCAAACTTAAACTTTGATGAGCAGCTGTCTGGCAAGATAAATTACATAATCAGAGTTGGAGCTAATGTTGTCGGCAAAGCCGAAGACTCACAAATTATTCTTTACGGACCCAGCATTCAAGACAGGCATGCTGTCATTTATCGCAAAGACAACGGACTGATAATTCTTGAGAAAGTGGAAGACAATTGTCGAGTTCTGTTAAATGGAGACCCAGTGACCACTAAGGTCAGCCTGAGTCACCATGACCGCCTTCTATTCGGTTCGACTCAGTTATTCGTTTTCAAGCACCCTGACCAAGACAAGAAGTCAAGGATGACCTTTTCTGAGGTGACCTTTGAACTGGCCCAAGAAGAGATTGCTTCAAAAGCCGGCTATGATGTCAGTAACGAGGACCAGACAATAGAGATGGCGCTGCTAAATAAAGACCTACTTGAAACACTTCCGGGAATTGAGGAGGCTAATGCAATCAGTGAGGAACTGGAAAAGAGCATGCGCTTCGACATCATGCTCGTTTCCGCGCAATTTCTGGGGAAATCTTTGGACAGAACGGAAGTGTACGTGCGCGTTACCAATATTGAAACAGGCCAAACCTTTGAGTGGCCTAAGGAAAAATTCATCAATCGGCTCTTTGTCATGAAGGAGATGTATCAAAATTATGAAAACAACGAGGACTGGGATCTAGCACCTGAGAGGGATCCCTTCTTGGAAGAACCGGATGCAGAGTCGCTCATAGGCAGTTGCCATCTTTATCTTCAGCCATTGGCCTTTATGGTAGAGATTAAAGAGCAGCTGGAGCTCATGGACTTCCGAGGCGTAGAGGTGGGAGTGCTAAATGTAGAGATGGTCCCTTGCAACGGTCAGGGCCAGGAGTACGACGAGACTGATGATGTCTATGTGGATAGTCCGTCCGAACTGATTGGCAAAGAGGTTCATTTCGTAGTCAAGGTGACCGCCGCCAGGGGGCTTCCAGCTAGATTCACGGATGTGTATGCAAAGTACCGGATGTTTCTCGACAAAGACGACACCAGGACAGAGACCATTTCGGACACTTCAAACCCCGACTTCAACCATCGCAAAGTTTTTAGTTTTCGGCCAGCCACTCAGCAACTGATTGACTATTTGAAAGATTCCTCTGTAGTCATTCAAATCTGGGGTAAACAAATGTCTCGAGGAGGGGAAAGCAAAATATCTGGCCGAGTGACTAAGAACAAGTTTCAAGAGGACCTGATGAACGAGGCCAACAACCTGATGGATGGCTTCAAGATGAATGGGCGCCATGTTGAGATGAATAAGCAGAGCATCATTGTCGAGTTGCTCTTGATGAAGAAACAGCAAGCAAGGCAACAGCAGCGCATTGTGAGACGGAAGTTAGTTTAAATAAGTTATCTCCCTGACATCAACTCTTTTTAGGAAAACATTCGGAAGCTGATCGAAGTGTCGGAGCAGTACAACAAGATGGCGGTACCGGTACAGTTAGTGAAAGACTTGCTGTCTACGACGACGCCGGAAGTAGCGGAAGACATCATTTCTCAAGTTCCGGGAGGTGAGTATTTCGTATTTCTAGTCTCTAATTAACGAATGAGTTGTTTCTTATCATCATTACTCATTTTCCAGATAACTATTCAAACCCAAAGTCTTCGAGTTGCATCATTTTATGACGCAAATGGCTACAGAACTGTAACTTAAGTGTCAACATCCGGACAAACTGTAATCATTATTCGTAATACAAATCATAATAATTTTCGAATCACAAGTAACCTCTGGCCGTAAGAGATAGACTCATCAGTTCTTGGGGCCAAGATTATTCCCTTCATGTCTAGCAAGGTGTCAATATTAGCCATTAATTTAGTTTTAACCACATTGATTGCATTCTTGTCCTGCGGCGTTTTGGACCGTAGGTTAAGGTATAGACTTTTCTGACAATTGACTAGTTTGTATAGAGCATTGAAGACATGGTAATCAATTTCATCATATTCGATCTTAACGGAATCAAGCAATTGTTCACTGTACTTGACGGCTTCGGAAAACTTGGTCAACTTCATGCAACAGCTGCGAAGGCGATCAATTACCATCACTACCTCTTTGTGTGTCCAATGCAACATGGCGCCCATTGTGTCCAGTGCCTCTAGAAAAGCTCGCTCGGCCAATAGGAACTGGTTCTTGTCCTGGTCACCTTTGGCGAAGTAGTCTTTACCTATTTTGAAAGTCTTGAGAGCACCGATTGTGGTGTCCAGTATTTTCTGGACATCCAAGTGGTCTGTGGCATTGCACTGAACGCACGTTAGTTTACCGTCAGCTATGACTGGACCTGAACACGTGGTGCACTTGAAAGCCTTGTTTAGTGGTTGAACTTTGTTGGCACAAGCGACGCATGCGCAGTCAAAGTGATACGATTCTTTTAGAAGTTTTGCTCTTTCAGAACAAATCTGCCATTTACGGTTGGCTCCGTAGCAATGGAAAAGTTCTTCGCCTTTCTTGATGTCCTTGGCGGCGTATATTACTACAACATCACCATCGAAATGTCCTATGACGACGTTCGGTTCGCAACTGTGATTCAAAAGGCGCGCCGTCAAGTAAATGCCAATTCCAATGTCCTGCTCACTTAAAACTGGTTCTTCTTTCGAGCTATGGTCAATTGTCTTGTCTGTCACTGTGATGCCGTTGACATTAGTTTGCCGTATATGCTTGATTATGCGTCGCCGAAGGCCGCTCAGAGCAGCTGTGGAAATAATTTCCGTTTCCGACAAAGATTCTACTATGAAGGCACTGACTAAGGAGGCGGTGCCGTCGTAATCGTTCGCGTCACATTCCGGATGCTGGACCAAGTCATCGAAGGCTTCGTACTGGTCTACATTGTCCGCCAACTGGTCATTCTCTGAGGCCTCGTATTGCAGAGAGCGCCCGACGCCATTTATGACCAGTGCCCTGTGGGCGACTCGAGGCGGGAAATGGAAGTCTTCCCGGATGCTGAATATGTCAATGTACAAGCATTCTGACCAGTGGTAACCCTGCCAAGCTTCGGCCGAACACTTGTGGCCACAGAATCTGACTTGAGAGCACTGGCGGCAAGGCAACGGTATGAGGGACAACTTTTTAAGGCAGTGATAGCAGTGACTCTTGAAGTGCTTCGTGTCCAGGATGCTGACAAAGGGCTTCTCGGTGAGGATTAATTGCCCTTTCTTGATATCCACTGCCGCCAGTAATCCTTTTCCAGCTTTTTCGGTGCGATGGATCTGATAGACTTTGTCAGCTGTTTCCTTTGCTGCTAGTGGAGCGCCATCTTTGTTTTTGTCGCTGTCATGTCCGATAACTTTGGCCAATTCTTGTTCGCAGGTTGCCTTGCGCAGTATTAATTTTGGCCTTGATTTAGCAGGATAACCATATTTTAGGGACAGTTCAACGTCTTCCAGACACTCTTTGTATTTTCGCATATGATACAAACTGGCCGACCGGTTGGCCAGAGCCAGGGACAGTTCTAAATTCTCGTTCTTGTCAACATTAAATGGTGCAAACATGGCTGCCTGTCAAGTGTCATTCAGGGTCTGTGATTCAGTTGCATCATCAACCAATCAAGGCTTACCTCAGTGTAGAGTTCTAGCGAGCTTGCATACTGTTTCTTGGCGAACACTGCGTTTCCTTTGCTCCGAAATTCGGCGGCCGTTTCTTTGTTCTTGCCGAACTTACTGGTGTCCATTTTTCGAATTTTCTCCTGAAATATGTACATTAGGTCACTGGATTGCTCGGCTACTGAACTGAAGTCCATTTTATCGGGTCTACGCTGCTGAACACAATGATGTCAACAAGAGTGCCAATGCTGACTTTCTCTGTCTCGAAAGTTCTAAAAATAGATCTCTCGGCTCCGGAGTTGAGTAAGTACCTCCCCATCAGTCTTCACAGAACTCAACAGATTGAGACAAAGAAATAAAACGACATCTGGATTAAACAATTTCGTCATGCCGAGAACTCAGACTGAGTAGACGTGATTAGTTAAATTGACCTGGTTGAAATTCTTGAAGTTGCTTAAATTCTGCCAAATGGCCAATAGCTTATGTGAAAATTTCATGAAAGGAAAAGAATTTCAAGCTGAACAAAAATATTCGCTACTGATTGAAAAGAAACATGATTTTTAACTATAGTTATAGTAAAACTCGCTTTGTCGGAAATTCACAACACACGATATGTCTTTGGGAAGATCTCATTGAGTACATTCAAAAAAGCTATCGTCCTATTTAGCCATCATGAGACAAGTGAGTGATAGCTCTTTGAATTTCAAAATTCTTATACTTTCTCTTGCAATTTTTATTCTGTCCCCCAAATGTCTCTATATGTAAAAGGCGTGAAAAGATGAATAATTTAGATAGTCCCCCTTCCCCTTTATTCACGAGACAGTACCGTAATCTGCATGCAATAATAAATTGCTCAATCAAGCTGACCACTAAGATCTTTCAAGTGATTCCGACTTGTAGTTTACAGATTTTACTGCATTCTATCCAACTTGACGCTTTCGCAAACCCGCCGACTGATTTAGAGCGAACTTTGGAAACGGTCCCTAGCGCTCTCTCAGTTTTGTCGTTACAAGCACGCCAGAATACACTGTATCTCAATCGTTCTTTCGTTTTCATTTCGTAATATTAGCATTGAAGCGACGCCTATAAATACTGTTTATTTCCAGCATCAGAGGCTAATTTGCCGCTGATAGTGGAGCAACTATGTTCGGTCAGAGTAAACCTTTGTTCGGTGCCGCCGCACCAACAGCGAGTGTATTTGGAACACCATCAACATGTAAGTAAAGACTTGTTCTCTGATCACCATCATCATTTAAATCATCAATCGATAACTGAACGTTATCTCCATTTCTCTCTGCCTTTAGCTGCCTTCGGTGCCCCTGCAGCCCCTGCCTTCGGAGCCCCTCAACAAGCACCTACGTTGTTCGGTAGTCCGCAAGTGAATACATTCGGATCTCCGGCAACTGGTTCAACTGGATTGTTTGGTCAACAACAGCCACAGCAGCAACAGTCTCTGTTCGGTGGCACACCAGCACCTGCCGCTGGTGGCTTTGGGTCTGCATTTGGCAAGCCTGCGGCACCATCCATTTTCGGTGCCCCGGCAGCTGCTGCCCAACCTACTGGACTCTTTGGTTCTCCAGCTCAAGGGTTCGGAAGTCAAGCCCCAGCATTCGGGGTGCAAGCTACGCCTGTTGGCACAACTGTGAAGTTTAACCCACCAGCTGGCACTGATACCATGATGAAGAATGGAGTTTCTCAGAGCATCAGCACGAGACATCAGTGTATTACAGCCATGAAAGAGTATGAGACTAAATCGTTGGACGAGCTGAGAATGGAAGATTATTCTGCCGGTCGTAAGACAGGGGCACCTGCTCAATTCGGGACCCCTGCTCAACCTAGTGGCATGTTCGGTTCTACATCAACTGCCACGCCAGCCTTTGGAGCATCTACCGGCACAGGCCTTTTCGGGCAGAATAAACCGGTGTTCGGAGCTTCTACTACAACAGCAACATCTACTGGTCTATTTGGTGGTACATCAGCATTCAATAAACCTTTCGGAGCACCGACGACGGCTTTTGGAACTGCTCAGCCTGTGATGCAACCAACCGGAGGCCTATTCGGGAATACTAGTACGGCTCCAGCCTTTGGTGCCCAAACTCAGACACCTAGTTTGTTTGGACAGAACACGGCTGCTGCCAAGC
The DNA here is from genome assembly GCA_022750525.1 of Halotydeus destructor. Lineage (NCBI taxonomy): Eukaryota > Metazoa > Arthropoda > Arachnida > Trombidiformes > Penthaleidae > Halotydeus > Halotydeus destructor. The sequence goes on from JAIUWE010000081.1 coordinate 80,285, forward strand.
CCTTTTCATTTGCAACCCCGTCGCCGGCCACCACACAGACATCTTTGTTCGGCAATACTGGCTTCAATGCTCAGCCAGCCAACCAGCCCAAGCCACTGTTCGGTACAACTCCGGCTCCCGCTTTCGGCACAGTGACATCAACAGCATTTCCAGCATTCGGAAATACGACAACCACTACCAGTTCTCTATTTGGAGCTACCAGTCAGCCCTCTTTGTTCAGCAACCCGACATCGAAACCTTTCACTGGATTTGGTACACAAGCACCGGCGTTTGGCACTGCATCGACACCTTCTCTCATAGGAGGCACTCAGCAAACCTCTCTCTTTGGAAATACAGGAGCAAGTAATGCCTTTGGAACGCAGCAACCTTCACTTTTCGGTTCTACGACAGCTGGAACTGGACTGTTTGGTACAAGTAATTTCGCACCAGCTGCTCAACCATTAAGTGGCTTCTCCACCAGCTTCACCGGATTCGGTCAACCAGCCCAGCAAACAACGATGAATGCCGCTGTGAACAATACAAGCAGCAATATCAATGAGATGTTACTTGCTCGACTTCAAACATTGCCTTACGGCAATTCTACATTATTCGAAAATGATTTACTTTCTTCAGTCAGCATTTCTTCTTCTTTAAAATTACCAAGTGACGTTAAAAGCTTGAATCAGTTTTCTATGGGCTCCAAGCAAGCTACAGTGAAACGTGTTCCGTCTACCAGATCAAATTCTCTGCTTTTTGACGGAATGGAAGAAGAAGACCCCAAAGAAAAGCTAGCCGCCATCGACATTTTCAAACCGAGAAGAAACTTCAAAAAACTCGAATTGAAACCAAAGCAAGTGGAAGAGACGACGCCAAAGGAGCTATCTAAGGTGATAGCTTCGCCATCATTAGAAATACGTGAAGCGCCGAGGATTTTGGCCACAGGAAGAAGTCCTGAAGCGGACAATACTATTCTAGAGTTTGCTCGACGACCTAGACAAGCTGAGACGAGTGTCAGCACTCCACTAACAACGAAGGGCAGATCAAGAGAATTCTCTGTATCACCAGCTTCCTTCCAAGATCTTGGTGATGAGTCGAGCTTAAATTTACCAAGTAACACTTCTCTTCATTTGAAATGTGGTCTTCGGTCATCAAGACCCGACTATTACACGATTCCTCCACTTGAGACGATAGATAGTTACCTCGACCCAGAAACGGGAGACTGTTTTGTCGATGGTTTCACGATTGGTCGCCGAGGTTATGGCTCAATTTTCTGGGAAGGCAAAATCAACGTTCGTGATCTCAATCTGGATGAGATAGTCCATATCAGGCGAAAGGAAGTAATTGTTTACCCAGATGATGAGAACAAATCACCTGAAGGAAAAGGCTTGAATCGTCCTGCTCAAGTCACGCTTGACCAAGTTTGGCCTGTCGATAAAAGTACTCGTGAGATCATAAAAGATGTGCCTCGTCTCGAGCGAATGCGTTATGCTGAAAAAGTAGAAGCGGCCGACTGCTAAGCTGAAAGCAACCTTCAAGGATTACCGCCCGGAAACCGGATCTTGGGTTTTCTGTGTTAAACACTTCAGCAAGTATGGCTTATTAGATGACGAGGATGAGGAAGACGTGGTCGATCGGCAAGCACCAGCCGCGAGAGGTCAAGTTGTCCAGCAAGTGGTCAAGAAACCGGCCCCGGTCACTTTTACTGATGTCAAAATGCAAACCCAAGTTGACTTTACGATTCCAGTGGACAGGGAAAATGAGCTGCAGAACAAGAAGATGGCCCAATTTGCACCTTATTCTCCAGCCACCACCTACACAGTGTTTGATCCGATGGATTACAGTCAGTCTTACTTCCCCTCTTCCGGAACAGAACCCCTGGAGGGCTTAGAAGCTCTCGCTGACATGAAGAAGCAGTACAATCCCTTCGATGAGATGCGAAACTTGTTTTTCGCTGAGGACGAAGAAGAAGACAGAGAGGAAGCTTCTCTTAACCGTTCGCTGTTCAAGAAGAGTCGTCACTTATACAGTAGACCGTCGGCTACTGACTTGCAGTTCATCAGCGAAAATCGCCCCGCAGCAGCCATTGATATTCCAACTGTTTCTCGAAAACGAGAGATGACGTTCAAGACAAATGCAGCCATATCTGAAAACAAGGCGATCATCGATATCAGCTCCATCAAATGTGCTCCATGTCCTCGAGTTGGCTTCTCTCGTGGTTCGGCTTGTTTAATCACTTATTCTGGTTCAAAAGTTAACATAATGGCAGTGAAGCTGATTCCAGATGTGTCGAAAGAGGAAGGTCGCTTGCAAGAACAAATGGACAAACTTACTGACGTCATAACGCATTCATCTGTTCAGCCTGTTGCTCAAGTCCGACCAAAGATTAGTAATAGTCGAAATATCCAGAGCCATGAGAATCTAGTAGTCGCTCTTTATGGAGACAAGTTACAATCGACTGATTACGGCAAAGAGGAAGAAAGGATCAATGCAACAATCGATTGGCTTTGCGAAAGAAACAAACTCTACAAACTCCCTGTTAATTGCTTGGACCGAATTATATACCATTTGTCAGTTAACGACGTCAAGATGGCTGTCGATGAAGCCTTGAAGGGAAGGCAGCCTAGGCTTGCAACGCTGATTGCCTGTGGAACTTGTAATACCACCAAGGATGCTCTCGTCTTACAGCTGGATTCCTGGAAGCAGAGTAAAGCGGATGAGCACATTGACCAATCTCTGCTGAGGCTTTACCTCTTGCTTTCCGGTGGTGTTCACTGGCGCTTGAGTAGTGGCTCAGAAATATTCGCTGTCGAAGGGCTTGAATGGAGTCAGCAGTTGGCACTGCTGTTGCTTTACGGAACACATGATGGTCTTTCTGATTGCGTGAAGCATGTTCGCACCAACACCAACGACGTCGAATACCACCTAATTTCCGGCGACTCTCATTGGGTGACCTTGTCAGCCTGTGCCAATGAGCTAGAAGCCTGGTTCTTGCATCAGAGCCTTGTTGGTTACGGCGCTCTTTCAACCTCAGATGCCCTCAGTGACGTCGTTCATGGTAACCTCGTTGCTCAGATGATGTCCGAGAGCCCCAAATGGAGTTCTTTCATTGCTTGTCACATCACTGACGACGAGCTTCGCGACTTTGCTGTCAAAGAAATTCTTAACCACGGCGTGATGCACTTGTCAGATAACGATCTGATTTGGATCGAGAAGAATTTACTCATCGACAAGAAGATTATCAGTTCGGCAACATCATTGTTCAAGAAGTCACAAGTTTCACCTCTGAGTAAACCATTGGGACTGTCGTCCTTCGACTTGACAGCGCTTGGATTGGACGTTGTTCTGGCGGCTTCTTAATTGCAGTGATTTTCTCAAGAACGAAATTTAATAACATTTTCACCAATAGTTTACAAAGTATATCGAAGTTTTTTCAGTTAGCCTCATTAAATCGTTGGTATTTGTTGAACATTGCTCCCAGAATTCACGGAACAATCTTTGTTCAGTCTCAAGACAAGGACAGCAAGTGCATAACGAATTTATTACTGTTAAAAATCCTAATGCAAGAGAAAAAGATCATCTTTGTACTTTACTTTCGTCTTCTCCAGCGACCTCTAGATCGGTTCGCTATATTACTAACACCATCATTAGTTGGTCGTTGTCGCTGGTTGCTCGCATCTATTCTACGCTCAACAGTTAGCCAAGGAGGACTGCTGTTCGATGTCACCCTCTCATCGCTCCAACCACTTTGCTCTCCACCACCGCTTCTCCAAGTACTAACTGTTTTCTCGCTTCCATAGTTTTGTCTTCCGTAGTCATGCCAAGATTCCGCCGGTCTTTCGTTTCTGTAGTCTTGATTTCGATCACCATCCCAGGGCACTGTCTCTCTTCGTGACTGAGGTCGTCTATCTCTTGCAGCACCTCGTATCACCCTCTCATCGCGCCAACGACCTTGCCTCTTACCACCGCTTCTCGAAGAACTAACTGCTCTCTCGCTTCCATAGTTTTGTCCACCGTAGTCACGCCAAGATTTCGCCGGTCTTTCGTTTCTATAGTCTTGCTTTCGATCACCATCCCATCTTTCTCTTGCAGCACCTTGTATCGTTCTTTCATCTACTCCATCTAGCCTCGGCCAGTTATTAGGTGTCTCTGGTTCAGTTATACCAAGAATGTGATTTGTGTAAGTTTCCCGTACAATAGCGTGGCCTCTAGCTCTTTCAAAGACTTCGATGGCTTTCTGAGGTTGAAACCACATCCTATGAACTAGATACATGCAAATCATGAAACCAGTCCGGTTAAGCCCATGAGTGCAATGGACGCCAATCAGCTTGCCAGGATTTTGCTCAATGAAACTGTCAGCAGTGTTAAAGAACAAGTCGATAGATGACTGCTTCGGAAGAGTGCCTCTTCCCTCGCAAAAGATTTTCAGGTATGCAACATTTCTGGATGTTAGCCATCTTGAGTCGTAGTATCTTGTCGTGTTCGTCAAATCAAATACAAGGCCAAGTTTAGGAAATGAGTATAGCAAATAGTCGACTCCAAACTGTTCTTCGGGTCGCAATGATGCAGTGATGTCTGATCGCAACGGCGTTTTGAAAGCTAGAAACGGTGTTCCCTCCACAACCGAGCCGAAGCAAGTATAATTCAGCCACCCTTTCGGAACAGGCATCTCCACAGACTTTTTCAGTGGCTTTTAATTTCTAGAACCAGTTACCTTTACCAACAGCGATAAGCCTAACAATTAGAACACATTCAAAAATGCACGATGCGCTGAAGAAAACGCTAGTGTTGTGAGATTGTCTTCTTTTTTTGTCTTTGTCTTTTAATTTTTTGTCTTTAACTTTTGTCTTTTGTCCTCAAACTTTCGATATTGCCATTGTTGACAGTTTGTCTGACAATATCCTATGGTACGTACAACCCTACCGAAGACAATTGTCTTTTGAGTTGTCTTTGTCATTTTCTAGTATTGTTTGTCTTTTGTCATGACAAACTCCTGAGGAAGTTGTCTTTCGTCTGGTTTTGTCCGACAAAGACTAAGTCTTTTGTTGTCTTTGTCTTGTCTTTGTCGACAAACGAACAACACTAGAAATAGGGATGGGTAATCGAGTCGACTCGAGCTGCTGAGCTGACAGCTCGAGCCTTACGGCTCGGCTCGATGGCTCAAACAATTTAAATTGAGTCGGCTCAGCCGCTCAACCAATAGAAACAGACAGCTCAGCAGCTCCCGTTTACTATTTGCTCCCATAGAGTTAACATGGAGCTGGCTCGAGCTGAGCCGTCGAGCTGAAGCTCGAGCCCTCAAAAGTCGACTCAGGCGCTCAAGGAAACAGAGGGAGCTCAGCTCGGAAGCTCGCTGTCTCGGCATAGGGCTCGGCTCACAAAGTGCTCCGAGCTGAGCCGAGCGAGCTTTTACCCATCCCTAACTAGAAAACGGAGACACATGGTGCCCAGACACATAATCCAGGAAGAAATGAAACAAGAAACAGAGTCATCTGGCGGCTGAAATAATCGGCTAGTTATTTCACTGCATTAAGACCAAGCATACTGCTTTCGTTTTGTACTTTCCAGCGAGGAGATCTTAGTACTTGAAAATCTGTCAACGTTTAGATTACGTTTATGAAAGATTTAGTTTTTATTATGTAGAGAAGATAATTAATCTGAGTTGAAAAAACGAAACAAGCGCACCCTGTGGGCACGACTCGAAACTAATGGTCAGCTTAGTTCGGGCTAAGTTAACAGCTGATGTTCGTCAGTTGTTTTTGAGTGAACTGTCAACTCAGCGGGTGCTAAAAATCATGAGTGTATTTTACTGATTTTTCTTCACGCTCTACATCTCGGTGCCTATTGAAACAAACATGCAGCACTCAGTGACAACTAAAGCGAGCTCGAAATTACTATCAGAAAAGGTCTGCTATAAAAGTTGTCTGAACCCAAATATGTATATTAGAAACTCTCTTGTATCATCTAGAATCTTGAGAAAATTAGTCACGAAGAAGTCGATGAACTGATTGACGAGATTGCATTGGGCATCTATTTTGAAACGCATCGAGCAGCCAGATTGGGATATTTGTTCCTTGACGAGGACACTGATGAGTAAGTTCCCATTCATCCGAGAATAGTATTCTAATATTCGTATCTTTCTAGAGATGAATCTCACGGTAAAATAGATAAGAACTGGTTTTATGTGTGCTGACTGAGTTTTGTTCTGTATTAGCGATAGTTAGTCAGCGTGGCTTCGACGTATTCGGAGAATCAATTGGAACAGCCACCAATGGCCAAGTTAAGAAGCAAGTAGAATGTGTGTGTCCACACTGTTCGAGAAGTTTAGCAGCCCAAAGGTTTGCACCTCACCTTGAAAAGTGCATGGGAATGGGTAGAAACTCTTCCCGAATTGCCAGTAAGCGGATTGCATCGTCATCAGGTAAAGCTAATGGCCAAGATTCGGATGAAGTTGATGATGTAGACAAAGATAATGGCGATTCTGATTGGAATTATAATGCTAGTGACACGAAGAAGAAGAAGAAAAAGGAGAAGTCTAATGGATTACTCAAGAAAGCAACAAAGAAAGAAGCATCTTTGAAAGGAGCGCCAAAGGTGTCTTCACTGTAATCTCTTCCTGTATATTTATTCCTTGCATTAGGTTTTGTTCGAACCTATTCTGTATTACAATTGGTAGAAATTGTGACATTAAACAAGTGTCGGACCCCAGTTTCGTATTAGTTTGCTCAGCCACACAGCGGCGCTGGCGTCGCTTTCATCAGCTGCCATTTGTTGCTGATGGCAACATTGCTGTAATTATCTGATTCGCCAGTCAGGATGTTCTTTCCGCTTTCTCGTCAACAAGTTCAGGTACTGTAACATGTTTGCAGTGGACGGCTACTAACTACTGATAGAACAAACAGGGAAAGATGTTGCTCAAGTCATTGTCGCATTTGGTTCGGCATGCGTCCACCGGTTCGAAGCCGAACCCAAGGACGGGAATTTTGATGCTAAACATGGGAGGACCAAGTACTACCGGTGAAGTGGAAGCCTTCCTCACTAGACTGTTTACTGACACTGATATAATGAGGCTACCCATTCAAAGGTGACTTGGCTTGGTTGTTTGTTTTGGTTCTCTAGCAAGACATCATTAGTGACGATTATTATGATTTAGCAAATTAGGACCTCTAATTGCCAAGAGACGAGCACCGGCAGTGGCTGCCAAGTATCAAGAGATTGGCGGCGGCTCACCCATTCGGGCTTGGACAGAAAAACAAGGACAGCTGCTAGTGGAGTCTTTGGATAAATTGAGCCCCGAAACAGGTCCTCACAAGTTTTACGTGGGCTTCCGGTATGCCGAGCCATTGATGGAGGACGCTCTGGAACAAATGGAACGGTAATAAGCGATGACGCACTGTAAAGATTCCAAGGTTTTAGAGGAGAGAAGACAAAGTGACACAGTATTCATCAATTGCTGATGACATGTGTCAGTATCAATAACGAGTCATCTTCCTCTTACTCGGTTCACTCTCTTATAGAGACGGCATAAAGCGAGCTGTGGCCTTTTCACAATATCCACAATACTCGTGCAGTACATCAGGTAGTAGCTTCAATGCTCTGGCCAAGTACATGGACAAGAACGACACAGTGGCTAAGGACATTTCGTGGTCTCTGATCGATCGCTGGTCTTTGAATAAAGGACTTATTGAGTCCATTCAGGACTTAATTCGAACAGAGTTGGACAAATTGCCCTCCCAAGTGGCGGACAGAACAGTCATCTTATTCTCGGCACACTCTCTACCTATGCAAGTAAGTTGAAGAATCATGTAGGGAATACTGCCTTTACTTTGTCTCGTTCCCTTCACATTAGCCTTAGAGACATGCGTGGGTAACTGGAATGTACAAAGAGGAAGAGAGAGGGAGAGGGAGAGAGTCCTTTTTCTTGTCGACCATTCTCTTGGGCACTACATTACCTGTAATTTTCTTTATTTTGCATACAAGGTGGTCAATAGAGGAGACACTTATCCCATGGAAGTTGGCTCCACTGTTCAAGCCGTGATGGCAAGTCTGGGCCGAAGCAACGCTTACCGTCTTGTCTGGCAGTCCAAAGTGGGCCCACTGCCTTGGCTGAGCCCACAAACTGACGACGCCATCAAAGGATACGCCAAACAAGGCTTTAAGAATTTCATGCTCGTCCCAATTGCTTTCGTCAATGAACACATTGAAACTCTGCACGAATTGGACATTGAGTACGCTCATGATCTGGCCAAAGAGGTACTTTAACGACGCTAATTTCCAGCCATTTAAGGAAGATATTTTTATTGTCTGGCCCTCTTTCTCTCCTCTCCCTCTCGCTCTAGCTAAAAGTTGAAAGCATAATTCGTGTCCCAGCACCAAATGACCATCCAAAATTTATTGCCGGAATGGCGGACCTGGTTCGCGACCATTTGTCTTCCGGGTCAATATGTTCGCCACAGATTCGAATTCGATGTCCTTTGTGTACAAATGCTGCCTGTGAAGTTACGCGTCGCTGGATAAAGCAACTGGACGCTCGTGTCACCCATGGTGCTCAAGCCAAGGAAAGAAAATCGAATTGAACAGCTCGCGAGCCCGTGATACATCCAATGACTTGGTCCATGGAATTTCAAAGGCAACGGATGACCGGCTGAAAGGGGAAGAGGGAGCTAAAGGCAAGATGAAGGTGTTCAGGAAGAGAGACAAATCATATTCTGTGATCCATTTGGCTCCAGTGTACTTGCACTATATGTTGCTTCTTAAAAAGTTAAACACTGATAACCTTGCCGGGCGCAGTAGAGTGTCCCTCTCCCTCTCTCCCTCTATCGTCCTTTTTCTAGCGTATGTGAAGCAAGTTTGCCGAATCACGTTGAGCGTCACTGAGAGATCCCTTGAAGGCAGCTTATTTAGCTGCTGGAGCTCGATTTTGAGTCACTTTCAAAGGTAATTGTAAGCGCGTCGTCTTTGTTCGCATCTCGTGGGCGAACCAGGTCTTGAAATAGAGCGAGAGGGAAGGGGGAGAGAGAAAGAGATGTCTAGGCAAGATCGATAGCCAAGGCGAACCTCTCGTCCTATAAAGCAGTTAGTTGCAACATTTGTTCGAGTATCATCTCGGAAAATTGAATGTCCGTCGAGACTCTGTCATAGCAAACAATTCGTCAATGTCTTAACGACGCTCCGCATCTCTCCCTCTCTCCCTCCCTCTCGTCTCTATCAATAACTAGCAAAGCTTTTCAAAGCTCCGAAAAACAAACGTGACCGTAACCTTAATTACCGTCAGTATCAAGTTAAAAATCAGCAATTACAGAGTGTGTTCAGATTAGCGCTAAGATAGCATTTCCATTTTCCTTCAACACTGCGTGCACGTGTCAAGCAACGGCCATTGCTCTAGTCGAGTTCAAGATAGAACCAGTACTGGCTCCGTGGGTGTCTTGTCCTCTCCCCCTCTCGCTCTCCCTTCCCCTCTTCGGCTAATACACGCACGGTGTCTCTGACGGAAGTTTTTTGCCTCGGATCAGTATAGGAGATAACTGATCTCACCGTCAACACTAGTGGACTCGAGTCGAACGAATACGTGCGTCGAGTTCTAGGTTCTACGTTTACTTCGCCATTTACCGGTGCGTGCGCTTTCCGTCGAGTTCTGAGAGGAGAGAGAGAGACGCGAAGTGAGCTGTTGAGCAAAGTTGCAATTGCTTCATTCACTTTTCAAATCACTCTGTTCTTGGAGCTCGCTCTCTTTTTCGACCTCCCTCCCTCTCGCTCTCTCGAAAGGTCTCATATAGGAGCAAACTGATTAAGTGTTAAACTAGTGAGTGGCTTCTCTAAATTGTCGGTCAACCAGAGCTATTTGCAGTAAGTGTTGTTTGCTAAACAAGCGCTGTTTCCGGTTCCGACTGACAAGAATGGTCCATTCGAGCGGCTCACTTCCGCTCGCTCTCTTGCTCTTCATCTTGGTCACTGTACTTCGATTTCAAGGTAAGTTCTAGACGAACAAATTGCTTCTATTTTCGGTCTCTCTCTCCCTCTCTTTTGCGTCATTACCGAGAAAACAATTGTGGTTGCATAACCAAGTGAAGAGTTACGTAAGGAAAGAAACTGTTACAAGTTTCTACAGTTTCTAGAAAGATGAGGAAGAGGGAAAGGGAGAGAGAGAGACCAAGGGATGAACAGATTAAGCGATAGAGATAAGATGACATATTCCGAACCTGTAAACTCATATAGAGCAACTACGCCATTTTTTTCGTTACTGCGAGTGAAGCCAGGACAATAGGATAAGAGAGGAAGAGAGGGGAAGAGACAAGAGAGGAAGCCCGTGGGTTGGCTGCATAGTCCATCAACTTTTTAGGTCACCGTGGTATCTCTGGTCAGTTGGACTAATTCTTGTCGCTGTGACCGTTATACTAATCAACTAATTGGTCAATGGCCACAATAGACTCCAGTGACCATTGAATTGCGTTGAGTGACATAGCGCGGAAGAGGGAAAGGGAAGGAGAGAGAGAATGTCCTTTTCATGCTCATTGAAATGTAATGTCCATTTTCAGCAATTAGCACCTAGGCAATAAAGGAGAGAGACAGTGGACGAGAGGGGAGAGAGGAAGAGCGAGAGACAAAATTGGTCTTCAACATGACATTTTTAACCTGGCTGAACTTTGACGGTTCAGCGATCTCTACAGAACGAACTCAAATGGCCTATAATTTGGTTTCTCTCCTCTCCCCTCTCGCTCTCTTCCGACAGAGAGTGAAAGATGATGAAGCATGTCGAGTAGCGTTGCTCAGAGACATTAAGCAATCTATCTTAAAGTCACGTTGCAAGCAGCACGTCATAGAATATTCTATGGTCAAGAGGGAAGAAGGCAAACATTGACTGCACGTTACAAATCCAATTAATGCAGCTTTGAAACTCGAGTTTTGACAAAAAAAAATCAGAGCATATTCCCCTCTCGCTCTCTTTTTTGCTCTCCCTCTCTCTCTCCCTCGTGACATATGTCCGGACGACCTTTTGCTCCTACATTTCGTCCTTCACATAAAGAACTTATTTATATATGTGCAGTTCGACTTCGCATGAATAGGACAGAACACAACAAAGGGCATTTATCTCTCTCCCTCTCTTCCTCTGCCTCTCTTTCTCTCCCTCTCGCGATGTCGAAAGCCAATTGTTCTGAATTGAGATCACACAGTGTCTTGTTCTCTCGTATCATCAGTCTATTGTATTCCGTTTTTTATGTTTTGCTACAGATTCTCCAGACCTGGGAAGAGAGGAATCGAGAGAGAGAGAGGGAGAGGAGAGAGCACGATAAGCACGGCCTAGACTTCATCATCGCGTCATACCGTTTTCAAGAGTTCTAGAACGGCAACAGGGTGTTTCGAATACAATGTAAATATTCGGCAACGCTGGAGTCAAGTGTTCTGCGAACAGTTCAAGGAGGAGACGAAAAGAGAACCTTTCTATTGTTCTAGCGAAGCGGAGAGAGAAGTCAAGAGAGGGAGAGGGAAAGGGGAGAGAGAGACCTCAGCACGAGCTTATTTCCAGCGGTGGGCAACTTGATTAGCATAGAACGAACGGCATTCAATCGAATTGCGTGAGCGGGCAATTGGGACTCGGTGTAGGCGAGGAGAGAGGGAGCGAGGGAGGGCGAGAGGAGAGGAGAGGGAGACAAGATGTCATGTGCTCAAGTGGCCCGTGGCAATGGTAATTTGCTGCTCAGTTAATTTTGTCCGGAGCTCACAGTTTGGTGAAGAATCATCAGTGGCCACCGAAGGGCATGTTTGATCAGCTAATCACTAAATTTAACCATTGCTAAATGTTCTCTCTGTGAATGCGAGAGGAAGCTTGACGGACATTTCGCCATTCGTGACTGGCGCTGATTGGACTTGCTCACTCTCCCTCTCCCTTTCCCCTCTCCGTGGTGGATATTCACTTTTCCTGGGTGACATTTTTGTCATTACGCAACCGAAATTCAATTAGGGGACTATATCATGTGGCTGATTACATATATACAAGCAATTTGCTGACGGAAACACTCAGTATTTTCTCATGACCGGGAAACAGAACACCGAGAGGGGAGAGGGAGAGAGAAAGCTCAGGTGAAACAATCGAACACGTAGAAACCGATGACCAGAGTGGGAGAGGGAGAGGCAATCTTGGGTCAGTATCGGGCCACTCGTAGAGATGACCATTTAGCTGATAAGGCCCGAAACCCGAAACAATGGTCATCCGCTGGTCAAGCCGGTGACCACGCCTCTGAATATTTGATCCGTGTCCTCTTACCAATTACGTAATTGCTGGTACCTTAGAGTTCAAAGCGATTCCTTTCATATCTCTCTAGTCACGCTCTCTTCCTCTCTTCCTTCCCTCTCGTGTCTCTCCCGCTCTCTTCGATTCTTTGTCCCATTTGATAATGATGTCTAAATGTCAATCTATGACACGAACAATTGGTTTCGCTAATTATAGACCTGGCGCTATTTTTGCTTTCCCCTCCCCTCACACACCCTCTCCCGCTCTCCCTCCTCTCCCCCTCTCTGGGTTTCCAGAAAAAGTACTTAAAAAACGAAAATATTTACATTGGCAAACGTGATATTAATTTCAGTCTCTCTCCTCTCCCTCTCTTTTCAATCACAGGCACCGAAAGCTATAGTAGATACTCAGAGGATACGCGTTACGCTCTGACGGAAATGAACCGAATATTGCGCCACTTATTTCCGGTGATGCCGGAAAGAGGCACCCACTACCTCTGGCCCGACAATATACCTCGCTCAGCTGACCAGTATGTGGGCGACAATGAGGCCGTTAGAAGTAAACAAAGCAGTAAACTTGACCCCCAGCTGGCCGGGGACGGCGAACGGTCCGAGGCGGACAGCGTGAAAGAGGAAGCGGAAGCCGTGGCCGCCATCTTGTCCAGCATGGAACAGGGAGGTGACGAGTCGTCACCTCAGTCGAGTTTAGACGGCAAGGCTTCCATGGTCAGTGAAGTCAAGTGGTCCAGTGGCGCCAGGGGCACAAATGGCCCAGTGGGCGGCAAGGGCGGCAATGTGCTGCCTCGCATCTACCAGAGTCGACCAATGTCCATGACTTCCGGTTCCGGTGGCTCGGACGGCGGCCACTGGCGAGTGTCGTCCTCTTCATTAGGCAAACGAGGCCCCGAGTGCATGCGGAAGTGCATAGCTCAAGGTGTCCTCCATCCGGTCCAGTGCCATTCACTTTGCTGAGCGCGTTTCCGGTTCCTCTCTTCTCTCTCCCCTCCTGTGGTCAACTTGCCAATTGGTCAACATAACACAGTCAACAGTACAGAGCAATCCGGATGCGAGACATTAAACTGGTTTCAACGGCCCTGGCAATTAGCTGACAATTAGCATGACTTTGTCGTCTAAGATTTCCCTCTCTCATTAGAACACCTGTGTTTTCCCCCTTTCTCGTGAACCGTCTATATTGGAACCCATTTTGTAAATAGATGAAAACTCTCCCAAATTATGATTATTATATTATTGTTTTCGTGTTTTTGACAACAATGGCCACTAATTGTGACTCAGAATGTGATTAGGTGGTGTTGGGAAGGACGAGACGCACACTTACTTTCTAAATTATCTTGAGACTTTGATTGTCAAACTTGACTAATGGCTACCTGACAACAAACAGGTCTGTCGGCAATGTCATAAATTAAGTTATTACCGAGTCTATATAGATATATATAACATTGGCAATAAAGTGAAATTTAGTGTAACTGTTTTCAATTGTTTGCTCCATTCCGGACATTTTATCTCTCTTTGCTCGCTCTCCCTCTTCCCTCTCGCCTCTCTTTCATGATGCGCTCTCACTGGCCATTCATTTGTAGCTTACGTCACATGACTCAAGCGACGAAAACGTGCTAATCAATTAAACAGGTTATTCAATATTCACGAAGTGAAACTCCATTAACAAGGTCATTAAACTTTGCTCAGGCCAACTGTCTCTTTCTAGGTCTCTCTCGCTCTCCCTCTCTCCTTCCGCCTCTGTCCCTGTCTTTGGGGTTTTGTTAGCAGCAATTAGCTTGATGATCACCATGAGCAGTAATTATGATTATTTGTAATTTGTTTCATGCACTTTATGCGTCTCCTCTCCCCTCTCTCTCTCCCTCTTCCCCTCTCTCCTCTCTCGAACACTCTAGTGGCTAATAGACTTTACGAAGCGTGCTCTAAGTGTATCGTCATCAGATTCAATTAACTGGAAAAATGTAATCAACGATGATTCAGTCCGATTGCCGTGAATAATTTGATGTCAATTCAATCAGCTGCAAATTTTTAATTTAGATAACGTTAATTGTCTCAAAGAGTGGAACTGAATGGTGAACGAAGACCGAACTGTACCGATATTTCTGTCCAAACCATTAGGCGATTAGATTGCTGTTTTCTGGTAGAAGTGAGAGGTAAACAGAATAATTAGCAACTAGTGGTGGGCGAGGGCTCGTGCGCTTATTGCTTTTGAATGGGCAACAAGTTTATCGGAAGCAAATTAAAACGTCAGCTGTTGAGCCGAGCTGTCGAAGTCAGCTGACGTGAGACTTAAATAGCCAAGTGCGTAAATAATGGCTCACGTGAATTTAGCTAATCACAAGCCGAAATAGCCGAGAAACAAGCCAAGCAGCCATCTTGACATGATGGACGAAGTCTGAACAATTTGAACCAGTGACCAATTTAAAAAGAGGAATGAAAGACAAAGCATGCCTAACTAATTAACACTCATCAGAGAAGGTCTACCGCTTCGCGAGTCAATTTGCAATTCAAATGAACACGCCAACAATTTGAGGGAATCAACGGGTCACGATGCAGGCCGCGGCCACTTTTTTTCTAGGGCCCGCATATTTGTGAATGAAGGTAGAAAAGACAATTGCTTCATGAGGTCTACTGCTCTCATTACGGTTTCCAGTTGTAGCGAGTTGAGTGAGCGAGAGAGCGAGAGGGAGACAGAGCGGGAGAACAAACCTGTCTCTGACTAGCGACCTCTAGCGGCAGGAACGCAGTGTATCCAAGTTTGCCAGCGAGTTGGAGTATCACCATTTTTAGCACAAAAGCGCCAACTACAGGTACAGGTGTGTGTGAGTGGAGTGAGAGGGAGTGAGGTAGAGAGGGAGGAGAGAGAGAGGGAGAGCGGCGAGAGTGGCGGTTGCTACAAGTTTCCACTCCGACGGTCGCAAGTGGCAGAGAGGAGAGCGATTAGAGAGGCAGGTGCGCGCTCGCCGCCGACCAGTTTCCATCCCACCAGGAGCACCATCGCTGCAGTGATTGAGAAGGAGAGAGCAAGAAGGAGAGAGAGCCCTATTTGGCATCCCTGCTCTGCTCTCCTCTTCCCTCCTGAGAGCTACCACTACTCGCCAGCGTTTCTCCATTCGGCCCAAGGAATCCGGAAGACGTACTGATTTGTAATAGTGAGTGTTTGGGCAGTGAAGTGGCCACCATCAACGTAATCAAACCATCATCTCTAGTGAAACGTACTAAATCCAAAATGGCGTCGTCCCCTTCGTCCTCATCATCTTCGACAAAGTCACTCTACTCTGTCGAACATTTGGCCACCTTCTCAACTTCGTCTCCTCATCAGCAGCAAACGACGCCGAAGATGGCCTTACAGCGACTCTTCGCCATGGAGAAGACCTCAGGCATCTGGACACAGAGGATGTCTCTATTAATCGAAGGTCAGTATTTGCTCCGTTCTGAGTCATGTGTGCTTCATTGTCTTCGTTATCATCCTCTTCTCTCTGTCTCTCTTCTTAGGCAACAAAATAAACATCATAGACGGTGACTCCAGTGAAATCGTGGAAAGGTTTCCCGTGACATTGATTCATCAGCCAACTGCATTTAACCACAGCAACCACATTTACGACAACATTCTTATATTCACTGTCCAACATCCCGAAGAAAGTCAAGGTGAGAGACTGTTTAAATTAACTTCATTCCTCTCTTCCTACCTGTTTTCCAGGTGTGTCGGCTAAAAAAAGGCAAACATTCCTCAGCATTTTTCTCGTACGTCATGAAACGAAAATGCTGATCTCGACTTCGTTTCTCTTTTTTTCTTCGTCACATTGTCAAGTACATGGTTTTGTGAAAGGAAAACTTCCCTTTGAGGAGAGCGCTAGAGAGACTGTAGACAAAACAAATAACATTAAGGAGCGAGAAAGAGAGGGGGAGAGAGAGCCGCCATTGATACAGTGGATGAAGAGAGTCGTTGTTTACACTCACGCATTGTCCTTGTTGACTACCACGCACCTGTTGATCGCATTTTCTCCCTAATTTTCTTCCCCTTTCTTCTCATCTACGGCACTAATTTGCATTAAATTGTAGGCGAACTGCACATATTTCAATGTTCGTCACACTCGGCTCAGCAAGTGGTCAGCGAGATAGAGAGCTGGATGCGGCGCCACGGAAACAACAACACTGCTCAAGTCAACTCAGCTGGTCAGTCCTCTTCGGCCGATCCCAACTCGGCGGCCAACATTAATGTCAAGGAGGCTGTGCACGTGTTTAATGCCATTGCTGCTCAACGAGAGACGTGAGTACACTTTGTGCCAAATCAACCGGCGACTGTGGCTTAATTGGATTAAACTGACTCTGTTCTGCCGGCAGCCGCAAAAGTGTCTCTCCCGTGGTTGGCTCGCAGCCCGTCTCTAGCAGAGTGAATGGGACACGTGATCAAGACTCACGATCAATAACTACCACTAGTTCAATTGAATCCAGTAGTCATAATGGCGGAGGAGGAGGCGGCGGCAATGGTGGCGTCGCTCTCAGAACCAACGGCAATCACGAACAGGTTGGAACTCTGTGAATTTCAGAACGGTTTTTCTTACTTTATGTTTAATGTCTCAGTCACTGTCCAACGAACGCTACGTGTCCATTCTGAACCATTGCTTCGATGACATAGAAAGGTTCATCATCAGACTTCAACATGCGGCGGCAGCTTTGCGTGAACTACAGTTGCGTAACCACAAGCGAGGAAAAGGGCCTCAGCATGCCGGAGACGGCTTACTGGCCATGAGAGCTCGTGGGCCGACTGAAGAGGAATTTTTTGAGATTTTGTCCAAGTTCAAGTTAGCCTTCAACCTACTGGCCAAGCTGAAAGGCTGCATTCACGATCCCAATGCCCCCGAACTGATTCACTTCCTGTTCACGCCATTGGCCATCATAATCGAAGCAGCCCGAGGAAATGGCCCAGTTCCAGTAGAGCCAGCTGCAGTGGGCATGCCTTACCTGAACAGTGAAGCTGTCGAACTCTTGTCAAATTGTTGTACAAGCAAAGAATACGATCTATGGCAATCGCTGGGACCCAACTGGAGCCAGCCAGCTAGGCAGCACATCGTTCAGCCTTCGCGGGTTCATGTCGCCTCTTACCAGCCAGTGTTCACAGATGGCTGGGCACCGACCATCACGGAGCCCGAGTTGATTGGGTTCACTTCGTCTTCGGACGCTTCGGACGACGAGGCCATCCCTATACCGGTACATGTACACCGACACGAGGAGCATGTGCGACGATCGCAACACTTTGACGACAGCGAAGAGGAGGTTCTTCACCACCATCTTGACCATCATAGACCACCACCGGTGGCACTCAGCCACCCGCCTCCCGGACAACACAGGCTTGGCCATTCCTCTTCTCCGTCGCCCATAGACTCCATCGGGCGGGGTTCCCCTTCGGTGGCACCCATTACGGATGTCGAACAGTCTGATTGGTTGCAGCAGCTCCATGAACGCAATGCCAAAATTGTTCGAGTTCTATTTCCGAGAGCGGCCAACAATGATAAGGAGTTGACTGTCATCAGGTACTGTCTAATTTATGACTCTGACTGTCTTTGATACTAACAGTGTTCCACTGTAGAGGAGAGATATTAGAGGTGATTGACGACACGAGAAAATGGTGGAAAGCAAGGAACTGGAGGGGACACATTGCCCACGTGCCCCATACCATCGTGCAAGAGATTAGTCCCAGTGGCGGCCGGGACTCACGGGGCTCTCATGGGGGCGCGTCTCCCAGTGAGGACTGGCTTCGAAAGGAGAGACTAGGTAAGAAAGGCGAGTTCAGGTATTTCTGAGCCCACCTCTGCCAAGCTGTGCCCACGTCCCCTCACCGAAGGCCTTTCGCTTCCTCCCTTCCGCTGCCCACTGTCGCCCTGGACGGGGAAAGGATGCTCTCATCAACGTCGCTTACCATGATCCTCTCTCCTCTCCTTCGTCCCTAATCATTACTTCCATTTCACCGTTGGACTTGTCTTCCATTAAGAATTAGCTTCTATACTTAATTTACTTCATCGAGTGAAGAAAATCTAATTTGCAACTCTTTAGAATGTCTCTTGAATGTATTTTTTTTGTTTTTAATTTTATTTGTCACAAAAAGAGAATTATCGGTTATTCAGAATGTCTGGGCGTCAAGAAGGGAAAAAGAGAGGAAGGAGAGGACAGAATAAGAGCGATTGACACCAAATTAATTGTACTAAATCCTGCTAATTGTAGTTGCTATGTTGTAAATGCCTTTTAATGATTACTTTTCAGTTTAAGGGCTACTAAAGTCAATTAAGGAAATACATCCGCTTCAATTTGTACTTTATGAGCCACATCTCTCTCCCTCTCTCTCTCTCCATCTCCTCTAGGCTACGCTGATTAATTGCTCTCGATGTCGTCTATTCGGAGTGTCATTGCCGCTTGACTACCACCATGCTTATTTACTATATTTACCCAATTGACCTTGTGAACAGTTTGACCGCATTCGGCATCCATTTGCATTTCCGGCCCAAGGAGCTAATTTGCTGCATTTTGCTCTCTCGCTCCTCTCTCTCTCTCTCTCTCTCTTTCGCAAAGTATAACGTGACCACAATTGACAATCTTACTAAACTGACTAACTTGACTAACCGACAAAACTAACAGAACCAAAGAGGTCCGTAATTGGAAGCAGCGAGTTAACGCCGCTGATGTCGCCATTATCTAGTCAGGCCAAGCCTTCGACTCACGAGGGAGCCGGAAGTCAGGTATTGTCCCATTGTTTGCTGTCCATGCCACGGTTTCCGTCAACACAATGCACGGTCCCCATGCCATGAATATCTAGCTGAACATCTCTCCCTCTTTCTCTCCCTCTCGCTCTCTTGCTTGTTAAGGCGAGAAAAGGTGATAAAGAGGAGCCCGAGGTCATCAAGACAACGCCGACAACGGGAAACTTCCAGGAAGAGTTGATGGAGACACTGAAGAAGCGCGGTATGACACACTTAACATACATAATCAAAAAAGTTCTAATTGAATCAAATCTAATCCAATTTGCCGACAGCCCAGAAAAGGAACCGCCTCTCGCTTCCTCTCATAGCGAGCCACCTATTTAACAAAGGCTTCAACCGAGAGCTGATAGCCCACTTGATGGCCATAGTTTGTGTCCTGTGTTCCAAAGTCACGGTCAGAGTTGACCCATGTGACATGCTGCTCAAGGCTAACAAGGACCAGTTGGCCATCTTTATGGCCGACCATCCGAGTATCACGGACGAAGAGATCACTGAACTGTACAGAGCATTGCAAGAACTGTCCCAGAACAAGTCGAACATGAAAATCATTCCCGTCTAGAAGTAAAGACTGTATTTATTTGATTGTCGCTCAGTGATTCGATTGTCAACTCAGCCAAGGAAGAATTTGAACAGGTTGTCCTGCATGCTGGGGAAGTTGAAGAAGCCATTCCGGCCACCCATGTTGGAGCGGGCCATGGGCACGGGCCGCGGGTCGCTGCACCAGTTTGCGTCCCGGGCGGTCCTGCGGATCCAGTCATAAAACTTGGACACTCGGGTGTACACGGAGGGGTAGTTGTTGTCTACGCCACACCGGATGCCCCAGGACACGATGCCCGCCTCGTAGTAGTAGCCATTTTGAAGGGTGACCAGTGGGCCACCAGAGTCTCCTTGGCACACATTGCGGCCCGGGTCCTGGGTGCACAGGTGGTCCTCGTTGACCCGGTTACGGCCCAGCGATTTCTGACAGTCCCGAAGGGGCACCTCGGTCAATTCCACTTCTCGGAGCCGGGTGACAGTGCTGCCACCCCACTCGGTCTTGCCCCAGCCCGAGGCGATCAGGTTGTCGAAGCCCTCTAGTGACGGTGGCGTCACACACACGGGCTGAATGCGGGCATTGAACGGAACTGGGCTCTTGAGTTTGAACAGGGCGATGTCATATCTGTAATTCCCATCCTTACCAGTGTATCTGGGGTGGACATACATGGCCTCCACTTCTCGGGTGACCGGTGGAGCCTCTTTGAGGTCATGAATGCCAAGGCCCACTCGGATATCGTTAAGCGGCACCACAGAGCAATGGGCAGCGGTCAGAATGTAACTTGACAATTAGGGGACAGGTTAGCCCAGGTAAGTGAAGGTGGCCATTTTCTACTCACCGGTCATTGATGAGGGCACCGGCGCAAAACTGATGCCCATTGGTCTGCACCAGGGCCGCCATCCATGGGAACTTGGCGGGCTCGGCCTCGTGGCCGCCGATGATGCGAGTGCCCAGTGAATTGGTGCCACAGATGCAAGACTGGCCCCAGATGGCGCCAGTGACCGTGGTCAAGAGCAACGTAGCGGCAAATAGCAGCCCCATCTCTCAAATAGTATGTGAGACGCACATTGTCATACAGTTTTATACTTAGCCATCAAAGTTTTATAGACAAACCACATTTTATAACTTTGACTGATTCGATGCCATCCATCAATGATTAGGTGGACAAGGAAATAAATCATGGCTACAGCTGATTGATTACCTGTTCTCTGGTTAATCATGTCAGTATTAAAGGTACGCATATGTGATACATTGCATCCGACAAGCTTTGTCTCTTCATTAGTCGATTCTGATAAATAGAGGAGGAAAAAATTGTATTTTGCAATCAAGGGAATTCCGCTTGATTGGCGAGACCATTAGGAAAAAGCTGCATCAACAATTAACTAATTAAAATCTCAGTGAATCAAACTTGCATGCTGCATAATGCATGCTATTGATGACTCAGTGAATGTCTTAATCTTTGTGCATTCCAATGGATAGCGAGAGTAAAAAAGGTAATTAAGGTAATGCACCTGCTAAATTCGTGATAAATTAATGGCAAATTCTCTTATTGTATTTGCAAACACACATGATATGGGATTATTAAGATGAAAAAACAGATAGCGGTCTCAGTGAAATGTTATATGAATTCTACGTTGCGAGTCAAAACTAATTGCTAAGACAACTGCGAACTTAGGACAACCGGTTGCGTCACACAATGAGATGGCATTCAACGATAAGACTGGGACTAAGACGGAAACGTGGACGAGAATAAAGTTGACTATATGATGTTGTTGATGAAAAAAAGGTGGCGCCAAATAAGTGGTGTCCTTGCTGCTTCCCACTATTAGCGGGCACTGTGCCGAGTAGGTTAGGGGAGAGAGGAGAGAGAGAGAGAGAGGGAGATACTGAGCGAGCACAGTAGTGCGAGAGGAGCTGCTTGTTGAACAGTTCAAGACTAGAAGTCAGGTCGATTGCGATCGATAAACTACGGGTTTGTCCGCCAGTGGCGCTCCTGTCACCGTTCTAGAATCACTGCCTCTGTCGTCAATATTTATATCGCTAAATAGAATTTTCGTGCCGTTTCGAACAGTAATTAGTGTTTCTTAAGTTGCAAGTTAAAACCAAAGTCATTCCTTTGCAATGGCCAGTGTGAGCCGAGTGCCGACAAGTATGGCTAGCAAGAAACTGGATGTGTCAAGGAGGAGCCAATCATCGTCGAGACCATCAAGATCAAGTGCGGCCACATCTAGAGGTTGGTGTCACTAATTCAGTTCTCTGGAAGAGGAGAGGGAGAGGAGGGAGAGAGATGGCCGTTTATGCGAATAACAGAACCAACAACAAGTAAATAAATAAAACGCCACCGGCCAGAGAAAGGGCTCTTTGTCAGGCAGCTTGGAAGGGGCAATAAATTGTCTCTTCCGCTTCTTTGGGTCAAAAACGAACCCGAGAACGGGCTGGCCATGAACGGGTGAAAGCGGGCCTCATTGTGACCAAGTCTTACCTGGGTAATTGTATACCTTGCCAGGTGCTTGGCGCACAATGCCTCTTTAATGCCTTAATGCGCTGCGGGTATTTTAAACGGCTTCCCTCCTCTCCGTTGCTTTTCTCGCTCCCTCTACTCCCCCTTCACTCCTCCATATTGGCCCTGGGTGATATTTAAGAGGAACAAAATTGGCCATTTTGTTTTGTGAATTCAAATGACAAGATTTACTGACTTCCTTCCTCACTGGCCACAGTTATTTATGACCACTGGTCAGAAACGGAACCGTTTTGCTCCCAACTGTATGCGGGTGCCTCTTACTTGCAGAAACTTGCACTTTAATTGTGTTACTAATTGACTTACCGTTTATTCTAATTGCTGGTAACCATAGATAGAACACGTACGCCTAGCAAGGAAGCGGTCACTGGCATCTCGCCGACTAAGGTCGACAAGAGTAAGTGATTCACTCCAACCGGAGTCACGCGAGTCATAACGGTGAATCCTATCTAGAGCTGCCGCCCATCAAGGCTCCAGTCGGCTTGGTCCGTGGTCCGGATTTGAAGAACATCCAATCGAAGATTGGTTCCCTGGAGAATGTGAAACACAAGCCAGGTAAACTGTCTTTATAGCTGGTTCATACCTAATTGACTTTCACACAATTACCACTGACTGACCTCGTTTCTGTTCAATCACTTGATATAGCCGGTGGTGAGAAGAAAGCACTTACTCAGAAATTAGAATGGACTGCCAAGTCACGAATAGGTTCTCTGCAAAACGCAAGCCACAAAGCCGGTTAGTTGAAACCATGATTAAGAGCAATTAAGCAAATAGACTTCTCACCAGGTGGCGGCAAGGTGAAGGTGGAGTCCCAGAAGCTGGACTTCAAGTCCAACGTGTCCTCGAAGGTCGGTTCCTTGGACTATATCAACCACAAGCCAGGCGGTGGACAGATCAAAATATTCGATGAAAAGTACGCTTCCGGTTCCAGGTCAAGCGAGTGTCGGTCCCCAAATCAAGTTCGGTCTCCGAGTCCTACTGAGTCCCAAGTCAGAATCGGATCCGGTGCTAAAGAACCTGTGGCCGCTGTGGAGCCGGAGAAGAACAAGGAGAATGGCACACCGAGACCAACTGTGCTGAATGTTCAGCCGGAAACCTTGCGCATTTAATTTGCCGTAGAGACGAAAGCTGTTCTCATTCGAACGCCGAGCCTTTCGCTGCCAAGAGCAAGAGCAAAAAAAACAGTTTCACTGGTTATTTCTTTACATTATATTATTTGTTGTCTTACCTTCTTAAGTCGGCCATCTTCAATGAGCTGTATATGTCTTTTTTTCTCGACTGTCTCGATTACTGCCTTGTAATGTTCGCTAATAACAAGCATCTCACTAACCACCAGTTTCATCATACAACAGCTCGAACGGCGACCGCTAGATGGCGCTTTTAACTGGTGAGTGAGTTCGAAGGCGCCAAAGGTTAGAAGCCGCCTTCAGATTTCCGCTGAAACCAACACGTGTCTTAGTTTAGGCGTTTAATTGAGTTCATCATAATTTATTTCGTGTTCTAAATTATGCTTGTTTTATTCCTGCATACAAATATTCCTCTTTATGGAATCTCGCCAAGAATGTCCAGCTGGTGTTCAAGTAGGATAATTCATTTTTACATGCTAAAAGAGAACGTGTTCAAGTGGCTGTTAAAAGACATTAGTGGGAAAAATTTCGTACTTCGAATTGTTAGTTTAAGACCTAAGCAAGAGGAGAGAGAGAGAAAAGGTGAGTGCGATGAAAGTGGACTGAGCAAACAAGCAGTCCCGTGTCAGTGGTCTATTATCGGAAAATTGGTGCTGCATGGTATGATGACCACCGAAGTGGTCTTGAAATGGCCTTTTTGTTTAGAGGCGTTGGCCCTCTCTCTCTTTCCCTCTCCCCTCTCTCCTCTCTGTTGACCATCTACCAAAACAGGCACTTTTTAGCCAGTAATTTAACTCATATCTGTCCTGTGGTTGCCCTATGGCCACATTTTCTATTGACTCTCTCTCTCTCTTCTCTCCCTCTCCTGCTCATGGCATACTTTCACGGTACGTTTTACTTCTTTAGATGGTATATCTAATTGGCGGACTTTTCGACCCTCTAGCCATCTTCTCTTCCCTCTAGCTCGAGACACAAGCTAATAAAAGCAAGAAAGACGAACCAATTAGACTGAAAGTGCTGATTTTCAAGACAGAACCAAAGCAAGCTGAAGAGGGGGAGAGCGAGAAGGAAGAGGGATGACGAGAGACCGTTTCCTTGCGACGCCAGAGAAGCCATAAACCGCTCGTAAATTTCGCACTCTCTAAGCTTCATTCAATTCTCGTCTCAGTCAAACTGTCCACTGAACCGATCAGTGCAAAGAGAGAAGGAGAGGGGGAGAGAGACAGAGAAGACACGTGCAGCGCCGAGCGTTTCTCTCTTGATTCTGTGTGACCTTTGCCATTGTGTGAAGGTCTCCTTGTTCCTTGGACTTGCCGGTGGCAATGCTCGGAGCAACAATCTCTCTCCTCTCTCCCTCTCTTTTTCTTTCTCTCTTTATTTCTCTCTATCTTCGCAGTGTCGCCTTGGAAGAGGAGCCTTTGTCCGTCGCGATGGCTTATGTGTGATACTCGAGCCGATACCGAGCCGTGACCGCTCGGTTAGAAGCCAGCCTACTTATTTACCTGTGACGTTTACCTGAGCAGAGAACAGATTACTGATGGAAGAGCACGAGAGGGAAAGAGAAGAGCGAGAGAGAGAGCGAGAGAGAGAGAGAAACAATTGATATTTTGATGATCTAGTTGGTTCGTTGTACTGTATTGAGAAATTGAACACTCCTTGAATTACTAATGATGCATATTTTACCATTTTACTACAGGACCTGTTTGATAATGGTATTTATGCACGAGAGGGAACGAAAGAGGGAGAGAGAGAGAGAGCTAGCGAGTGAAAAACAACGATACGACCCGTGAAAAGACTATTTAATTAGTGTTTCTTTATTTGTGACGAAACATGAGCACATATAAATTATTGTAATTTCATTGCGTATTTGTTTGCCTTCTTATATTCTAATGTTTTTTTTCTCTCTCTCTCTTCAAAGTCCTTTTAAGGGCATATAGTATTTCCATTATTGCATCAATGAACTATCGGAATGGAAGCTAGAGACAAAGAAATAAATCGCTCCAAGCTGTGATTTGGCGAACAAAGGTTCAGCCATACCTGTCTTGATGACGTTCATACTGTACTATCCGAATATCTGTCTCTCGATTCCAAGTGTTCCAAAACATGTCTCTATAGATGTTTAGATGACGGAAAGAGATGGAGGGAGAAGAGGAGAAAAAGAGCGAGAGGAGCGAGATGATGATGAGTGAGGCATTTGCTCGGTATGAGTTCTCTTTTCACATGATGAATGACCATTGATGATGAGCAAGTACGACCACGCGACTTGTCTGTCATTCTCTCTCTCTCTCTCTCTCTCTCCTCTCTCTCTCTCTCTCTCTCCTCTTCTCGTTTACCGGCCATAGAGGAACAATCTTGTTCAACTGTAGAAAGATGTATGCCTGCTTTCGCATTCATGATAATGGACAGTCAAGAGCTCTCTCGCTCTCTTTCTTAACCTCTCACTCTTGACAACATTACGCAAGATACTTTAGTATTCAAGCACACAAAGAGAGGGAGAGAGAGAGAGAGAGACAGCCCCTCGTTGGAAATGTTAAAGTGCGCTTTCAATTTAATTTTCCGCATTCTGAAATGAGAGAGCGAACGAGAGAGAATGCCACTAATTCACTAATTTCACACTAGCTATTACAAGATTCTTTCCGCAATTATACTGAATCAATCATTGCTTATGCTAATTAGCTTTGATTCACAAAACTTGAGCTCTTGGAATGATGATGACGATGAAGATGATGAGCACAAAACATGCTCCTCAAACTGGTTGTGAATTAACCAATGAGTGACTCACTGGAGAGAGAGAAATTTGTTTTCCATACTCAAAAACAGCTAGCGACTGAGTTTGCTCTTGAATCACTCAAATAGAAGGAGGGCGAGAGGGGAAGAGAGGGAGAGAGAGAGAGAGAAGATGTATATCATGCTAATTGTTTGTAGTCAACGAAAATTAGCAAAACGGCGAGTTGTTCCGTACTTGAAAAAATGTGTTTTTTATATTCTTTTTGTAGAATATGCAGGTATGTGAACCTTTTTCCAGCTGCTTCATAAATACATATAAAAGAGCAACAACAAGAGAGATGGCGAGAGGGAGAGGGAGGAGAGAGAGACCGAAAGAAGGCGAGTGTTTAGTGGTTCTCAAGGTTCCAGTAATCGCATTACACGGTTCAAACTAGTAGAAGTTAAATCGTTAGTCGAGCACATTTTAACAAATGATTCATTAATTCAAGTCAGTTACTATTTAACTTCTCTCTCGCTCTTTTCTCTCTCTCCCTCTCCCTCTCTTTACCTCTTATCGCTCTAAAATTTCTAAGGTAAGGTCAAGCACGCAAACATTGTATCCTACCTTGAGCCGTTGAGTGCGTCAAGCAATTAGTAAACTAGACAATCGCATGTGTACACAACATACATTGAGAGACTGCGACAGAGAAGAAACAAACTGACCAGAGAGGGAGAGGGAGAGACAATTAGCCATTTAAGGCAGAAATAGCAATTAGCGCGTAAATGATATCCATTGACTTGATGAGCAAATTGCACCCATTGCTTAAATTGTGGCCTAAACTACGAAACGAGAGCACCCTAGCCACATGTTTCCTTCCTCCTCTCCTGTCCATCTTTCCCTCTCCTCCGGGAAAGTAGTCAACAAGTGGCCCATCTTTGCCCCTCTCTCCATCTCTCCCTTCCCCTCTCTTCGACTACAGGTAAATGCTGGCCAACCTGCGGCCAATGTGTAGTAGATGCCATGGGGCTAAACAAGTGACTTGTAGCGAGCCTCAGGTATCACTTTGAGATATTTGATAGGTAAGCCGCTTGACTCATTTTTTCTCAGAATGAAATTTCGTCTCTCTCTCTCTCCTCTCTCGCTCTCTCCTCTACTAAGTAGTGCGCTAGTTGTAGTAGCATCAATATATGTAAGATGAGTGAGAGTAAGTGTAGCTATAGATGGGCGAGGCAGTAAACATTCAGGGCCCGGATGTCGTAAATTAGTTGACACGGGAGATGAGAGAGCGAGAGGAGAGAGGGAAAGAGAGCGAGAGGAGAGAGAGCGAGAGAGAGGGACCATGGGTTGGGCAAGACCGAGGACGAGCTGTCTGGCGCAACTTGACGGACCTGATAGGTGAGTACGCCATTGCCCTCTCAACGTACATATTTG
The DNA here is from genome assembly GCA_022750525.1 of Halotydeus destructor. NCBI lineage: Eukaryota > Metazoa > Arthropoda > Arachnida > Trombidiformes > Penthaleidae > Halotydeus > Halotydeus destructor. The sequence goes on from JAIUWE010000081.1 coordinate 107,574, forward strand.
GCTCTAGGCGTTCAGGTGTTCAATTCACTCTATAGCAACTTGCTAATTATAAGTGAAGCTGCACAACCAGAGGGCGAGAGAGCGAGAGCGAAAAGAGAGAAGAGAGGGAGAGAGAGAAAGCAAGAAAATATTTCGCGTGTCTGCATATATTAGTAATCTCTGAAGATGGGACGTTCTCTAACATTTTGCTTCAGATGACTCCTCTCAAGATTTGTAATTTTCCTGGCTTTTGTTCTCTCTCTCTCTCTCTCTCTTCTCTCCGTCTCCCGATTGTATCGCTTTTTGATGGATCTTGTTGTAATACATATATAGGAGAAGAGAGGGAGGAGGGAGAGAGAGAGACAGTTTCATGTAGAGGGCCGAGAAAGATGTTTATTTGCTCCGAGATTGCAAAAAGGTAACTTGTCGCTCTTTATGCTCGTAACGTGTTCTCCTTGTACGCGGAAGAAAGAGAGAAGGGAGAGGAGGGAGAGGGAGCTGCGTGAGATTGACAAGCCGTGATAACACGTGTCCCTCGGTGTGACTTACCTCCGCATCCTGTTGACCATTATTCTCTCTCTCTCTCTCTCTCTTTCCGTATTTCTTGAAACACAAATAACTCGGACGTATTTTTGGAACTGATTTGGACATCGTTTCTTTTCTGATCTTTACTCTTAGAAAGCGCTCTCCCGTTAGTCTCTGATGTTCTCTCTCTCTCCCTCCTCGCTCTCCCTTCTCTCCCCTTCTGTTCTTCTACTTGGAATATAACAGTTTATCCGACACAGAGACAGGCCTTGCATGAAAAACACAAAAAAGAGACTAGAAAATGCCTGCTAGCCGTGTTTCGGGTCGAAGCACGAAGAGGACGAGAGGGAGAGGGAAAGGGCGAGAGAGGGAGAGAGGGAAGCCGGTCAAAGGCCAAGTCCAGATAATCGGGTTAAGCGGGCCGGACTAAACTTGGGCATTAGCGGCGACTATTCCTTGAGCCTTTTTTCACGCTCACGAGCATCTTTCTCTCCCTTTGCTCTCAAACCGTGAAAAAGGTTCATCTCCATATAGCCGGCTCCCTCTTCTCTTTCCTCTCTCCCTCTCCTCTCTCTCCCTCTTTGTTACCTTTGCCGTTGGTTGACTATTTAAATTGGATTAAGTTTCCTTCTTATTTCGCTCGCTGGAAAAGTATTTTCAAAATCGTCTCTCTTTAAATCACAGTGTGCGGTCATCCTTTCTCTCTCCTCTCTTCTCTCTCCCCTCTCCCTCTTGGCTTCTCTCTGCTCTTAAAAAGCTTTTCTTTCTCGCTCTCGACGCTCCCTTCTTCACGCGCGCACCGTCTCCGCCGGCGGCCCAATCTCTCTCTCCCTCTCCTCTCCCTCTCTCCCTCTCACTCTGGTCGCTACTAGTAAAATTTGATGTTGGCCTCAAGTGCAAGTTACTTCGTGACCAAGTCGCCCGTTTTTGTTGCTAAGTCAAGTGGCTGCCGTGCTACGCATCTCAAAGTATCTCTCTCCCTCTTCCTCTCTCTCTCTCACTTTCCTTCTCCGAACCTTGCAGACAGCTCGGCGCTCATGAGAAGAGAGCGGAGAGAGAGAGGGCAAGTCTCAGCTCTTTTAGCCTCGAGCCGTCGATGGGACAGAAAGGACGACGGATACAAGATGAATGACTCGCTTACCTGCTCAAAATATGGCCAAAAATATGTATTGAAAGAGAAGATAGAGTTTCAACCTCCTGTTGAGCTGTTCTTTTTTGCTCTCTCGTCGCTCTCTCCCTCTCGTCTCTCGCCCTCTCTCGACCGGACATTGCGGTCGGTGACAAGGAGGAAGGCCCTTGTCAATAGCGGTCACGAGAAGACTGATGAAAGCTTGTCGAATGAAAGCCGAGACAATTGACAATGGGAGAAAGGGTTTCTTCAAAACGTTCCAAAGAGGGAGAGATAGAGAGGGAGAGGGGAGAGACAGAAACTGTTCAAGCTTCGATTATTAGCTGTGTAAGTTTAGATTCTCGTTTTTAGGGTTCTGAGACCTTTGGTCAAAAGGAAAGAGCAGCAAAGTATTGCACCATGTGTCCGTCTCACTGAGTGGCCCAAGCTTGACCACAAAGAGAGGGAGAGGGAGAGAGAGAGCTGACCCAAATATGTTATTTTTTTAAAATATCCAAAGAGGAAAAAACGGAGAGTGGGAGAGAGAGAAAAAGGCTTTCGAGTCGACTAAAGTAGCCATATGGTCAAGTCCGCTATATGCGCCGGTAACAACATGTTCACGGTCGACTTGTCGGCCCGAGCGAGCGACTGACCGGTCAGAGGAGAGAGAGAGAGGCAAAGGGGCGAGAGGGAGAGAGACAGACAGAGCGACTAGCAGACCGGTCGAGCCCTTTCCCTTGACCTCTCGGTCTCCTTCCCTCCCTCTCGTCTTGTATCGTTTCCCAAGCAATAGCTGTAGTAGAAAAACTTTTTTAGCAGGAAGAAGCGGGGAGAAGTGGAGAGAGAGAGGGAGAAAGGGAGAGAGATGGAAAGAATGGCTTGACCAGGCACTGAAGCTGATTTATGGTTGCCTTTTTCGCATGAAGCGGTATTCGCTTAATTAGTTGCACTGCTCATTACGGGCCAAAGTGGAACTTGTCCACCTCCACACAATTACTCGGCTTGCTGGCAGTCTATGGCCGACAACGAGAGCCTCTCTGGCGGCGAAGAAGGTGGCGTGAGCCGCCAACAACCGAGAGACAAGAGGGGAGAGAGAGGGAGAGAAAGAAACGAGCCTATAGCATTGCGTGTTCACTGCAGCATATAGTATCTTGTCGGTCGCATACATCGCGTACACACCTCCTTTTTTGAATTATTCTTCCCTCTCTCCCTCTCTCTCTCCCTCTCAAAGAAAACTGTACCATCCGAACAATAATGTAGCTGGTGAGAGGAGCTCATGTAAAGCAAGGAAAACTTTTTTCTTTCTTTCTATGTTGGCTTGCGCCGACCCAAACCTATCATTAGTTTGAATCGCTCATATGCGAGTCTCTCTCTCCCTCTCTCTCTCCTCTCTTCTCCCTCTCTCCACATCCGTGAACTGCTTGCCAGTTGGCCCTCAGGCAGCGTACGGCTCAGTCGAGTCAGAAATACCTTGACTCGGACGAGGCTTCGAGCCATACCAACGATGGTCGCTCTCTCTCTCTCCCTCTCGCTCTCTCCCTCTCTCGCTCTTGTCTCTTGTCGGGTCTAGCCAGCAATAGCCCATAAAATGCACCACAATCTCGCAACTTAATGATGGTCTCTCTGGACATACTTTTATACACTTTGAGCCCTAGAGAGGGAGAGGAAGAGAGAGAGAGGCGCGTGGACGGTCTATGTATCTCGGGCCAAGCCTATCTCTCTGTCTGTCTCTCCGGGGCACGAAATAGGGCACACTCCGCCACTGAGCCCTATTCCACCCGCTACTCGGCCCGAGACGCGGAGTCCCACTGAAAGCATGACAGTTGGCCCTTCAACGGTCTCCCTCTCTCTCTCCTCTCTCCCTCTCATAGCGGCTTCCTCTTTTTTAAAGCATTTTTGGGCAACAACACTCTGAATGGACTGTCTCTAACTTTTCCTGTTTCGTCGTCACAGGAAAAGAATGACCCATTCAGTGAACAGTTCACGGGTAACCTTTTCCTGACTTTGTTGCGCAAACGGAAGAGAGGGAGTGGGAAAGGAGAGAGAGAGGCAGAGAGAAGGGACTAGAAAGGGAAAGGAGGACACTGAGGAGCCACATTAACGGTGGCCCCCTCCGCCACTATGGGACACCGAGGGCGACCTCAGAGAGGGCGAAGGGAGAGAGACAACTTCCTCTACATTGATGCAAATAGCTTTTCTCTCATATCTGGGCCCGTTGTGTGCCGACGAGGCCGACAATCAAGTCGCTCGGCGCCACTGGTGCCAATTTGCTCGGCCTGGCGCGTCGCGACTTTATGGCTTCGTAATTATATCTAGTGAATTTCGAGAAATTTCGTCCAATCGAAGACATTTTTCTGATTGTTTCAAATTACATCTGAACGGAGAGAAGGGGAGAGGAAAGAGAGCGAGAGGGAGAGAGAGAAGATTTAATGGATGTAATCGAGGCCTTCAAGGCCTATATTGTTGCACTCAAGATAATAATGGCCAAGTAATGAGCTGAAGTAAAAATCGGCTCAAGTTTTTTCGTCTCTCTTTCTTGCTTTGCTTTCAAGCCTCAAGGCAACCTGAGTTCATGTATGCGTTTAACCGAAATAGTTTAACAACTTTGTAGAAGCCGAGAGAGACGAGAGCGAGAGAGGGAGAGAGAGAGACTGAAGCCATTTCTTTTAGCCATCTATCATCTCGCGCTTGTAATAGTGAAGTCGATGCAATGCCAACATGCGCATTTCAAATGGCTTTCTAAATACTGCCTTGCTCTAGCATAAATCACCATTTTGAGACACGCAAGGACCCATCTCTCTCTCTCCTCTCTCCTTTTCCCTCTCTCCCTCTCTCACTCTGTATCTCTCAGCTCGATGCCATTGGGTTGAAATATGATATGCTGATCAGGTATCCTTTAATTTGCTCTGTTTCTCACTGACTTGTTGTTCATCTTGGTCGGCATGCCTGAGGCATTGAACATGGCTCTCTCTCTCCCGCTCTCTCCCCTCTCCCTCTCTGTAATTTCAGCAAAGCTAAAAGACAGCCAAGTGTCCAGTGAGAATGACACATGCAACCACAGATGGCAATTGGCTTGCGGCATTTTCACAACCCTTTCTCTTTCGCTCTCTCTCTCCCTCTCTCCCGCTCTCTGGAGCAACTTTTCTTCTTCGGTGTCATTTCTTCTGTCATCAACGCGCGAGACAGCGGGACGCCGTCTCTCTCCTCTCTCCCCCTCTCTCTCTCACTTGCCTCTCTGAGAGAGGCTCTCTCAGCCTCTCGCCTTCTCTCTTTCTTGGTTGCTCTCTCACCGACTTTCTCTTTCCTTCTATGGGACACTGCTAATGGACTTCACGACCTTGAACGCGACCTCGTCTTTGACTGATGCTGCGACATCTCTCTCTCTCTCTCCCTCTCTCGTCCTCCTGCCTCCCTCTCGCTCGATTTTCGGTGGCTACTATTTCTTGCCGATTCCAAGAAGGAAGGGAAGAAAGGAGTGAAATTCCACAACTGTAAACACACATTACTCGAGTGTCAAATCCGCTTTTGACGGCTTGCTCTTTAGAGGCACAGAGGAGAGAGGGCGAGAGGAAAAGGGCGACACGGTGAGAGAGCGAGAGAGGAGCCGTGAATTAAATTGATTTAGTTGTTGCTTCCATTTGATCCATTAGCTGCTCGTAGCTAGGGCTGTCAGCAACAAGTAGCTATCTTCTCGCTCTCCTATCTCTCTGCTCTGTTCATCGAGAGCAAGAGGGAGAGAGGGAGAGCGAGAGGGAGAGATGATCTGTGGGGACCACAGAATGATTGTTGAGAGAATAGGTTGATGTTAGAGTCGTGACACTCAGTCGTGTGCCTTCTTGTTAGCCTCTGCCTCACGACTTTCGGCGGTCTCTCTCTCTCTCTTCTCCCTCTCTCCCTCTCTTCCTCTCTCTCCCTCTCTCGCAATTTGCTGTTTGTATCTAGTACTAACAGATTTACAATGAATACAGTGGTAGTTGTTGTTTGCAACGTCACGACCGTAGTACTATTAAGGGGCTAATATTCATTCATAGAAAAAGAACGAAATGGAGAGGGAGAGAGATCGTGATGTAGCTGATAGCTAATGGCCAGAAAGACACGAGTCGAGGGTCGTACTATTGCGTAGGAGAGGAAAGAGCGGGAGGGAGAGGAGAGAGAGAGAGAGAGAGAGAGAGCCAGTGCCGAACTTCCGGCGGAAAACGTGAACCATGGATTAGAGAAGACGATGGTGAGCGCAATGGTTTTAATTGTTGTTACAAATATGCCAAAAATGGCGCCGGGCACGCAAGGACCCGTGACCACCTTCCAGGCCATGATGAGAGACGTCTCTCGCTCTCTGAGAGGGAGAGAGCCAGAGCAGCCAACTAGATGATGGCTTGTTGTTGACCATGAACATCGTGTACATCATGTAGTACACAGCATGTCGCAGTCTGGTCATGTCTTCGCACCACAGGTTACTTCAATTACACTGTTAAAAAACGACTGTCTGGCCATTGGTAATTTCAGTCCGAGAGGGCGAGAGAGCAGAGAGGGAGAGAGCAGAGAGGGGGAGAGAGACCCCTTGCCATGTACATGCTTCCAACTCTAATAACATAATGACAGTGTAATGGAACATATTGCTAACTGATACTTTTTTCTCTTTCTTGTCAGTTTAACATTTTCTCTCATTTTTGTCGTGTTTACTATTGCTGCCCAATCCATAGGGAGCTAGTGGCGAGAGGGAGAGAGAGAAGAGCCGGAGAGCAAGAGGGAGAGAGAGAGAGCATAGAGCCATAGAGCGGTCCAGAGAAAGAGAAATTGGCAGCAAGTAAATTGCAGTAAAAGACTCTTCTTTCGAGCGCACCTGCAGTGAATAAAATTACTAAAAACTATCGACAGAGAGAGAGAGAGAGAGAGAGAGAAGGAGAGAGAGAGGGGAGAGAGAGAGAGCTCGCGGCGACTATCATGCAGTTTGCAAGTGCTTCTCTCTCTCCCTCTATTTCGAACTGTCTAGTTCGGATACAAATTTGTCAAAGGTACATTCTCAGTCGTAAACAAGAGGGAGGAGGGAGAGAGAGAGAGATGCAGTATTACACATTCTGAAAAAGAACAAAGCACCTTTCTGGGAGAAATTAGCAAAGAGATCATCACTGAGAGGGAAAGAAGAGAGCGAGAGAGAGAGAAAGAGAGGTAATCTAGTGCGTTACATTGTGTGTGTTGATCGAGTTGCAATTACATTGGCCTGAAAGAAAATTGGCAATTACATTATGATGCAAATGACCAAATCGATGGATGGCAAGAAGAGAAAGAGCGAGGAGAGAGAAGAAGAAGCCCCTCTCCGGAAACGGAGGGAGTGCTCTCGCAGAGGGAGAGGGAGGAGCGAGAGGCAGAGGGAAAAGGGAGAAGAGGGAGAGCGCTGGGGACTGGAATGGGCTCGACCAGTTTGGCCGTCAAAGGCACTTGTTGCTCAGTCACTTTCTTGCCTCGACGGCTACATGTATGACTTTGGTCGCCAGTATCCAGAGTATGCACCATTTGCAAGTTGCTTCACCTTCTACCCTTGCCGGTGTGGACGCTGCTCATCCTTCTCATCCTGCTCATCATCTTATTAGCCATCATCATCCTTCTACTTGTCATCTTGCTGCCGCTTCTTCCCATCATCACAGTCAGTCGCAGTTGAATCCGCTGAAGCGGATGCGGAATGAGGTAAGCGACCGCCACTTGCCTTCTCCAGGCACTCGCTCACGCACACTCACACACTCACTCGTATCAGAGTAACGGCGCTACTTCCGCCACTCGCCGCCACTGCATCTACTTCCTGCGCACCATCTCATCTCACTTCCGCTTTTATTGCTCTCCATCGGCGCTCGCTTTCCGCCTTTCTCTCTCTCCCCCTCTCTCCCTTTCTTCTCTCCATGTTGGCACCGACTCTGCTAACTTTAGAACTACTTGACACTTTTCCAGAGAGAACACACCGACATGTTTGTCGACCACCACCACAACCTTCTCCTCGGAGCCAACTTCGCCCAGCAGCCCCAGTTGGGCAGCCAGGGTGGCTACCACCAGCACCACCACCAGGTCCAGTACCATGGGCAACACCAGCCCCAGTACCCGGGCCAAGGCCAGGCCCAGTATTCGGGCATGTGGGAAGACATCTCGGCGTCCATATGCGACGACTTTGTGGTCAAGTCAGAGCCCACTGACCCCTACCATCACCACCACCATCAACACCACCGGTCACACCACATGGCCGTCTCCTCTTCCTCGTCGCCGGCAACGGCATTTTCGCCTGTCACCAGTATACGGCCCACCGTCGCCGGGCCGGCCAGTCAGGCCATTAATGTGTCTCAAGTGCTTTATGGTCAAGTCCCAGCGGCGCCCACCTCTTTGTCACCAGCGAGCAGCACTTACCACCACAGTCCCGGCTCAAGTATGTTCGCCCATTCGAATAGAATGCTGTTAAACATGCCGCCAACTCCGCCACATTCAGAGCCCGGGTCACCGTCTCAGCAGCAACACTTACTGGCCACCAATGGTCAGCTGTGTCCTCCGGCGCCCACTGACCACCATGCCGGCCGCCTCGGACACCGAACACCACCGCCACCTTACGGGTCAAACAGCCAACACGCCCTCATGTCGTCATATGCCCCAATGGGTGCCCATTACACTCAGACAGCCAACGTGGGCCAGCAGCCACCTTCAAGTCACCACAATGGTCAGCCCGGGCGGCCGGTCAACGGCATGACCACTCTGGGCACTCGGACAGGTCACTCGCTCAAGGTGAACCGACGCAACAACCCTGAACTTGAGAAGCGCAGAGTGCACTACTGTGACAACCCCGGATGCAGCAAAGCCTATACAAAGAGTTCCCACTTAAAGGCTCATCAAAGGTAATCAATGCCACAATTTAGACCTATATGTTCCATCAACTGACCACTTTAATTGCCGTTTCAGAATCCACACGGGTGAGAAGCCGTACCGATGCCAGTGGCCGGAGTGTCAGTGGCGGTTCGCCCGGTCCGACGAACTGACCAGGCACTTGCGTAAGCACACTGGAGCCAAGCCCTTCAAGTGCAAGGTAATCATTGCCTTTCTAAAGAGCAACAAAGCATATACTCATCTCTCCTCTCTCTCTCTCTCCCTCTCTCCTTCCTCCCTCTTTCGATATAGGTCTGCGAGAGAAGTTTCGCAAGAAGCGACCACTTGGCTTTGCACATGAAGCGTCACTTGCCGAAGCCTCACAAATAACTCAAGTTACCAGCTTTATAATTATGAGAAAAAATGTCTATCAATGCATATTAATTATCTTTTCACTTTCAAAATACTGTAAATACCCACTGTAAAAGAGTGGCGTGAGTCCACCCGTGTTTAGTGACATTCCTCACACAACAACTTGCAATTACATGTTCTTCATTACATTTTAAAAGTAAATTAAATGTATCAATTCATTCAAGTTCTTTCTTGTCATATAGAGGAAAATGTTATGCATTGAATATTGTTTTTTAATTTTTGGAACAAGTCGAAGCACTTTGAACGCTGGGCGCGCCATCTAGAGGTAGAGAAGAGTACTGCAAAGGTGACTCTTTGAAAACAGCTGTTGGCGCCAAAATTTGCTCAGACTTGTTACTTCAGGGTCATATTGTTGTTGCTATCTAAACTGTCTTGGGATGATCCAGAATCTGATTTGATTGTTGGGAGTTTCTTATCAATACTAAGCAAGGATTAGTTGAAGCAGAAATGAAGTGTTCTGGATAACTTACTCATCGTACATGATTCCATTGGTGCCAAATTTGCAAAGCCAAATCACTTCGTCAACGGTTAGTTGCGAGTCCCAGCAAAACACTAATAGCTTCAATCTTTTAGCCGTATCTAAAATGTTGGCTGTTTTCTCGGTCAGCAAATCTCTGGCATATGCATTGATTCCAGCCAAGTTGGCGGACTTCGCGAAGTAGAGGGCCGTCGCCACTTCGGACATTCGAATATCTTTCAGCTTTGGCGTCAATTGGCGTGTTCCTCGTGTCAGAAACGCAACCGGATATCGTGTTTGTTTTGCTCGGCAACTAATCAAATCAGTGAACGCCATTGACAGAGAAGATGGATCTACTCACGTCATGCAAACATCCGGGTCGAAGCAAGTGATCAGTATATGTCTTTCTCCGGCAAAGGAGAAGATTTGTTCAAGTATGGTGTCGACGTAGTAGTTTATTTCTAGAGGAGGATGAGGAATCCAAGTGTCATCCTAAAAAGAAGTAAAATTGGTTTGGAATGATGTAAGAGCACATTCCGCTTACCTCAATTTGGTGCGGAAACTTTATCTCAACATTAATTGCACAGTCTGGATCGACATCAAGCAAGACTTGAGATAACTTCGGAAAAGGCCGATTAGTGGGATCGGGTTCATCTTGGTAAAATTTAAGTTTTCTCTTTTCATCGCTTAGTAAATCTCTATTGACAGGTATGAGATGCTTGGTAGTTAGCTGCTCGTACGTTAAATCCTTGATTGGTATGACGAGATTAGTGTCAAAATGAACCAGCTCCAAGTCATGGTAAACAATCACTTGTCCATCTTGGGTCAGGCAAACATCAAGTTCAATCATGTCAGCTCCAGCTTGGGCAGCAGCATTGAAGGAAGCTATTGTGTTCTCGAGCAGCCTTTGGGCACCCTTGCGACCGTTGCCAAGACCTCGGTGGCCCACATGAAGTTGTCTTTCGCTGGTCAAGCCTTTCCATTGTTTTGCTTCATTGTTGTTTATGGGATTCTTCAACAGGTTAGTAAACGGTTTGATTATAAGATATTGCACTAAATAGAAAAATACAGGTAAAATTATTGAAGGAAATGAAATGGTACCAATCAACATACGCAAGACATTTCCTTCCGGTGAACCATCAGTCATTAGTATTGGACACTTCTCATCACCCATTGTTGAAGAGAATTTTTCAAGATCAGGAATGAATATGGCTCGAGCTATCTCAGAACCGGTGAGGTCAAGAAACTTCATCTCAAAATGCTGTGAATCAGAAAATCATATTAAACTCTCCATCTAATTCTACAATACTAACCGTATCCGTAGCTGATTGGTCAAGATGGATGTTGTAAGTTGTGAACCGCTCGCTGACCATATTCTGGCCGATTGTTGATTGATCGTGGAAATCACAAGCCCCCTCTCGAAGCATCGCAACAGAAAAGTCCTTCTCGAGAATGGCGTCACCCACGGTCTTCTTAGCCGTTATCCGGTTGTAGTAATGAGCGAAGCCACTGATCGCTCTTCCGTACACTTTCAACTGGACGATGACTCCGTGACCAAGGTATCCTTGGTCCAGTAGAAGCCACATGGCCAAGTTTTCGGCCAGTGGTTGGTTAGATTTTACGGGACAAAAAAAACTCGAGAGCGCGCGATGGATCAAACTTTGCGATTTAAAGGCAAGAAAAAATGAAAACACCGTTGAAGCTGGAACTTGAAGGCATCATTAGTGCAAGAGATGATGAATCAAGTTGGAAAAACGTTACTCAAGGCTGACCTCAAGGACGTCAAGAAAATAGGTTTTAATAATAGTGAGGATAAATTTCATCGAAAAATAAGACTAGCTGACTATAATAGTCCTACACTGTTTGAACAGACATGAAAATGTAGCAATGTCATTTGCTAGGAGCCAAGGACGCTGGGCTGTGTTCACGGACAGGATGGACTTGCACGGTGCACTGAGTGGCCGGTGAACTGGGCGCGAGACAATTTATATAATTTACATCACTGTTCCCGACCGTCAGTGTGACTCCATCCGAAGCAAAAGCCTTGCAGAACATTCGCCTCTCGGACAAGGGAGTACTGATTTTAGACGAACAGCGTTCAGCTATGGATGACAAACTTGCTTGTCGCTGGTGACGAGCGGCGCCGCTGCTATCCACCGCCACCGACACGGGGCGACTTCTAGCCGCCACAATTAGCTGGCTGTTAGGGTCCGCACATGGCTGATAAGGAGGCGGCGGGCCCCACATGGCTGCCGGTGACAAGATGAACGGCGAGCCTGCTAAATGCATTGGGTATGCTGGCATATGATACATTGGTTCTTGCCCCCGAGAATGGCGTAACCGGTGGCTCTGCCCAGGCGCCGCCCTGTGCCTTCCAGTGGTTCGCGTTGATCTTGATGGTTGCAGTGTTGACAAATTACTGCCTGACATCCGTGGTATGAAGCTGTGCGGAGGCAACGACAGTGGGCCCACATTCCAGAGGCCATAGTTTGTGGTCGAAGGAGTCTCGTTGCGCCGGAAGAGTCGACTGAAGAAACCGGTAGAAGCATTGGCATTTGGATGCGACCTTGGTTCGCCGATCGTACTGTGGCTCTGGTCCCAGGAATCCCAAGGATAAAAGGGAGGCGGAAACCAGCTAGGATAGAGACCATCCGAATGGTAGCAATTACAGTGGGCTGCATGCTGGACGGGCAAATGGGCTGCATGGGCCGCGTGTGAATGATGGGCCGAACTTCTCGTTCTCTGACAATGGGCACTTTGAAAACGCCGCCTTGTTTCTAATTGCTGAAAGTAAACCTTCTTCTTTTCATGACTGGAGAGCTGGTAGATGAGCATTGATGCGAATACACAGGCAAGTATGCCGAATACTGATAAGCCGAACAGGACTCGAAGACACAAAAAGAGTCCGCTCTGAATTGCATCACATGAGGGCGTGTCTTTGAATACAATGCGGTGTGGGCTCGAAATAGAAGCTGATTTTGACGAAAAAGAAAAGGAGCAATAAGTTAAGTTTATGGTCAGTGATTTCAAAAGAAAAGGAGAGATAGACGTAAGAGAAAAATAGAATGGTTGAGTGCATAACAAGATTGGAACTCACCATTAAAAGGCAGTTGGGCAGCATCTGAGTCTGAGGTGGGAGTTATTTGAGCCGACAAATAACCAGCAGGAAGGTCTCCGATGAAGCAGTGACAAGAATGACCACTCTGACTGTAAAAGCACTCCCTCAGATTCTGGATGCGGCTCAGGTGTACCACCGTTGTGGTCACTGTCATGGCGGCACATAATAATGCCACCATTAAACACGACATTCCGGCAAGTTTCATCATTACACCCGTTCTCAGTTTTCGCTTAGCGAAACAAATTGTGATTATGCCATTCACAAGGAACTGCGATTAAAAAGACAGAAAAAAAGAAGAAGCCAATTAGTGGCATGTTTCGTTGAATGAGACAAGGAGATCTTACCAACAAAGCAGGCATTGACATTGGAATGGTTTCAATGTACTGCAAGGAAGAGGTATAGCCGCGAGCAATGGCGTACACGGACGAGAAGGCAAAGCCAAGGAATATGGACAGCGAGCCACTGATTATGCACAGGATGACATACTTGCGTCGCAGCGAGTCGTGCCAGGGACCCGAGGACCGAGTGGTCGGAAGGTGATATGGAGGCGGCGGTGGTGGATAAGGAGGAAGCTGATGGTTGGCTGCATTGACCAGAGAGGCGCTGGCTGCTGGTGCCATGGCGGCTTGGTGGCCATTACTGAAACTGTTTGCCGTTGTTACACGAGACACTGTTGCGCTGTTGTTATTGTTGCTGGGCCTACTTGGTGAACTGGTGCCCGCTGGTGCCAACGGTTCTGCGTCCATTTTGTTTTCACTGGTGCCTGTATACTTTGGGTCCGGGGTGTCTTGTCTCTGCACGAGGGATTACACAGAATAAACATTTGTTGACATCTCTGACGAAAAGGAATTGAGATTGCGACACCCGAAAAGGAGAAGAGAGAAGACTATTGCTGGCTGAAGGCTGAAGTGGAGGCCATGCACAGTTGAGGAGAGAGGAGAAGAGAGAACGAGAAGGGGAGAGGAAGATAGCGAGAACAAGGGAGAGAGCGAGTAAGAGAAAGCCCGCCTACAAGAGAGCGAAGTTGCCGGGCAACTTTGTGTCCCAGTGCATCGCTAATAGCGAGGCGAGAGGGGGAGAGGGAGAGAGAGACTCTTTATATAATTACTTACATCTTTAGGTCAGTACCAGTTTGACTGATTTAACTCGTTTACTTGACTTGATTTTGATAGCTTGATGGCCTACATACGGCAATAGCTCGACGACTATTGTGGCCGAGCAACAAACGACCGAGAGACGACTGGAGAGAGAAGAGCGACAGAAAGGGAAGGAGAGGCAGAGAGAGAGAGAGGCAACTCAGTTCTGAAAATGCCAAGGGACAAAAACTGTTGAGCTTAAAGAAAGTTGTCGCTGAAAAGGAGTTAGTGGCGTGGAAGAGAGCCCGGGCACAGGCAGGGGCGAGGGGCGTTGAAGAAACCAACGGCGAGCGAGAGGGAGAGAGAGAGAGAGAGACGTGAACGACCTTGGACAGAAATGCAAAGAATGTTCCCACCGAAGCTCGCTCTTTCGAAGAGCCCTTTGAGTGTCAAAGCTTTTGTTGCCATTTCTCTCCCTGTCTCTCTTTTTCGTTTGCTGTCTCCCTTCCTTTCCCCTCTCGCTCTCCAGCTCACTGACTAGAACGAACAATACAATGCACAGAGTTTCTTATGCAGTAAGCCAAACATGGTTCTGAAAGTAAACGCAATGCTAAATCATCAGTTTTATAAATGACGGTAACTATGACGAAACATTACATCCAGTCAAGGCTGAGTAATCAGTGTCAACTGGTTCACTTTCTTTCGCATACATTCCCCAAAAATTGTCTTTCCCTTTCTCTCTCCATTTATCTCTCTCCTCTCTCTCTCCGGCTGAACGATCGCAAGCATTTCAGCATCCTTTGTTTGCTCCGAGTTGGCCAATGAACTGAAAAGTTTATTCCGAATTCAATTACCAGCTAATTGAGCGCCACTAATTATAGCATTTCCTTTCCTAAATAACAAGCCCAACAGCTGGGAAGCCTGGATTAAGAGCACACCAATCAAGGGAGGAGGGCGCCTTTCTTGAGCTGGTCAAGCTTTCGGTCAATTTGCTTAAATTGCCATTTCCAAGTGGAGTCAAATAGGAACTGGCGATGATCGAACCTATTGTCATCGGGAGAATATGTTTCGGAATGAAGCGAAGGCGTGAGAACGGTTTGCTTGTGTCTATTCCGAGCGTAGAGGACAAAGAATCGTTTCACTTTAACTGCCAGGCACTCGGCGTCCTCAATGTGCTTTATGGCGGTGTGCAAATGAGGGCACTTCCGGTCAGACCACAATTTGAGGAACATCTCGAACGGCCCATAGCAGCCCAGGTCACCGCGTCTCAGGCGGCCAAAGATGCTCAGCTCTTCGTACGTCAGTCCCAAGTCGGCCTCGTCGCTCTGGTCCGCGCCGGTCAGTTCGGCGGACGGCGTTGCCAGCACGATGGACGTGATGGCGGTTGGAAGCGTGTCGGCAAAGAAGCGACCCTCGAAGTACTTCATGAAGGAGCGCAAGTCTTGCTTGCTGATGCTGCCAATTGGGTTGATGTCGGCCGACGAGCAATCGTACTTGGTCAGGTAGCCGACAAGAGCCTCGTCCACGTTTCCGGAAGCAAGGACCAGTCTGTTTCCGCCGCTTAAGTAGTAAGTGAGCAACATTCGCAGTCTGGCTTGAATGTTTTGCTGCAACAGGCTCACTTCGTCCAGGCTCCGCTTTTCGGGGCCAAAGTAGGGCACGTTGCCACTGATGTCCTCGTAGAGATGGTTAAAGTCATACTCGACAAACTGGGCGCCCAAGAGGGCAGCCAACTGAGTGGCCCGGTCCAGGCTGTGAGTACCCGAAAACTTGGTGGCCAGATAGCAGCACCTAAGTAGCCGCAGGGCAATGTCTTTAGGTGACTTGACAACCTCGTGAATGGTGTCCGCCTTGGTGTTCAGCAATTTGCAAATTGTGTCCGTGACCGTTGACGGCTTCTGAATGTGGCCGTAGAGAAGGTGACACATTGCATAGACGATGCACGCAACGGAGGCCGAGTCGATGCCACCGCTAAGTGGCAAAATGAAGCCGCCCATTCCGCTCTTTCGCAGGTAGTCCCAGAGCCAGAGTGGCGCGTACAGGAAAATCTCTTGCTCGGGCGTCGCTTGCACGCTCATCGGCCTGTGGGCGAGGACATCCGGAGCGGAAGCCAGTTGTACGTTAATGTTGCGAAGTCGTACCGTTAAAGACTTGAGCAAGGCTGTGGTCTCGCTGTAGCCGAATTGGCCATCGAAGTCTATGCGCGTGTCGATGACTTGACTGATTGGCTTGATGCCATTCTGTTGCCGGTACATTTCCACATCATTCAGGCTGACTCTGGCCACCGCGACCTGGACGGGGTCGAAAATGTCCGCCTCCGTAGTGGTCCTGGTGACCAACTGGCCATTGAGGGTTACAAGACTGCGCCCATAGAAGCACACTCGGGCCCCGTCACCGCCAACTAGGTTGGCAAAGGCATAAATTCCGCCACTCTTGGCCGTGGCAGTCTTCATCAAGTCCAGAGCTTTGTTCAGTTTCCGGATTTCCCAATACGAGCCCGAACTATTGCAAACCACATGACAGCCCCGCTGACCGAACAGCTTGACGTGAGCTGCATCCGGTCTCCAGAGTTCCTCGCACACTTCCCAACCAATGCGCAGTGGCTGCAAACACTGTGGAATTGCTACATCGAGGACGATGTCAGCGCCGAAGGGCACATGAGTTTGACCAGTCACCTCTTGAATCATCAAGGGCAATTCGAACCACGCTGAACAAGCTTCCTGTGCTTCCCAGGCAGTGAACCAACGTTCTTCTCGGTAATTTCCACCGGAAGCAAGCTTCGTCTTCGGTCTTATCAAGATGACCTTGCCGTTGACAATTATGACTCGACAGTTGAAAAGACTTGAGTTTCGCATTATGGGCATACCTATTGAGATAAAACAATTGGATTTGTATATGAAAACAATAAAACCCTTACCAACATCAATAATGATGTCTTTGAAGTCAGCACTGATGATTTCGTGCAACACTTGCCAAGAGTGTGTGACAGTGTCCACCTCGAAGAAGGCATCTTCACAACTGTAGCCACTGATTTCCAGTTCCGGGCCAACTCTGATTATGGCATTCCAATGCTGGGCAAGCTTGATGCTTTCCAGTATACGTTCACAATTCCCTTCGAAATCAAGAGCCAATTGATTCAGAGAGCAAACGGCAACATTGAAGGCAGTCATGATTCAACTAAAACTGTTAAGGCATATCAACTGAAAACATAAAAGTGTTGGACACTAAACTGCAGATAGGAAAGGCACGACTACAACAGAACCGACAATCATCTATCAGCTGTTGAAGTATTTTTCCGTTAGGAACGCTGCTGCACGAACGAAACACATCAGATCATTCACAAAATGAAAGTTCTAAACCAAAGCAAACAATGAGGACACACGCTTCGATTAGCTCTTTATTCAAGAACGCAATGGGCTTAGTACAGTCGCTGTGCAGCACCCATGGTTGATTTTACATGCAAACTCTTAATGTTCTGCCAATTCTTTTTCAGCAATGAAACAAGGAAGTTAACCGCCAAGTTGATGTTCTGGGCGAGCTCGTCTGCGCTCATCTCAGAGTGTCCAACAGCAACAGCCAGACACAGAACTTTCTTCATCTGGAACTTGATTGTTGCCTTGACTTCGTCACACTTGGCAACCATGTTTTCGCCATGGGTCAGCAGGGTAGGGAATTTACCTGCCTTGTTCAAGCCTGGACCCAAGAGACGAGGAATCTGCTTGATGAGCGACTCTGAGGCAAGAAAAGCGTCATACTTCTTGGCCAATTTCTTGACAAGCTTCTTGTTCTTGTTCAGCTTCTTCAAGCCCTCAGCATCCATGAAGGGCACGTCGTTGGCGGCAGCTTCATCACAATGCTGTTGATCTCCCAAGATACAGATTCGGAAACGAGGCTTGGGGATGTTACGAAGTCGAACGGTGCCAGAGAAACGCTTGTCTTTCTGTGGGTCGTAATTCTTCAGACCAATTTGCAATTCAACCGTCTCCTTGAATTTGCGTGGCTTTTCTGTGATGCCGGTCAAAACGGTATTTACAACTTCGAAAAGTTGGTCCTTTGATACTTTAGAAGACATCTTGCCTGTGTCTGAATCAGAACAAATAAAGTTTCAATGAATCAAACTAAATCATTGATAGAATTGACGTTAAAACATACCTTGCAGACCACGCTGACGATGTTTTCACTAGCTGACGGTGAGGAAAAAGAAACAGCAACACTAGCGCTGCTTCCGTGCAGCGGCTGTTTTGGGAAACAAGCTTTCGGTGCAGAGATGGCGCTACTGTCGCAAATATAGAGACAATTAGTGGCTGTCAAAGTTTCGAATTATCGGGGATACTACTATTTCCGCACGGGATCTCTTGTAATACAATGATGAAATGCAGTTTCAAGCGAGGGCGTTACTTTGGAAATTTTAATTGCAACAGAAAGCACCTGCGACTAAATGAGCCGAAAAGACAGAGATGCATTTGTGATTCATTTGACAGAAACGATATTTTCGAAAGGTTTGTTCGCCAACTATTGGTAAACAATGCGAAATCGAACAGTTCAAAGGGCTCGCGTCCAGTACCGACCGTCCTTTCGTCACGACTACAGGTATGTGAGGAAGCCGAGATATGTATCAGCGAACACAATGCCGCCAGTCCACTACTTGCCGTCTCATTGTCTCGAGGACTACTTTACCATCGCCACGACGCCAGAAAGGATAAGGACGAAGAAACCAGAGCCCAGAAAGACGGACAAGTCAAAGGTGAAGGCGAAGAAGAAAGTGTTGTCAACTACGCCGCTCCGAGTGAAGGTTCGCCGTATACCTGTTCAGGTAAGTGGACCGATGCGAAGCGTGAGAAGAAGGGAAAGAGGGAGAAGGAGAGAGTGAGAGATAGACAGGGACTGATGCAGTGAATCAGTGCAAGAGAGCATCTCTCATTGAGTATGCCCACAGACCGGTGTAGTCGGCCGTCCCTTCGCCTCCTCCTCTCCCCTCTGTTGCTGGGAGAGAGGGAGAGAGAGAGAGCCCTCCGGCCGAGCGAGGGCCAGTTTGTTACAGTGGAGCTGGGAGCCCGAGGCCATTGAGCCAGACTCGTTCTGGGCGGCCACGTCTCGGCGGCCACTGGAATGCCGGCCATCCTGGCTTGACTCGCTTGATAGGCATGTGGCGCTCCTGCGGCTGGCACACTACTTGCTGAATCTCTTACTCTCGCTCTCTCCCCTCTCTCTCTCGCTCTCTTGCTCTTGCTCTCCTTGTCCCAGTCGCCATTACTGACCTATTGTGTGCCTTTAGTTTTTCCTTCCCTCTTTTTTGTCTGACAGCCAAAGGTTTATTGTCCATGTAGTGACTGTGAACTGTCTCAATCTATACGACAAATGGTTAGTTTGTGTCCACAGAGTTCACCCAACTGTCGCTCTCTTCTTGAGAGATGACCGTCAACGGCCATGCAACCGCCAAATATGTGTCTAGTTGTTGTTGCAGCGCTCCAGCGCTTCTCTCCCCTCTTTCCTCTCTGTCTCTCTCACTCTCTCGCTCTGGCCTTCTCTCGTTGTTTAACTTAACGTAACCAAGTCATGCAGGTGTTTGTTTACTAACATATTTTGTGTAATTAAATAGGGCGGCGACCGCATCGGATGGGAATACCACAGTGTAGTGCTGAGCCGAGTGCCGGGCTATGGGTTCGGCATCGCCGTGTCCGGTGGCCGTGACAATCCTCACTTCATGCACGGTGACCCTTCCATCGCCATTTCGGACGTTCTGAAAGGTGGCCCGGCCGAAGGAAGACTCCAGGTCAATGACAGAGTGGTCACGGCCAATGGCATCTCGCTGGAGAATGTTGAATATGCATCCGCCGTTCAGGTGTTACGTGACTGTGGCGAAGCTGTCAACCTGTTGGTCAAGCGTCGAGTTCTACTGCCGACCGCAAGTGACCTGCTCAAGGTGACACTCAGCAAGAATCGAAAGAAGGATGACTTCGGAATAGTTCTGGGCTGTCGACTCTACATCAAGGAAATCACTAACCGAAGCCTCATTGAAAAGGATTCAAGTTTGCAAGAGGGAGACGTAATTTTGAAGGTAGTGCAATAACAAACTCTCTTTGTTTTCCATTTTTCTAATTGATTGTTTATTTACGCAGATCAACAACTTGTCAGCTGATGGCATAAACTTGAAAGAAGCCAAGAAGCTAATGGATGCAGGGAAAGAGAAGCTTCATCTAGTAATTAGGAGAGAACAGAACACTTTGAACAGTCGGCTCATTGAGAATAATCAAAGGAATAATGGGTGCAATTTGTATGAAAACGGAACCGGTTTCAGTCCGTTTGCGAAAGAGTCGGCTCACGTGAATGCCATGAACCGTCAAAATTGGACAGTTCAAAATGTTTACGTTCAGCCGCCGACTAGGGGAGGCCCTGGTCATGGTCAGCAACTGCCAACACCACCCCGTAATCGTGGTCCACTCAATGACATCTCCTTGGCTCAACTGGATCAACCGGCGACACCGTTGCTGGACGACAAGGCACCTCCTAGGCCACCTACACCAAGGCTTCCCGTATATGGTGCAACCGGAGAAGCTGGTGCTCCCGTTGTTCATCAGAGTCCTGAGCCCAGGAAAATCGCCTTCAGAAAAGATGGCCAAGTGGGCATTCGGTTAACGGGCGGAAATGAAGTGGGCATCTTTGTGACAGCTGTTCAACCTGGTTGCCCAGCATTCTTGCAAGGCCTCATGCCAGGCGACAAGATATTACGGGTGAATAATGTGGAATTTCAAGGCATGACCAGAGAAGAGGCGGTCCTGTTCTTGCTCTCCGTTCAAGACCAAGTCGAAATGATTGTTTCTTTCCGTCGAGATGAGTATGAAGATGTCGTCTCTAACCACAGAGGAGACAATCTGTACATCAGGACTCACTTCACCTATCAGAGCACCAACAAAGGCGAACTTGGCTTCAATTCGGGCGAGATATTTCGCGTCGTTGACACCTTGTATGGCGGTGTCGTTGGTTCGTGGAAAGTCCATCGCTTGAATCGAAGTAATCAAGAGGTGCAGAAAGGCTTGATACCGAACAAGAGCCGAGCGGAAGCTCTTGCCGCCGAGGAGCAAGCCGAGAAGGCGAAGAAGGCTGAAAATGGCGAATGTACTTCGAGACATTCTTTTTTCAAGCGACGTTCGGCGCGAAGGACGAAGAGTCTCACGAAAGACCATTGGGAAGACGTTGTGTTTGGCGAAGGGTCGTCCAAGTTCCCGCCATATGAGCGCGTATCTCTGAAGCACCCGGGCTTCATACGCCCGGTGGTCATTTTCGGTGCACTGGCCGATGTGGCTCGTGACAAGCTGATGAAAGACTATCCTGACAAGTACAGCACACCTCAGACCGAGAGCCCAGCTGATGACGCCATCAAGGGCACTGCTCCCAAGACGGGCATTGTTCGGCTCAGTTCAATCAAGGAAATCGTCGAAAAGGGCAAACATGCCCTGTTGGACATCACGCCGTCGGCGGTCAATCGGCTCAACTATGCACAATTCTATCCGCTGGTCATCTTTCTGCGAGCCGACAGCAAGTCAGTGGTCAAGGAACTAAGGTCCAGATATCCTAAGACAGTGCAGAAAAGTTCTCGCAAACTATTCGACCAAGCGGTCAAACTGGAGAAGCTCTGGTCACATGTATTTACCTCAAACATCGCTCTGACCAGTGCTGACCTCTGGTACAAAAAACTACGCGAGGCCATTGAGAAGCAACAAGGTCAAAATATATGGGTCGCCGAATCCAAGCCGGAAGAGAACATCACTGATGACTTTCTCTTTCCCATGAACTCGTCGCGCCTCAGTTACGCAAGCTCGCCCGAAAGTGATCTGGATCTGACGCTTAATTCGAAGGACGACGATCGGGACGACGACTCGCCGCGGCTAAAGAAGGCCAGCTCTGACCCCAGCATAGTCACCAACGAAGAGCTCCAAGGGGCAACTAGTTCGGCTTTCTCGCCTTACCCAGGAAGGAATCGTCAGGTAAGCACTTTGTTTTGTCTTTGCTTTCTCAACGCTATCCAATCCAATTATGCCGATATCCCAATTAACCCAATGCTTTGTTAACAACAAACAGCTCCCACTGCATCTAGTTCTGCGCAAGGTAATGAATTTGCTTCCCACAGCTTGGAAAGTTTTCTCAGACATTAATGTTTCTTTTACAGGAAATTTCAAAGGCATTAAAACGGGATTCGAAAGCGGAACCTAAAGCCAGCATGGCTGCTTCCATGGATGACGAAGCTGACAGAGAGGAATACTTCGGCAGAGACAGCTCTGCGGTCAATGACAATCGAGAGATCTACGGTGTCGCCACTGTCCGGCCCGCCCCTCTGGTCCATCGGCCGGTGGCTTCGCGGCCCGAGCCACCGCCGCGCATAGATCGTGCAATGAAGCCCACCAGGTTCCGGTCGGCCCATGAGCGGCTATTTGGCCGTGCAGACTCAAGTCCCAGTGCAGATTACATCAACACTTCCGCCCCTGACCAACTGGTTGACTCCAACTCGCTGGAGCGTTCCGTTATACCGCCAAATCAGACCAATGGATGGCGCGCGGGAGGAGTAGGAGCATATGATACGATATCATCCTTCAGCGCCGAGTCCAATCCGTCCAAGTACGGTTCGCCTAACGCCACACTGGAGGCGCGCTACAGAATGAATGGTCAACCGCCAGCTGGTGGTGAGCAGAGTGGTCGCCACGACCCTTACCGATTCACGAGAAGCACAGGCATGTCCATGGCGTCAACCTTCGCGGCGCCCCCTCAGGACCGCAATAGCCGAGCTCTGCCACCCAAGACATTCTTCGATTCAACAAGTGCCAATAAAGCAGCGCCTCCCTCTCCGCCCTCCAAGCCAATGTAAGCACCCAATTAGAGGCAACCTGTTTACTTAATAGCTTGCTCTTCTTCACAGGCTGGACGGCAGACCAGTTCCACCTCCGAAGCCAGTCCAGTACCAGAGCCTCGGCGCGGCCTACGGCTGGCGCAGCGGACCCGAGAGCATTCTCTCTCCCGAGTCCACTTACGGTCACGTCACCACGGCAACCCTGGGCTACACTTCGCCGCCCAGCTTGCCGTCGACTCCCAGAAAGATGGACTCGTTCAGCGGAACTTCGTACCGAGACTTGCCGCCAAACAGTCCGGCTCCGCCGCCTCCGGTTCCGGTTTACGGTTACCATTGACCAATATTTTCCCCTTTTAAAAGTTAAATTATGATCATGTGTGAGAGTGCATTCGCAATATCAAATGCCAATCATGTCTTGAATTACAGTAAATAGAATACGCTACACCTTTAACCGTGACTCCATCTTACAATCAGCTAAGACGTTTCGAGTTGATGATACAGATTGTTCTGCATTTGGAGAAAAGAGTCAATGCGCAGTTCTTCTCTTCCGATTGTATTTTTGGGAGTTCATGAGAGTGCACTAACTGCGAGATTCAATTGCAAACGGCAACATTTTGGCACAAAGCGAAGCCCGAAATAGTTTCCGTTCTGAGAGAGGGAGAGGGAAAGCGAGAGAGTATGGAGAGGGAGAGATGCGCACTATGGCTAGGAAGTGGAGGGAGAGGGAACAGTGTTCAGTTATTCGAGACATGTGTGGCTTCTTCAACCAAGTAAGGCGCTCAAAGGGAAGACTATTTCGAGCGTCTACTCTGAGTTCTAGAATCTGGTTGGTTCCAATTTTCAGACCTTCTTTCTATTCTGGTTCCCTTTGAAAAGCTGTACAGTCAACAGTGGTGTCTCGTCGAGTTCACATCTCAGTCTCTTCAGCTTGCCCAAAGTTCTCTCTCCATTTCAACTTTAAATTCTAAAATGGTGAGTCCGTCTCTCCCTCTTCTCTTTGCCCACTAATTTCATCGCCACAATGTTTCTCTTTCCCAACGCTACATCAAACAGGCCGACCTTAAACCAGCGGAAGTTGAGAGTAAGTGGACCCAGTTGTGCAACTTTGCTCTTCTAACACGTCTTCCCTCCTTCTCCTCTCTCCCTCTCTTCCTAACCAGAGGCAAAGCTTCACTTCGACATCTTCGACCGAGATGGAAGCGGCAAGTGCGACCTGGTGGACCTCGGCGGTATCCTTCGATCGCTGGACCTGCGGCCAACTGAGGCCGCTGTCCAGAAAGCCGGCGGCACCAAGAAGCGAGGCGAGAAGACCATCAGCCTAGAGGAATTCTTGCCCATCTTCTCTCAGGCCAAGAAGGACAAGGACTGCGGTGCCTATGAGGACCTTGCCGAGGGCATGAAGGTGTACGACAAGAACGAAAATGGAACCATGATGGCCGCCGAGCTGGCCCACACCCTGATGGCTCTGGGCGAGAGGCTGGAGGACGCCGAAGTCGACGAGATCATGAAGTTGGCCGGCACTGAGGATGAGGATGGTTATATCAGATACGACGACTTCCTCAAGAAGGTCCTCGCCGGTCCCTTCCCCGAGCAGGCTGCAGCATAGGTGTCCGCTCTCCTCTTTACTGTCTCTTCCTCTTTACCACCTTCTCTGTGCCTTTCTTAATTGCTACCTAAATATCAGTGAATATCAAAATATGCAATTTGAGAAATTCAAATATCTTACCTTTTGAAGATCACACATTAAAAAGGGCCTTTTGCGACAAATGAGACGCTCTCTGCCTCCCTCTCTTTTTTTATTTCTTTCTTTCTTTTTCGTCAATGTCAACAAACACAGACAACAATGCTATAATAGGAGCCAACGGCGAAAGAGCATGCGCCTTGGGACCGATTTCGTATGTGTAGGCGGCGGCAAGAGGGGAGAGCAAGAGCAAAGAGAGAGGGAGAGAGAGCGCGCGAAAGAGGAGAGAGAGGGAGCGAGAGAGCAGAGAGCAGGTATGAATGAAACCGGTACCTCGAGGTCGAGAGCAGGCCGACCAACTGTATATTATTACCGATCTTCCTCTGCTTGTTCGTCTACCTTCCTACCACGACTACCAGTCGCTCTCTCTCTCTCGCTCCCTCTCTCCCTCTCTCCTTCTCACTTGCAGTACACTCCTATAGTACCAAACATGGTCAACTATGTTTACTTCTCCTTGATCTTCATATTTTTCTAGTTGTCTCGCTCGCTCCTTCTCTCTCGTGTCTCTCCCTCTCGCGTCTCTCCTTCTCTCTCCCTTTCCCTCTCCTCTCACAAAAGTTCTTGGCTCTTCAAATGAACAGCAAATGCTGTCGAACATTGATGGTGATTTTAATTGAAGTGCTGCAATGTTGTTAAATGTGTGCTGGTCAGTGATGTTGCCGCCAATGGCCAAGAAAGACAGCGAGAGCAAGAGAGGAGGAAGCTTCCTTTCTTCATCCTCTCTCTTGTCCCTCTCCTTCCGCCGAGTTGCTCTCTGCACTCTGACTGCGGCCCTACTTATTACTCCGTTACTCGCTTCAGGTCAGCTGTGATTTCATGTTGTGTTTCCTCTTTCTCTCTTCCCCTCTTCCGTGTTTCCGTCTCTCTCTCCCCTGTCTCTCGCTCTCTTGCCTTCTTGTCCTTTACAACTTTGCTTTTTTATTGTCATGCCAACGTGACTTTTGAAAATGTTCCAAAACTGGTCATAAACTTTGATGAAGAGAGCTAGAAAGAAAGAGAGGGGAGAGAGAAAGGGAGAAAAAAGAGGGAGAGAGGGAGAAAGCCAGTATTTACTCCTACGTTATATACTTTTGAGAAAATGGAACCTTGAAAATTAAATGTTTGAGCCATAACTAAATTTCTATCCTTATATGTCCTAAATCGTCACTTAGATGAGTCAGACAATGGCCAAGTGGATGTGAACTGTTCGCGAGATGAAATGACCATCACTGTGACAAGACATCATCCCAATGTCCTCCTCTACCTGGACAAATTAAAGGGGTTCCCAGGTAAGTGACCACCTTGGCTATGATTGCTTCCTGTTATCTCTCTCACCCCTCTCCTTCTCCTCTCTCGCCCTCAAAAATAGCCTTTTTATTGTTGAGCTCCAGATACAATTGAAAAAAGGGAAAACATTTTCTCAAGTCATTGCGTAAGCTGAGAAAATAAGAATAGAATGAAAAGAGAGAGAAAAATGTTTCATTTGTTGTGTCACGCAAGGAGGAGAGGAGCGAAACAAAAATTACAGTTTACAGAGAATTCCACAATAAAACTAGGAATAAGAGAGGAATAAGAGAGGAGTAAGAGAGGCATAAAGAGAGATGGATCTGAGCGGCAGAGAGGGAGAAGGAGAGAAAAGGGGTGAAGAAGAGGTCGAATTTGCATATAAAAGGCCTTTTCTTTCTTCGTGCCATTTGTTCTGTATATAGGTTGTCAGCCCGAGATGATTGGCAAGAGCAATTTAACAGCCATTTTCAAGCTACCTTTGACTGGCGAGTCATTGTTCACATGCGGAACGACTAAATTACACAATAAGCTCACTGTGAGTATGAATTTCTCCTTTTCTCTCTCGCTCTCGCTATCTGCTCTCGCCGAACAAGTGGATACACTTTGGCGAGAAATGTTCGTAACGAAAGCGAAACTCGAGATCAAGAGTGCAGTCCAATTAGTCGCTGCAATTAGCGGAGTCCACTTTTGCGAGAGAAAGGCACAACTTAATGAATATCCCTGCACGCAATGGCGGATGGGCTAGCGAAGGCGAGAGGAGCAGGGAGGGAGAGAGGCAGAGGAGAGAGACAGATAGTCTAATTAGACGACTCTGGCTGCGCTTACTAATTGACTTACTCATTTTTATAATTGCAAACTGGCTTTGGTTTGAACCGAAACACCGCACGGCCATATCCCATGGTGGGCCCGTTGATGGTAATCAGGATACTAGAGTTTATTACCACCGACTCATCATGGAAGACATTGGCACCGAGTCGCGACAATCGGCCATAGTCAAGTGCATCATACCGGCGGAGGAGGCTCCCATTGGCCGCGTTAGGCGCCAGGTTCACGGCGCCAATGACGATGATGGCCTGGATGCCTTCACCGAGTCGGCCGAAGAGCTGATCGATTGGAGCGGCAATTATACGGGCCAAGCGCCCATTCCGTTGCTGAGCATCGGCGTCCGTCAGAATGGACGCCTGTTTGCCGACACGGCGCTCAACGTGTCGCCGGGAACGCCGTTAGAGATGATCATCTACTTGGATGACACTTCGGCTAAAGTTTACGGGCTGTTGACCACTTTTCTCAGGGTTACGGATGACACGCCTAAGAAGCAGCAAGAGACAATTATTCTCAACGGGTGAGCGATTAACTTCCTCTCTGTTTTTTTTCCTTTCTCTCCCTCTCTCCCCCTCTTTCTCTTTCGCTTCCTAGATATGAGCCTTGAGAAAGGTAATCAAAATCGATTACACCATTCTTCTCATTCCCATCAAATTCACTTTGATGACTGTCTGGTTCACCTCTCTTCTCGGGAGCCCCATGAAAACGCTAATTGTCATCCTCATTTTGTTCTGTCTTCTTTCCGCAATTTAGCTGCTCTATTGATCCGTACATATTTGGCAACTTTGAAACCAATGATGCTGGAAAATCGTTGACGGCCAAGTTTCGAGCCTTCAAGTTTCCCGAATCGAGTTACGTGCTCTTCGTTGGCACCGTCTCTGTCTGCCTCAACCAATGCCAAGCGGTGAGATATTCATCAAGTCAAAGGGAGAGAGGGAAGGAGAGAGAGCCTTCTTTCTTCTCGCTAGTAGCTAAAATTGATGACACTGCTTCTCTCGCCATCAATCTGTTCCATTTTTCAGGTGCAATGTGGAGACGGTTCCATTGGCTTTGGCCGCAAACGCCGTTCAGCACAATCACCAGCCGGTGACCCAAATAGAATATTCGACGCAGTTCTGAGCACAGTGATCAAGGTAGACTTTGACTTCCAGGAAGCGGGCCTCAGCAATAGAATGGGCACTGATAGCGAACACGAGCTCATTGAGTCTCACCAGAGCGTGAGTGCGTCGAACGCCAAAGCCAACTCTTTGACGGTTCAAACTGTCCAGTCGTCTCATTGTCCTTCGGTGACATCCTTTAGTGTCGGATTCATTTCATACCTTCTCTGTCATCTCATATTCTTCTTAGTATGATTATTTACTTACGTTTTCTTCGCACCCACTTGACTTATTTAATTATAGTTATTTAATAAACAACCGGCTTTCTGCAATTTTCCTCCAGGTTCCACTTCACTGACAAGCGCTAGATGGCGTTCGTCAACGCTATTTGTTCGATATATCGTCCATTATCGCTTTCTCGTAATTATTGATTTAGATGATTAAATTTCAACTGTATAAACAAGATCGCTATCCTTCAGTACATGTACTTGAAGATAAGATGAGGGTTGTTTGTGCTCTAGAACTCAAAAGTCCCTTCACAACGGCACTAGAAATTATGTCCTAACGTCTTCGATCTGTTGTTCCCAAAGTTCTGAGCAAAAATTCTCTTGTCTTGGCAGCAACCAACGAATCCGAAAAACTTGATATGATTATGTCACATGAAGCGTTACAGGGAGGCACTGATAAAGCGAGACTAGGCAGCCTCTCAAGGCCAAGTTTCCCTCTTGGTATCACACTCTCCAGGGGCTCAGCTGGGGTTCACTTTTGACGCAGACAAACAACAAGTTGTTCCAGGCGTGTGGCGTCTTTTCTCTTACTTATTTGCAATTAGCAAGCGCTCTTCTTTCAAGATGGCTGCTCAGCATGGTGAACTCGGTAGGTTTCAATTGAGCTTAGCAACGGCTAGACTAATTATTAATCTGATATTAGCTATTCTAAGCGTGTCGGACAAAACTGGACTGGTTGATTTTGCTCGCAACCTAAATAACGCCGGATTCAGGTTGGCTGCGAGTGGTGGAACTGCCACTGCAATTCGAAATGCCCAAATACCGGTGAGAGATGTGTCTGACATTACTGGTGCACCAGAAATGCTGGGTGGCCGGGTCAAGACGCTGCACCCAGCTGTTCATGGTGGCATTCTGGCCAGGAAAATTGATTCTGACCTAGCTGACATGAAGAAACAAAACTATGAATACGTTAGCATTGTTGTCTGCAATTTATATCCGTTTGTTGATACTATCAAGAAGGAAGGTGTCACAACTGCACAAGCCGTCGAAGAGGTGGACATTGGTGGCGTTACATTGCTGAGAGCAGCCGCCAAGAACCATGCCAGGGTGACTGTTATATGCGACCCATCGGATTATGCAGTCGTCAGCGCAGAACTCAAGTCAACGGGCCAGGTGTCTGAAGCAACAAAGAAGGCATTGGCCGTTAAAGCATTTAACCACACTGCCCAGTATGATGCTGCCATTTCTAACTACTTTCGAGCCCAGTATTCTAGCGGCGTCTCCCAGCTGAGTCTCCGCTACGGAATGAACCCTCACCAAAAACCAGCTCAGCTGTATTCAACAGACACTCTTCCACTCACTGTGGTCAATGGAAGTCCAGGCTTCATCAACCTGTGTGACGCCCTGAATGCCTGGCAGCTGGTTAAGGAACTGCAGGACGCTCTGCAACTTCCGGCTGCGGCGTCGTTCAAGCACGTCAGCCCAGCGGGAGCTGCTGTGGGTACACCTCTCACTGAGGAAGGCAAGCGCCTTTGCATGGTTGATGACCTGCAACTGACCCCACTGGCGACGGCCTACGCCCGGGCTCGTGGGGCTGACCGAATGTCGTCCTTTGGTGACTTTGTTGCACTGTCCGACACTTGTGACCTAGCTACGGCAAGGATCATCTCTCGCGAAGTTTCCGACGGTGTCGTTGCTCCTGGTTACGCTGCTGATGCATTGGAACTTCTCAAGAAGAAGAAAAATGGCTCCTATTGTGTGCTTCAAGTAAGTTATTGGTGACCAAATATGAATTTAAATAACTGAGGTTTTGTTTTCAGATGGATCCGAATTACAAACCTCAGGAAACTGAAGTTCGGACTTTGTTTGGTTTGACTCTAGAGCAAAAGCGAAATGATGCCGTAATTGACGAAAAAATCATCAACGCAGATAAGATAGCAACGAAAAATAAGAACGTAAGCAGGGAACTCACGCAAAAGTGACAATTTGCTGATTAAACTTATCTGATTACAGTTGCCAAAGGAAGCTGTTCGAGACCTCATCGTAGCAACAATCGCTCTCAAATATACTCAATCTAATTCTGTGTGCTATGCTAGAGATGGCCAAGTCATCGGCATCGGAGCCGGCCAGCAATCAAGGATTCACTGTACGCGATTGGCCGGAGACAAAGCCAACAACTGGTGGTTGAGACAGCATCCCAATGTGGCAGCCATGGTGTTCAAGAAAGGAACTAAAAGAGCAGAAATGTCCAACTTGATCGATGTCTATGTGAATGGTGATGTTGGAAAAGAGATGGACCTCAAGACCTGGGAAGCTTCATTTGTAAATCCTCCAGCTCAATTAACTGATTCAGATCGTCAAGCTTGGATCAGTCAGCTAAATAACGTAGCCTTGAGTTCTGACGCTTTCTTTCCCTTCCGGGACAACATTGACCGAGCAAGGCAGTCTGGAGTCCAGTACATTGTCAGCCCATCTGGTTCAAACAATGATGAAGCTGTTGCCCAGGCTTGTGACGATCACGGCATCACTATGGTTCATACTAATCTGCGTTTATTCCATCACTGAAAAATGGGTTGAATAATTCTGAGTTCAGTTTCCAGTGCCAGTAAGACGTTCTAACCAAGAAAAAATTCAGGTTTTGGTTTTTTAGTGCAAAATAACATTTGATACACACAATCACATGCGTTCGATCAAGCTAATCACTGTCGACATCTTTTCTTGGGACAAATTCATCATCTGAGTCATCATCATCGTCGTCATCTAGCTCAACTTTGGCCACCTTTTTACTCGCTGCTCGTTTGGGACGTGCTTTACTAACTGGCTCGGCTTTCACTTTCGCTTTACTCTTCGCTTTTGGGGCAGGTTTACGCTTAGCTGGCTTCGTGTCTTCTTCACAATCACTTTCATCGCTTGCCTCATCTTCACTCTCCTCTTTCACAATCTTCTTTGGTGGTGCCTTTTTCGCAGGCTTCTTGGTAGTTGCCTTCTTGGCTGGCTTCACTGGCTCCTCATCTTCATCATCACTTGCGTCCTTTTTGGTTCTCTTAACCGGTGATTTCTTAGTAACCTTTGGCTTCACGTCGCCGTCAGCCTTTCCGGCAGCTTTCGCTTTCTTCGGAGCTGGCTTGTTTTCGGTCTTGGCTGTGACAGGGCCGTCAAAATCATCAATGGTTTCTTTGAGATACTGATAGAAACCACCTTCGTCAATAGTGGCTATTCCCTTAGCACTGGCCGTTTCCAGCTTCTTCGGTCCAGCATCTCGGCCAACAATCAAATAGGTTAGCTTGGGCGACACTACGCTCATCACGTGACCTCCACAATCTCTGATCAGATTGTTCACATCATTGTGTTCAATGGTCTCAAGGACCCCAGTTACCAGAAAATTCTTGCCTGCCAGTGAGCCATCCTTGGCATTTGGCCACTCGACCGTGCCAAGGTTACGAGGTGGCTCTCTCGCCAAATAAGACTGATAATAATTGGACATCCTGAGATTATGATGGGTCCACTTCAATTCAACGTAAAATGCAACAGTAAACAGCAAATGCAAGGCTGCAAGCCAGTTGATATTCAAGGCGGCAAACTTTTCCAAGGGACCGTTAAGTTAGTGCAGCCAGAGCTTTGTGAGAGAATACAGCAGTCTGATTATGTAATTTCGACTATGGTTACATAGAGCTCCTAATTTGCTGAAACTTGTCCAGTAAGACTAATTGCGAAAGGAATCCCCTTAAACCTTCTTTTTAGCGGCGCAGATATAATACCTGCAGACTAGCCGGGCCATTTGTTGACACCAGATGGCTCTGTTTTACCTTCAAAATTCCACTGTGAAGTTTACATAGTACGTTATTTTGCGGCGCTCGTGAGGTCGACTGAACATAGACTGCATGGTATCAGCTCTGCACGTGTCTGGCCTTGCCACTGTCAACCTAGACAGAGCTCAGGGATTCTGTCACTTCCATTCTAGGAATTTCGCCGTTCAGTACTTTCGTCAGAAATTGATGAGAGAAAATCGGATTAGCTGAGTAAATACATCCGCGGCTCATCCAATTGGAACTATTTGCAAATATGAAAACCAAGAAATTATGGTATTTACACAGCCCTGTTACTTTCATAGAAAGCTTATCCAACAAGTTATATACAAAATATTGTAAAAATCTCTAGTTCCAGTTATCACTTCCAGATTGTCACAACCTGAGGGTGCTTCTCGACTTTCTCTTCAATTTCTAAGGGGCTCTTTGATGTGAGGACACAGATCTCGTCAAGACTATGACTGCCGTCAAACAATCTATAGACCCCTCTCTGGGCAGAGATGGCGCTCGGGTCAGTGGTGAGGACAGGATACTTGTGAATCCTTCTTATTATGCCTTTGAGGACACCAAACCGAATCAGCTTCTTCTCATCAATGCCACTAGTTGAAGGGTTGTATCGAGTGCAAATGTCTTTCACAGTGACACCTGGCTTCATGGCGGCATACATCTGAAAGACACTCTTGAACAAAGGGACAGCTTGCTCTTGCTTTGAGACTTGTTTTAGACACTCTTCAGCCAAGTGGCCGTCAGTGTACAGTTCCACCAAGCTCGGTGTTGTTACGTAAACATTTGAATACTGAAATATGGGTATGAGGGTAACAATGCCATAGTAGATCATATTTTGAATGCAAGCTTTCACGAGGGAAACTTCTACGTCAGCTTCTTGAGCAATGCGGGCCACATGGCGGTAGCCATCAATATAAGGAAGCACCTTGAGGGAGAAGAGAAAAGATGTTAGTTCTGATTGTTGTCACTTAAGGGTAAAAGGAGGGGAGAGAGAAAAGACAAACAGAAACTGCAACACAATTCACATTCAATATCGTATCATTGGTAGAGTATGCGAACAATGTACCTTCATTATCGTATAGTCCATCTGTGAAATGAAACGACAAACGAGAAAGAGAGAGAGGGGGAGAGAGAAATGGAGAAAGGGAGAGATATAAACAAGCACATTTTCAAACATTAGCACAGCCGGACATAATTAGTAGGTATGAATGATCATTTAACATGACAGCTTTAGGTAAATTGATTAATAGACGAAAGAGGGAGAGAGTGAGAGAGGCCGCCAACAAACCTGCTGAGTTGTCAAATCCCACTGACTTGGGATGATTGATTCTTCGCTAGTTAGAAATATTGGGACATCATGGTCAAGCACTTGTCTTGGCTCAGGATGGACGCGGGCTATCTTTAAATGGATAGTCGTTGATGGAGCTGACCATCGTGGGAATTAGCGTGAGGGAGAGAGGAAAAAAGAGAGAAGCCATATCAAGGTGTGAAAGTTGCAGCTCATAAAAGATAACTCACTGACTGAAACGAGTGCCGATCGATTGCAGTTTAATTGCACTTGCACCTGAGCCAGTAATTCAGGTATGGTGTGTTTCGTGTCGTCGCTGGTCAAGAAGAAAGATTCTTTTTCCAACATTTCAAAGTAGTCGGCCAACTTCTTGACCAGAGGCTCATACTGAACGGTTCGCTTTGCCGCGTCACAGACAAAGCAAAGGTTGAATAGATATCGGTTCCTTTTGTACTTGTCGTTATCAATGCCAACTGGATAGCCAATCACTTTGTGGCCACGAGCATTCCTAAAAGAGAGCGAGAGGGAAAAGGAGAAACCATGAATGAACAGCAATAAAGACTTCCTGTCAATGGAGGAGTAAGCGGTAAACAAAGTAAACATGGAGATGTAAGAGAGAGAGAGAGAAAGGGAAAAGCTAAAATACTAAAATACACCCAAAACGTGCGTGGGAGATAGTAGAGAAGATAATGTGATAAAGTGAACACGATGACATTTACCGGGCCACACCCGGGCCGGGTCGCCGAGGGCTTCCCTTCATGAATTGCGTATTATGGGTGTCAGCTCAGTGTGTTCATGACATTACCCGATTCTACGGTCATATGTTTAATTACGGCAAGAATCAAGGTGTTCCATCTCCCATGAGGCCGGAAATGCAAACAGATTTGAGCCAGATGTTGAGGCACATTATGAAACGTCTCTATCTTGCTCTCTCCCCTCTTCTCCCTCTTGCCGAAGAGTTCATGGCCGCCTAAATACCACTTTCGCTCTCACTATCCTTCCTGCGATGATACTGCCTCTTTCGAAGTTTGATGCATTAGACTTACACAGTAATGAGTCTCCCTTGCAACTCGGGCTTCGGAATGATGTAAGCGCTGAGGCTGTCAAAAATTTCCTTCACCATATAATTTTCGGGCACCTATCAAAGGGAAGAGGGAGAGAGAGAGAGAAAATGAGATTTTCTAGCCTAACGAAATTAGTCAAGATGGGTAGACAAGAAAGTAGCACACAAAATTGAACAATTTTCAAATCTAGTTTGACAGAGATAGTGAGAAAAAGGCGAGAAAGAGAGAAAATGAACGAGCCAGGAATACGATAAATCTCTTTTTCGTTGCGTAATTTATTTTCTTACTTGAAACGTAATGACCGGACCAACATTAGGGTGAAACTCACAGAACAGTATACACTGAACTGGTGAATCCGGTTGATTTGGATTCATCATAATTAACTTAAAAAAGGAGCACTACCAATCTGTTATGGTTAAAAGAGAGAAAGAGAGGGAGCGAGAAACAAAAATAAGGCAACAGCTGATCCGCTGCAATTATAAAGCCATAGGCCGCCAGGTGGCGTTGAAAGCGATAATAATGTTTTCTCCATTAGCCGTGACTTGTTGAGCGGCCATTAAAATTACATCAAAACGGCTTACAAAGTTTTCAGTTTATATTTAATGCGTTTAACGTAAAAATTGTACTGCAATTAGCTTTTAATTGGGCACCCGATATGATGGGCGAGAGGGAGAGAGAGCGAGAGCACGGTTGCCTGGACGTTACCAAGAGCAAATAAGAGCCGCCGGTAAAGTCACGCTGATGCCCTTGGCTTGTGCTTTGGCATCCGCATGTTTAAATGTGATTACAAGATCAAGAACATTCTGATCTGGATTAAAAATGTAGAAGAACAGGAAGGCAAGTGGAAAGGGACAAAGGGTTGCCTGTAATACGCTTTTATTCATGTGCTTGCCAAGGGACCCGGTGAAGCGTCACGACGTCTATTTGTCTCTTCCTCCTCAGCGGCCATCTTTCTTGCACTGAATTCCTGGCCGGCCTTCTTCATGTCGTCCAGCGAAATGAGGAAACCTTCGGTGGCCACTTGACCATCCTTGTCATCGTGACTCTGGCTGCTTGATCTATTTTTACTCTTGCTTCTACTTTTTCGTTCTTGCACATTGAAAGCGTCGACTCGACGAAACGTGGCCGTATTGCTTCTATACACGAATATTTGAACTAATATGATGATGTTTGCAGCTGAAAGGCAAATGAAGTTGGCAATTATGAACAGGTCCCTGTTGGGAGCCATGACGGTGGTAAAGACACGGGTCACACCCATGAAGGTCAGCATGACCATGGTTGTATTGGACAGCTGGCCAGTGTGTTTGTTGGTGTAGTTCTTCTTCACCTGAGCCAACTTACCACCTGAGGACAAGACAACGGCCAGGGCTTGCATTGAGGACATTGCAGTGTTACCAAAGATGCCGGACATTACGAGAGTGCTGACGGGGACGTAGATGACCGCAAAGATGACCATTCCGGTGTAGTTCCAGTCATAGTAGAGGATCATCAGGTAGACGATGTCCGTTTGAATGGCCAATAGGATGAGTTCGCCGAACTTGAGCAAGGGCAAGCGACGATGGTACGAGTAGGCCGACGACAGGGTGTAGGCCGTGAGTTCCAAAATGTTGCCCAGCTTGGTGATGCCTGCCCCTGATTCGGCTTTGTATATTTTAACAATTTGAGGCACTTTAACCATTATGGCCAAGATGATTATGATTACGCCGAATACATTGAATATCAAATCAAGACCATGTTGAGCCATGTTGCGATTTTTATAGAACGAGTTTGTGTGCAGTCACGAAGTGCAATAATATATGATATATATTTATAGGATGAACCTTTTATATAATGATGCAGTGTGTAGGTATATCTTTAATTGGATTGGATCTCTTTTCCTCTCCTCTCTCTCCCTTCTCTCTGCTCCGCTTGTTGATTGCCAGCGAATTACATTGTTTGCGTAATTATCAGCTTCATGATTTTCTTGTCCTCAAGCGGCCACATGATGAATATGGTAGGAAGTAGACTAAAAGGCGAAAGAGAGCGAGAGGGAGAGATGGCTTCTATTCTCGAAAATGGAATATTTCTGGAGAACGGGTGACAACAAGTTTAAGAGCACGCGCTCTCATCAGTCATCTAAATTGTCATCTTGATTATTATCAGAATGTTTTAATTGTGAGCATCATGCGATGAATAACAGAGTGGCCTGAAGAGAGATCGATCGAAGTGGGCGAGAGAGGAGATGGAGAGGGAGAGATTGACAAGAGCTTTTCCAAGCTGGTGCATCTTGGTCCTCTCTCTCCTCTCCCTCTTCCCTTCTCTCGAAAAAAGAAAACAATGAAACAATATATAGTTTTTCACACCAGTTTTACAGTTGTATATACTTTATATATTTTGAAAAGTATCTCCATATAAAACTGCAAAAACTGTGTATCTGAAGGCTGACATTCGGAGAGCGAGAGAGGGAGGGAGAGAGAGAGACTGGCTTTTAGAAAACGGACAGTTTTTTCTGGCATCAACCAACGCACTAAATCTTCAGCTCATTCTCTACAGGAGCTCAATGCACTTGACGGCAGGGATGGAGAGCGCGAGAGGGGAGAGACAGAGCTAGTGCGAGAAATAATGGTGCGAAACAAGGAGCTAGACGTGAGCGGAGAGGAGAGAGGGATAGAGAGGGAGAGAACGAGAGATGAAAAAAAACATTCAAGCCACTAAGCCACAGCTACCGAAGCGCACTAAATGCACCTTTTGCCGGAGGAGCTCCTCTATGTCTGCCGCCCACTTCTCTCTCTCCCTCTCTCCTTCTCTCTCGCTCTCACCTCGCTCGCCTTCTAATCCCTTTCAAGGCACTATAGACGGCAGAGGGAGAGACAGAACATTGACGATCGAAACCTTTATGAAATACTAACTTTTTCTTTCATTAAACGTCAAAGCTTCTTTCTATAACACGATCGGTAAGGCAGTTAAATGGCGCAGGCTGCTCTCCCTCTCTCCCTCTTCTCTCTTTCTCCTTCAACAGGTACTGCCTTGATTCCTTGAATACCTGAAAAGCCAGATTAGCCAACTTGCTAATAGAACCGTCATGAAATCTCAATACCATCTAAACACGTGTTTTCTCTCGGATCAGTATCTCTATTGCGTGAAGTAAGAAATGAGCCGTAGAGAATGAGCTTAGAGAGGGAGAGAGAGGGAGCCAGTATCTCTTTTAATCTCTCTCTCTCCCTCTCCTTCTACTTAAGTCACTGGTAGAAGCTGCAAGCAGTTTCGAAATGTGAATATGTATATAGTTTTTTCTTTTCATCAACCTTAAAATATGCCTGATCACTCATATTTAAAGCCGATTGTCATACTCATTGGCTCACGCGAGAAAGTGAAATTTCAAAGTTCTCTCTCTCTCTCTTTCCCTCTCTAGTCCTTTCAAGAACAAGAAATCAAAGCACAAGTATTACATTGAGATCCAGAGAGAAAGCGAAAGGGAGAGGGAGAGAGAGAGAGAAAGCCACAATTATAATATGTGGATATGTTATTGGCAAGTAAATGAGCAAGTACTTGGGAATCGCCTAAAGGCTCTCTGTCTCTCTCTCCTCTCTCTCTCTCTCCTCATGCATGTCTACTTAACTCATATGAAAGGTTTTTCGCAACTCATCTACGCACGTATAGGAGGAGAAAGTGAGGGGAGAGAGCAAGAGCGAGAGATGAAAGGAATGGCCAGAAAAAATGGGAAATGAGATGTGCCCTGAAAGCCATCAGCTCATATATACGTGCATAACGATGTTCGAATATTCGGTAAAGGAAACTTTCTCTCTCTGACGAAAGCCCGAGGGGAAGACAGGAACAGAGCAATGGATGCAGAGGGGAGAGGAGGGGGAAGGAAGGGAAAGAGCGATGCTGAATTTCCTTAAAGGGCATGGCCAGGTAGTTCTAATAATAAGCAGGTATGTATTCCATCAAACAGATTGACAGCACAAGGTTTCAAAATGGCTTCTTGCTCACGTACAAAAAATGTAATATGCACATTATATACGCATACCATCAAGGTATATATTTTTATATAAGGATATACTTCGCACAACTGGCGAGAGGGAGAGAGAGAGAGAGAGAGAGAGAGAGAGAGAGAGCGAGAGAGCGAGAGAGATGAAGTTGCACTTGTTCGTGATCATTAGGATACGTTAACCTTGAAGTATAGCTATGTACATACAAAGTCAGCAATTTGATTGGAAAATCAACTGAATCAATTTGACCGCAAGCCACTCAAAAAACCATACCGGAGAGAAGGCGAGAGGGAGAGCAAGAGAGAGAGAGAGAGAGAGAGAGAGAGAGAGAGAGAGAGAGAGAGAGGCGAAACCAAGGCCTCTGCCAATAATGAACTCATTCGCACTGATCGCGTTTCTCTCTCTCTCTCTCTCTAGCGATCTCCTCAAATCACTGCCTACATGATATTAATTGGTATTCTATATCCTTGAGCAAGCGTTTGCCAATAAAACCATATATCTGGAATTTGTGTTGGTTGAAACATTCTTCTATGACGACTATTCGAATTCTCTGCTCTCTCCCTCTTCCTCTCCCTCTCGGTAAGAATGGCGTGCAACAGCCATCATCATCATGACCATCATCATCTTCACCTGGTACATGCTTCATATGCATCCCTTTTAGTGTTCATAAAAACAAAACCGAGGTGATGATGTTGTCTTACTTCTTTGTGGCGAAAAAATAAAGTGTTGTCTGGAGAGGGAGGGGAGGGAGGAGAGAGAGAGAGCGAGGAGAGAGAGACGCATGATGACTTCCTAGTTGCGAAGTTGTATGCATGAAGACGCTATTATACTAATTTGCTTAGTACGAGTAAAATCAAGTGCATGGAAAAGATTAGGAGCAGTTTAAGAGGGGAGAGAGGAAGAGAGAGAGAGAGAGGCAGAGAGGGAGAGAGGAGTAAGTGAATGAATGGCATCAGTCAGAGAGGCCGGTCGGGCAAGTCGGAGAGCGAAAAATAAAAAAGCTGAATCAAAATGCGACAAGCCATCCCATTGACTGGTTAAGGGCGTACGTACACGGCACACGCAGAGAGGAGAGAGCGAGAGGAAGAGAGAGAAAGAGAGAGGGGAGCCGACAAGAGTCACAAGCTGTGTCTTGTCACCCCAGGAAGCTTGAGCCTCTCTATCTCTCTCTTTATACCTTTTTCTGTCTGAGACATGCCGACCACTTATTTAAGTAAAGTGCACATATATGTAACCCTGCAGGTCACCGAATTACTACAAGTTGCTCTTTCTCTCTCCCCCTTCTCTCCCTCCTCTCCTTCTTTCTCCTCGCTTCCAGCAGCTAGTGATATACGAACATGGAAATCAGATTGTCGCAATATGAATTCATTTTAGATGCCATTCGGTACAGTCAATAAATCTATCGCTAGAAGTAAGAGAGGGAGAGAGAGAGGAGGCTGTATCAGAATAATACATCAAGTTCGATACTCGAATATTAATTAGATATCTAATGCATATCTGATATAATCGCCAACGGCTTAATTGGCTCTAAAGGTCAGAATGAGCAGCAAAAATTTAATTGCCCAAAAAAGGAAAATTCAATCCAGACTTAGATTTGAGTTAATCAACAACCGCGTCGATTAAAAAAGACAATTTACCGTTTAATCATTTGCTACGACAAAGACACACGAAGTCTTCGGGCAGACTATGTGACATGTCGACAACTTCGTTGTTGTACAAGCATTACATATGTAGATTTGTGTTTCGTCTTATTAGGAAACGCAGCGAACTATAAGATGACTGATCAAGTTAGAGGTAGACCTATAAAGTTCGGAGGGATCTCTCCCCTCTCCCTCTCGCTCGCTATGGAATTTCTTTTTCTCATTGTACGCCTCTATAGGGAAGCTGAATACCAGGTGCAAACACATGTCAAACAGCATCTTATTCAATTCTTTTCAAGCATCACTCTCATGGGCATCAAACGTCTTTGCAGCCACACAAAGGAAAAAGAAAGAGAGGAAGAGAGAGAGAGGCAGAGAGCGAGAGAGAGATCGTAACTTAAGCGGCCACTGCCGCGAAATCTCTCTCCCCGCTCGCTCTCTTGTTGGCTGGAGCACATAACAGATCTGGTGTTAAAAAGTGGCCACTATGTGAATGTATGAAAACTACTGTAGTTGTACATGAGATGGATCTCTCGCTCTCTCCTCTCTTCCTCTCTCGGTCTCTTTCTTTCGTTCATCACGCGCACTGCCTAGTTTTTTTCGGCCACCTTAATTAACTAGATGATGTGCATTCAAGAGGAAAGGGATTCAAATCAAAGGGCCGACTCTTTCAATGTCCCCTTCTTTTCCTCTCTCCCTTCTCTGCCGTCATCTCTTTCATACAATATAATATGCAACTATACTGGGCTGCTTGTGCATGCAGCTACTGGTTTTTACCGACTGCTTCATACCTGTCTCTCTCTCCCTCTCTCTCTCAGTAGCAACTTACCTGTAATCGAGCATGCTTGGGGGTCGAACTGGAAGCAAGAGGGGGAGAAAGAGATAGAGAAAGAGAGAGAGGGGAGGGGAGCGAGAGAATGGAAGAAAAAGAAGTGCATACCTATAATTTAAAGCGAGTAGCGAGCGAGATGCTAGATGGAGAGAGAAAGAGGGAGAGATGGATCAGGCAAGCCCTTGCCTCGGGCGTGATGACTTGTAATGAGCGACCAGTTCCGAAATGAGGGAGAGAGAGAGAGAGAGGGAGAGAGCTAGAGAGATAAAGAAAGAGACGGTGCTACCTATGCTGACCCATGAAAAGGACAAGATGATGAAGAAGAAAAAGCGGGTTCTGTAGCATCATAGAGAAGTTGTTGAATTGCATGTATCTCACCTATTGCATGAGAGAGAGAGAGAGAGAGACAGGAGGGAGAGATAGAAATGAAGCAGAGCATCAGCCGGTAGCTGACATGAGAGAGAGAAATTGAAAGTTTAATTAGCCGCGTATGAAGCAAAAGCACTTCACAGGCTGACCACCTGCGGGGCAACTCAACTTCTCTCTCTCTCTCTCTCTCTCTCTCCTCTCTCCCTCTCTCCTCTTTCCCTCTTCTCATCTCTGGCTAGTTCCTCCAAAACCTAGACTCTCACTCTGATTGATCGGCGGCTTATGCCTTTCTATCTATCCATGTAAACTGCATTGTGAAATAAGGTTCTGTTGTACGCTTATCCATCTCTCTCCTTCTCATCTCATCTCTCGCTCTCTCGCTCTCTCTCCCTCTTTCAATCTTCCTCGTTCATTACATTAGATCAGAGAGTCCATCAGCGGCTCGTCTAGGACTAGATCGAACTGGGCGAGACCGCATGCAGAGCAATGTTCTATAAAACATATTATTCAGACCATATGACGGCCGGCTACTGAATATGTCCATGTTACCGGCCGTCTCTCTCTCCTCTCTTGCTCTCCCTCTCTCCTTCTCTGCCGCTCGTCTCTCGCTCTTCATCCCTCTCTCGCACTATGGCTGTTGTACCGCAATTAAAATTCTTCACTCTGATAAATATCAATTTCGTGACTTGGCCCAAGGGCTCGGCTTGGCTGCTACTGTACGCTACCATTACACGGCCGTCTCTTTCTCTCTCTCTCCCTCTCCCGCTCTCTCCCTCCCTTTCTCTGTAGTCAGTAGAATGCTGTCATAATAGAGAATAAGAAGACAAGCTACTCTCTATGCGTCTACTTTTTTCGCTCTCTCATATACGACATCGTCACAAGGTCCATTAGCTGCAATGGGCAGGTATACAATAAGGAGGAAGAGAGGGAGAGGGAGAGAGGGAGAGCAACAAACATTGCCGGAGAGCGCGAGAGGGAGAAAGAGTGTAACAAGTGCAGTACCTGTTTGAGGAACCGCCCAAGCTCGGGACGGGGAGTTTTCTTATCCAATAGGCAACGGGACAAGACAGTCAAGCCCCTCTCTTTCCTCCAGCTTTCCCTCTCCCTCTCGCTCCCTCTCTCCTTCTCTAATGACTTACCTGCCACTTTACCGACTACTGTTTTCTTCGTCAGCTTCTTCAGATACTGTTTGGCTTTCTTACCTGTTACTTCGCCTTAACTTTCGCTATCTCTCTCTCCCTCTCTCGCTCTCCTTCTCTCCCCTTCCCTGCCGAAGGCCTGTTGACTCCCGTGTCCCATGACTATGGCAGGCCCATATGAGCAGTTGCTCGACCTGTCAACTCGACGGCTCTGGCCCACTGTGGAAGCCGCCCAAGGTAAGGGGTCACAGTTTGCTACTTCACCGTCAGCTTCTAATCTGTTCATCTCTTTTCGAACCGTCCTCAACTGTCCACCAAATGTCCAGATGCGCCGCTCGACCTGTCCTTCAGAACTTCGGCCAAGAACTCGCAGCTGGAAGTGCAAAAAGACACTTCGAACATTGTGGCCTCGAACCTGGTGACCAACTTTCTGTGTGCCTTACGAGAACGTGTCGACTATCTGTCCTTCATGAGGCACAACTTCGCCGACAATGGTCAGCTCATGTTGCCTCAACTAGACATACAAACGGTCCCCAACCTGCTGGCTGCCCAGTCGGCCCCGTCGCCCCTCAGCTCGGCTACGGACTCCATGTCCAGCATACCGCTGGAAAGTTCTCGGACAGCCAAGGCCCACAAGCCGACGAAGAAGAACATGTTGCCCTGTGAAGTCTGTGGCAAGGCGTTCGACAGACCGTCACTCCTGCGGCGTCACATGCGCACCCATACCGGTAAGACCATTAGTTAGACGGCGCTAGGGGTAGCCTTTGACCGCTTACTTCTAGGTGAGAAGCCGCATGTTTGTGATGTTTGCGGCAAAGGATTTTCCACTTCAAGTTCACTCAATACTCACCGGAGGATACACAGCGGTAAGCCTTGCTTGTGACCTGTGTTTTGCGCGTGCTGATCTCTCCCTTCCTCTCTCTCCCTTCCTCTCTCTCTCTCTCCCTCTCCCTTCCTCCCTCTGCTCCCCTCTGTCGTCTCGCGTTGCAGGTGAAAAGCCACATGAATGTCCCATATGTGGAAAAAGATTTACCGCCTCTTCTAATCTCTATTACCACCGCATGACACACACCAAGGTAAGCTGGTAAACAAAGAGCGAGAGAGGGAGTGAGAGAGGGAGAGGGAGAGAATGCGCAAGAGCGACCTTGCGAGACCATGACATGTGCCTAAGAGTAAATAGTGGAAAAAATGAAAAGTATAAACTTATCATCTCTCTGCCCATAGGATAAACCACACAAGTGTAACCTATGTGGAAAATCGTTCCCGACGCCAGGTGAGTAATTTATCTCTCTTTCTCTCCCTCTCTCTCCCCTCTCGCTGCCTTCCTTTTCCTCTCCTCTTGTGGAATTGGCCCAATTATGGTGAAACTAGACAACGAGCCGCCACAACTAATCGCATCAAATCAAAATGCAATTAGAAGCCGATCCCTTTAATTTGCTCTACATGTGATTTATCCAATTTATTTTTCAACTTCTCTCTCTCCCTCTTTCCCTCTCTCGCTCCCTCTCCCTCCAAAGGCGACCTCAAGGCACACACATACATCCACAATGGCCATTGGCCTTTCAAGTGCAATATTTGCAATAGAGGCTTTTCAAAGCAAACCAACCTTAAAAACCATCTCTTCCTCCACACAGGTGAGCCTCGCTAATTTGTCTCCCTCTCTTTCCCTCTCCCTCTCCCCCTTTCGACATTTTCCTTACGTCGCCCCGACAAACTGTAGGCGCTCCTATTCAAAGAAAACGTAGTCTCCCTTCTCTCCCCCTTTCTCTCTCCCTTCCTCCCTCTCAACTCTTCCTACAATACTACGGTAATTCATAGTAGTTACATACAATTTTTGCCAAATTGACTCTTGACTCAAGAGTCTTGAGGCTAGTTTGTAAGAAAGAGCGAGAGGGAGAGAGGGAGAGAGAGAGCCTCAAGTGGTTGCAAGAGTAAATTTGATCTATATTACTTGATCGTAATTCCAGAAAGAGCGCAGTTTATGTTTGTCCCCCTCTTTTCTGAGGGAGAGAGAAGGGGAGAGGGAGAGAGAGAGGGAGAGCAATAGCAAAATGTACGAATGTCGCCAGACAAGTAATTTGCTGATTCGTATCATGGTCACTTAAAAAACGTCTAACAAATTGCATCATTATTGCGCAATTTGTTCGTCATTTTTTGTCTACACATGCACAAACTAATCATTCTCCGTTTCCCCTTCTCTCCCCCTCTCTCTCCTCTCTCACCACCTAAAAGGGGACAAACCCTTCGAGTGTGATATCTGTCACAAAAAGTTTGCCCTTGCCTGCAACTTGAGGGCTCACATCAAGACCCACAGTCGGCCCGCGGTAGCTGACGGCGACTCCAAGGGTGCCTGGACGAGCCAAGCCGACGGTCAGTCACTTGGGCGGGACAAGGGGGAACTGTCGCCCGACAAGACGTCCGAGGAGGAGGACATTGACGAGGAGGACGAGGAGATGATGGAAGATGACGATGAATGAAGGGGACCCTTTGTCGCCCACTCTTAGTCAGCTGTGAATGTACAAACTACACTAAGTAGACAATGTAATGCCTCAACTAATTAACTTGGAATCAGTTTAATTCATGTCACAAGTCAAACAGCTATTCGAAGCTTAAGCTAGCCATTTTCACATTACAGGTGCTACTCAGTCTCTCTCTCTCCCTCTTCCTCTCGCTTTCTCGTACAGATTTTCATCCTATCGTACATGCAATATAATGTGTCAGACAGGTACGATACTTACGCCGCTCTCTCTCTCCCTCTCGCTCTCACTCTTTGTCTCAAATCTGACTCACGTACTCATTAAATTGTGATGTTTATCGGAACGATACGAAAAGTTTTCCGTTCTTTATGAAAGCAACATATGAAGATAGGCACCATTGTTTGAGCTTACAATTAAGATTACATTCTGTCGGACAATTAGTAAATCACACAACTGCCATTAACACTGCTAACATCATGGCGGCTACCGATGATAGTGGTCAACACCTGTAAAACTCATGACGCTGCATCAGAGGGAGAAGGAGAGGGAGAGAGAGAGGAGAAAGCGGCTTCTGGGACTACCTGTATGGTAGCTTCAAAGTAGCTCTCTCTCCCTCTCTCTCTCCTCTCAGCCTCTTTCTCTCTCGCTTGACTTTAAAACAGATAATAAACGTGTTCATTTTCATGTAATACTATCAGGTACAAGGCTCTAAAAAATCATATCATGCATTATTATCTTGAGAAACATGTGTCACGTTTTCTTGGCAAGATCAAAAATGTAGACAAGAAGTCAA
Organism: Halotydeus destructor; assembly: GCA_022750525.1. NCBI lineage: Eukaryota > Metazoa > Arthropoda > Arachnida > Trombidiformes > Penthaleidae > Halotydeus > Halotydeus destructor. Next base: position 152,483 of record JAIUWE010000081.1, read on the forward strand.
AGATGAGAGCAGAATAGAAAGGAGAGAGGGAGAGCGAGAGAGCAAGTCTATGAGATTGAACTTAATGGCTCTCGCCTTCTTAAAAATCGTGCTATATGATCGGCGGCGAGAAGAGCCAGGTAAGAGAGGGAAAGAGGGGGGAGAGCGAGAGAGAAGGATGAGCAAGTGTATCTTTCTTCTCTCTCTCTCTCCCTCTCTTTGCAAGCTCGTGAATGTGATTAGGCTTCTCAAATAGCAAGTTGTGCCCTTCAATTCTCGAGTAATGTTCCAGGTAAGCGAGAAAATGAACAAGCAGAGAGAGAGAGAGAAGCGAAATATGCTACCTGTGCAGGTAAGTTTCGTGATTAGCTTTACCCAGGCATTTGATCACTTTGTCGTGATGCTTCTTATACTATTATTATGGCGTTAAGTATAGCTCGAGAGGAGAAGAGACAAGAGGAGAGAGGAGAACGAAGTGATGTACGAAGCAGTTATAGTTAGAGTTGAAAGGCCAACACAATGGAAATCAAGTAGACATTCTCTCTCTCTCTCTCTCCCCCTCTCTCCCTTCCTGAAGAACATTACAAGAGAAAACTAAGACAAGCCCGGCCATACTTTATCTGCGGTGAGTAGTGATAATATACGCGTAATGGTTTTTCTCTCAGGAAGGCACGAGGAAGGTAGGAGACAGAGAGCAAGATAGAGGGAGAGAGGGGAGAGGAGGAGGAGGCCGAAAGCTATAGACGGTAAAGGAAAAGGCACATCAAGAGAGCAAAAAACGTTGTTGTTTCGCTCCCGCCGTCTCTGCAGAAAATATTAGCCTTGTGCATTATAACATACTGAGAGGGAAAGAGAGAGGGAGAGAGATGATACAAAGATAGCATGGTGGAGCAGGCATCCCAGCTAAGTGGCTTCTCTCTCCCTCTCTCCTCTCTCCCGGGACAACCACAGGTACATAGTAAAAGAGCAAAGTGGGATGAAACTCTCACGAAAAGTCGACCGGCAATTACACAGTAGCGAGCAAGGCGTTGTCTTAACGCAGCCAGGTAATGTTCCATCTCTCTCTCCCTCCGTCTCTCTCCCTCTCTCCCCTCTTGCTCGGGCTCAGCTGTGGGATCCCCTGCGGCGATGTTTGTCCCAGTACTAGAGACAGGTAGCTATTTTGTAATTTGCTTAACAAATTATGAACATCCCAGGACCAGCTGCACTAATAAAGTCTCTCTCTCTTCCTCTCTCGCTCTCCTCTCTCCGTGCTTCTACCATACACCATATTATCATGAAGCAAGATTAAGAAGAGGCAGAGAGCACCTGACACTGTAAATCTCATATCTCCATACAAATTAGTGTTTAGGGTCTCTCTCTCTCTCTCTCTCTCTCTTCCTCTCCCCCTCTGCCGCTCGGAGCACCTGGACAAGAAGCCTAATGAAGGTCACTAAGGACAATAGGGGAGAGAGATCCCTCTCATGGCTTGTCCATCTTACACTTGCCCAACGTGATTTCCCTCAAAATCGCCAACTCCAGCTCTCCCCTCTCCCCCTCTCTCTCGCTCCGCTAAATCTCCTCCCTCTCCCTACGCAAATGCAATCAATCAGTGTCACCTTCTCACAATGCCTACCGGCGGCGACATACAGGGAAACTGTATAAGATGTCGCCTTCAATCAAAGATAGGGAAGGCGAGAGGGAGAGAGGGGAGAGAGAGAGAAACCGAGAGATACATTCAGATGCAATATTTTAATATTGCATTTCAAATTGACGCGAAGGTTGAACATATCCTTCTTGATTTTTGAAACTCTGTATACGAATACCTTAATAGTCATGAAATGTTCGCCAATATAGCAAATGTTACCTTTTTACGCAGCTTTCGAATCGACATTTAATTGCAGTCAATCACTTCATTTCTTCAAGAGACAGAAAGAGGGAGGGGAAGGCAGAGAGGGAGAGAGAGAGACAGCAATAGGGATAAAATGTCAAGGAAATGTTGTCAGCTATATTTGTAGACAGTTTTTCGCACGATATAAAATATTGGCTTCAGGGTCAAGCTTTCACTGAATCCCATTTTGGGTTGCTTCCGTTTCCGGAAACGGACATGTCAGCACTCTTCTCTCTTTATCTTACTCCAACTGTCGAGTTCAGTAGATCACTCTCTCGCTCTCTCCCTCTCGTCCTCCCCTTTTTGCTTTTCACAGTGTTTCGTGGGTTCATGCGATCGATTTAACTTCAATTCCATTTCCGGAAAATAATTTGTATCACTGTCTCAATGTAATCAATCTTTCTATACGGGTAATCACAGGGATTGAAATAGGATGAAAGTCTCTCTTGCTTCTCTCTCCTCTCTCTCTCGCCGTCGTTCCTTCTCTGACACTGGCATCCATTCCAAAAAGGGATAGAGAGCGAGAGAGAACGAAGAGAGAGAGAGACTGATTAATGGAACTTGTACATTTTTTGTATTCACTCTGATCATTACGTTAACTGAATCGAGACGATCAATTTCGCTCCTTCGTTCTCTCTCCCCTCTCTCTCTCCCTCACTGACAATGTCGTTCATACTTAGCATTGGCAGTCACTTATTGATGACAGAAAATGTTTCAAAACGGTCCTTAAAGAATAATTCGAATTGCAATTCAAAAGGCAAATGGAGCTTGAGTCAAAATTATGTAATTATGTTGGCACGGATAGATATTTCCTCTGAAAAGGAAGCCACCTCTCTCTCCCTCTCTCGCTTTCCTCTTTCTATCTCTTTCTCGCCATTCACTGATGAGCACGGCATTATTCAGTCTTTAAGTAATAATCTTCTAGACTTGAAAGAGAAAATTTCAAAGCATTACACTGGAAAAGTAATTTTATGCTTGTATCAATGACCGAGAGAAGAGGAGAGAGGGAAGGAGAGAGAGAGAGAGCATATGCATATGAAGAGAAGGTCGCTCTGTTGTGGAATTACATAACAATTTTCAATTCAAATCGGTAGCTTGTGAATTTCAGTCTAGTTAAGCCGACGCCTCTTAATTAGATTCGTATTATCTCCTTTCTCTCTCCCTCTTTCCTCTTTCACTCTCGCCCGCTCTCTTTCTCTCTCTCCCTCTTTGGCTCCTGTGCCCTTGTTAATACTAGCACATATTGATTAGACAAGGACGGATTCAAGTTTTTCCAGAAATGGAAGATTTACTTGCCATGCAATCGAACCGAGAATGAGAGATGAGAGCAAGAAGCCAGTAAGCCTCTTATTCATCGAACAGTTTTTCTCTGCAGCTCGAACAGTTCAGAGCAAGGAGGAAATATTGCTCGCTCTCTCCTCTCTCCCTCTCTCACCCCCTTGGAATTTATTGCCAATGACTTCAGCGATGCATATGAAAATGGTATTTCGACCACAAAAATGGAACCAAAGCTGCTTCGGAATACTTTTCAATCTTTTTCTTCTCCTCTCTCTCTCTCTCTCTCCCTCTCTCAAATATGTGCTCTCTCCTCTCTTTCAGAACTGTTCGAAGCGAGTCAAATTCATGCCATAGATGGCGTTGCAAACATTTCAGTTTTAACAGGCCTTTCATATCTTTCGGAACGTTTAGCATACTTTTAGAAAGAGAAGAAGGAGAAGGAGGAAGAGGAGAGAGAGAGAGAGAGGGGAGAGATGAGAAGAAAGTCACGATCTACAAAAGTTCTAAATATATTCGACTCATCGATATTCTTTATGGACAACCTTTGGCGCTCATGCATTGCCAATGCGTTCCAAAGGAGAAGAGATGGAGAGAGAGAAAGAGGGAAAAGCGAGAGATGGGAAGAGAGAGGAGAGAGAGAAAGCAATGGAGCGAAACAGCAAAAGTTGCTAGTGCACATGGAATTTTAAGTACATCTCTCAGCTTCGAACTTGAACCATCAGGAGATATCCACACAGAGAGAAAAGCGGGAATGAGAGAGAGAGAGAGAGCGCGAAATGTTCTACTTCACATGGAAGCGCACACAGAGAAGAAAATTAAACTTCTAGCTCTGGCCTTTAAAGCGGGTCTGGAGAGAAAAATTGCAATGAGAGGGATGGAAAGAGAGAGGAAGAGGGAGAGAGAGAGGGAAGAAATGACCCAGAACTTGGGTGACCACTGACCGGAGCTAAGCTTTATTGCCAATTTCAGAGAACAGTTCAGATATATTGAAACTGCCGAAAAAAGAATGTCTAACCGAAGAAAGATCAATCAAAGCTCATTCAACTGTGACAGAGAGAAAGGAGGAGAGGGAGAAGGGAGAAAGAAAACAGGGAGAGCCCAGGGAAGGGCGACCGGCTGACCATAGGCGGCCACGTGTCACCCAAGACCTCAAGGGACGCCAAGTCAGGGGGTCCGACGTAAATTGCGCTCTGGCCGAGCTTGACCTGTCGGCGGTCAAGCCTATTTAAACCTAGCTAGGAATATAAGCAACTATCATTTTTCTTCCTGGCGATAAAAAGTTCCTGCAAATCAAACAGAGGGATAGAGAGGAAGAGAGGGAGAGATGACAGGTGTGAACTACAGGTGCCAATTGAATTATATGAACGACCCCTAATCTGATGTAGATAGTGCCTCATTGTTGCATCAGCGTGATTAGTGAAGTGTGAGAAAGGGAAGATTCGAAAAGTAATGCTTTTTCAAAGCAAACAAGAATTGAATACCCGAAAAAAGGATCTTTCATTTCTTGCCCGAGAGCCCTCTTCTCTCTCCCTCTCTCCCTTTTTTGCTCTTTTGAGACCCAAAGCGAAACAAATGATAGCTTGGTTAACTGCTACTTTGAATCACAAGCGGCAGCGAGGCCGATGATACCGAGAAATGTGAAGGGAAGCCCCGCGTAAATGCGATGTAGAGGGGGAGAGAGGAGAAGAGAGGAGAATAGATGGTGAGAGGGAGAGATGGAGAGAAAAAGAGCAAAATTTGCAGAGGCGCAACCAATTAACTTTAATACCAGTAAACTGACGGCTCATGTACGACATTGTCCCTTCTAATCTCTTTTCTCTCTCTCCCTCCCTCTCTCCCCCTCTCGCCCTCGGTCCCCAAACTCATCATATTTTATCCCTCACAGCTTGAAAGAGTATAATGCTACCGGTGATAGTTTAGGCGGATTCAAACACAGAGGAGGGAGAGAGGAGCGATAGAGAGGGAGAGAGAGGGAGAGAGGAGAGCAGAAAAGATAATACACAAATTTTTATCAGGCCGGTCGAATAATTAGTGCTCAATCAGAAAAAAGTAAAGTTGCTCCAAAAATATCATTTCCATAAATTAAGCTCCTGCTCTCCCTCCTCTCGCTCTCTCCCTCTCCCCTCTCTGCCGGTCTTTCAAGATAGCTTTCTATACTGTATATTCTAGGGCAATAAAGTCGACTCACGAAAATGAGCTTCAAACTTATTATGCTCTATGCTTCAATATTACACGACTCTCATTCTCTTCAAGAGAGCGAGAGAGGGGAGAGGGAGAGAGAGATAATAAAAGGAAAAAGCCAGTAGCTACCTTTAATGGTTACACTAACTGCTAATAAGTTGCTGAAGAAACATTTTTGCATTCAATTATGAATGCCGGGAAAGCAACCGAGAGCGAGAGGAAGAGAGCGAAAGAGAGACCCAGCAAGATGGGACGGCTAGAGGAGAGAGAGAGAGAGAGAGAGAGAGAGAGAGAGAGAGAGAGAGAGAGAGAGAGAGAGATAGAAGTGCCCTCATGAAATTTATACGAGTACATAATGTAGCACAGGTCGTCGCCAGTTGGTCTACATTTAAACCTATGTGAGCACCTGTGAACATTTGACTTGAAAAAAGAATAATGGCTTCAGAGAGGGGAGAGGGAGAGGAGAGGGCTGTTATTGCATTGAAAGAGAAAGAAAGAAGAGAAAAGCGAAAGTATAATGCAGTAAAAAGAAATTCAATTATATGTGAAAAGACGTCTTTTTATGTTAGCTAGAAGCATCTCTCTCCCTCTCCTCTTCTCTCTCTCTCTCTCTCCCTCTCTCTCTCCCTCTCTCGGCAGCCCAGCTACTAGTTTAGATTGCAATTGGCTGCTGAAGTTAAGGCCCTGTAAAAGAAAATCAGCGGAGCATGAAAGATGCGGTGAACGAAAGAAAGAGAGGGAGAGGGAGAGAGGGAGAAAAGAAAAATGACCAAGTTAAATGGAATCAGGCAAGTCATGTGCAGTAGTTAGTCAAAGAAATTGAGAGAGGCGAAGAGAGAGAGAGAGGGAGAGGGAGAGAGATCTGTGACTTTGGCGTTACCTCGGCTTTTCAGGCAAGGAGCAAATTAGCCGGTATTTAAGATTGTTCTCCCTCTCCCTCTTTCTCCTCTCTTTATGTTTTTTCTTGTTCTCTATCTTGCAAGTATAACTGATAATGCTGATAAAAATGGCTAGCCGGAGAGAGGGGAGAGGGAAAGAGAGAGAGAGAGAAGTTCTAAAAGGGAGCTGAAAAGGCAAACTAAGAAGAAACAGTTGCGTGAGAGAATATACACCATGAAATAAGTTGACCGAAGAGAGATGTAGTGATAGCGATGGGCCGAGAGATACTCATGACACGATCTATGCGAATCTTGAGCATCACGAGAGATACCATGAAGAGGAGAAGCAAAGAAAGAGAGGAGAGAGAGAGAGAGACACCTCAAGATGTATACGTGATACATTAAATAGAGCAAAAAGGAAGGAGAGGAAGGCAGGGAGAGGCCGAGCAAGGAAGGCTCTCCAGTCCGTTCACGTCTCCTATCGTGCCTTATTACGGCTCATACATCAAGTGCATCATCTCTCTGGCTCTCTCTCCCCCTCTCGCTCATCACGTCTAGCGTTTACAGTATAAAACCTGACCAATGTCCTTGTCCATCTCTCGCTCTTTCGCTCTCTCGCCTCAACTTTCCCTTTCGCTCGCTTTTTTCGTCTCTCCGAATAGCCCGAGGCCAGTGAAAGTCTTTCACTCTTCATCACACACACAGGATGTGCATGTGTTTCTTCAGTATAATCTCATCGTTCACTGTATAGTCAAAACTGCTTTCTCGCTCTTCTCTCTCTCCCTTCCCCTCTCGCTCTCTCCCTCTATTCTCCATAAACATGCATACGCGTTGGTTGCGTGGACCGTGTGAACAAAGTGAAGCCTCGAGGACATGTTCGGCTCGACTTGAAGTCGCTACTGGCATACATTTATGCTTTCTACGCTCTCTCTCCCTCTCCCTCCCTTTCTCTCTTTCCTCTCCCTCTGGTCTTCTCCCCTCGGAATACTCTTCGCAATTAAGTCAAAGACGGAAATTGGGCGCCATTAGCTTTTCAGTATATGGACCACTCCCATGGCCGGTAAGGGAGACCAGACAGGGAGAGAGGGGGAGAGGGGAGAGAGAGGGAAAGAGAAAGAGATGACTTCTCGAGTAGTACGCAACACTTCATTACTGGCTTGCAATATATTTTTATGAGATTGTCGGTACTTTTTATGGTTACCAATGAAGGAGTGAGAGGGGAGAGGGAGAAGGGAAAAGATGAAGAAGGTGAACTGCAAGATTGCTCTCGGCAGAGGGGAGAGAAAAGGAGAGGGAGGCAAGTATGTGTGCGATTTTCATTTGATTACACCACGGGACAAGCTGGCGTCGGAGGGGCCCCTAAGAGGAGGAGCGGAGGAGAGGGGAGAGGGGAAGGAGAGAGAAGGAAAACAAAATTACATAAGCCCGTGAAATAGGGTTAGAACCAAAAAAGCCATTAGGGCAATGTTCTTGGACATTTCGGCTTCGACAACTTTAAATCCGATTGAATATAGCATCCAGACTCTCTTCCCTCCCTCTCTCCCTCTCTCTCCCTCTCTGCTCCCTCCACAACATGCTGCCGCCGAGCATGACAAATGCACTGCAAATTGTTTTACCGAACAGTCCAAAGTTCACCCTATAAAGTTGACTGCATGAGGTCAGTGGACATATGTGCGAGAAATATGAAAAATGTTCAGGTTTATATAGATTTTAAGAGTAAAATTCTTTCTTATACTAAATTCCTATACTCAAATTTTGCCTGCGGAGCGAAAAATACACTTTATTCAGTGAAAGTATGAAAAAAGTTTCATAACACATAGCGTTATGCTGCGTAACATTCTTTGCTCTCTCTCTCTCTCCCTCTTCTCCTCTCTCACTCTCTTTTCTGGGCAACGTTTTCATTCTACCTTTTCGCCTTTCTTGGCGTAAAAATGTGTAAAAATACAAAATGTTCTAGACTATATTGAAATTCTACGGTGAACTCGAACTTGGCAGCTCATTGTAAATACAGGTTCGCTTTCTCCCTCCCTCTTTCTCTCTCCCTCCCTTTCGCCCTCTACTTCTTTACCTTTCTCTCGCCACTCACCCAAGGAGTCGGTAGCAACCAAACTCGAAAACAGTTCTAAGACCTATTTCGGAGAAACATCCGATTAACTACAAAGAGCTAAGAGGGAGAGAGAGGGACGGAGAGAGAGGGGGGGGAGAGGGAGAGCAATGTCCAACTGACAGTCATTCAGTGGACCATTTCAATTTTCGTTGCTCTCAGTAAATGACTCCAATTACCGGAAAGAGAATCCAGAACATTTGGTGAACTTAGAACATTGTCCAAAACCAAATGGACCGAAGCAATGGCCGCCAATGGACTATTTTGATTGCAAGACAATTTGCCATTGATTGCAATTTCCGTTCGAGTTCGCTACATGCTAGAACTTCGAACTGCAACAACAATGTACATTCACAGAGTACACAACATTCGTTCTCGGCGAAGGGAGAGGGAGGGTGAGAGGAGAGAGATACTCTTGCGCGACTTTTATAGATTCAAGTGAATTGACTCAGTTGGGAAAAATTATTAATTCAGTTCACGGACTCGATTCAGTTGCGAAAAGGGGAAGAAGTCTTCCGAGGAAAGTTCATGATTTATAAATTATTTGTAATATGAACAGCAACGAACTTCAAATTTCTTTTTCTACATCATCACGCTAAAAAATCACGCAATGATACACTTTGAATTACATCGTTACACTTCGTGTCGTCGGCCATTTTTAACTGAAACCACATCATAAATAGAAAGAGTGCTCGTTATCGATCAGAATTTAGAGCCGGATTTGTAAATTGTGTCGACTGAAGTTGCGCAATATGTAAATCAGTGGTTAAGTTCGAACATGGGATTATTTCAGAGAACTGTTCAATTTATGTTTACTTGCATTTCAAACTGCAAACCACAGTCTTGCGATTGAGCAATAAAAGTGTAATCTGACTTTATGGCTGCTCTCAGCTTTGGTAAGCTGTAGTCTAGAAGGGGAGAGAGAGAGAGGGACAGAGAGAAAAGTATCATCGTGACAGCAAAGCAAAGCGATGAGTCAGGGAGAGGAAGCTGCGTCTCGGAATTCTTGAACTGTCCAAAAACGACCGTGGCACATTTCTGTAGAGAGAAAGAGGAAAAGCCAAGTGAAAAGCAAGATCTCTCTCCTCTCTCTCTCTCTCTCTCTCTCTCTCTCTCTCTCTCTCTCTCGCTGTTCCTTTTCTTAGAACCTTTTATGGCCATGTCCTGGTCTTTGACCATTGTCCAGTACGTTTTCATGGCCTGAAAGCGTAACGACCGGATAAAAGACATCCACCAAAAAAGAAGGAGAGAGGGAAAGGGAGTGAGAGAGAGAGGGAGAGAGAGAGCGGATGAATAGATAGAGAAAAGAAGAGCATCTCCCAATATCAAAGTTAATGTCTTGTCACTCACGAACAAGACAAGCGTGACAAGAGACACCAAGCACAAGGGGTAAAATGGCATCAATGGCCTTGTCTATCTGTCCCTCTTCCTTCCCTCTCCCTCTCTCCTCTCCTCTCTCCCTCGAAGAGCGCATTAAGATGTCCGCCATTTTGTTCAATTCCACTTTCGAAGTGGAACATATCTCTTGATTTGGAGAGAAAAATGAATAAAAATTGAAGCCGCGATGCGGATATAATATTTTCATCGACTTCAGAGCAACTATAGAACTCAAAATTACTTTTTTTGATCATGTCCTCTCGCCCTCTCTTTACTCCCTCTCCCCTCTTTCTCTCTCCCTCTCCGACTTTTTTTGACTATGCCGCAATGATAAAGTAGCATGAGTGCAATTCAGTTTGAAATGCCAATTGCAATAGCTTCAAGAGGGAGGATATGGCGGAAGAGGCCCAAGACAGAAAGAGGAGAGAGGGAGAGAGAGAGGCAAGAAAAATATATGAATTGAACATGCAAGACAGGCGCATCAAGAACCGTCGAGTTTCGCTCTTTTTCCTCTCTCCCTCTCCGCTCTTTCTCTCTAAGCCAAAAGGGCTCGCTCTTTTTGCTCGGTTCTAAGTCGAACATTTTCAGAGAGTGGCGTTGGCAGGCAATCACACAGTCGACTAGCTCATAATGGATCGACAGAGAATATTATATTATACATAACTTTCTCTCTCTCTCTCCCTCGCTCTTCCCTCTATCTTGTTCCCTCTTTTCGCATAAAAGCCAGACCTGAGTGTACATTGAACCGGTCCATGCCTATTTATGTGAGTTCTGGTACATCAGCGTTCATATATTATTAAACGGATTAAGCCAGCATCTGTTTTATACTTAACCTCCGCTAAATCAATACTACACTCAAGGCACAATCTCATACGCTATCTCTTCCTCTCTCGCTCTCCCCCCCCCTTCCCCTTCATGCTCTCTTACTCGCCGTTGTCTTAGTCTAAACAAAGAAAACAGGCTCTCCTCTCTCCCTCCTCCTCGTCCTCATCAGAACATTGGCATCATCTTGAGTAGACGGTTCTGAAGAGGTAATCCATCATCTCGTACTTTGGGAGACTGCAAAGAGGGGAGAGGAGAGGGAGAGAGGATATCGCAATATTTCGCTCCCGAAGCAGAGAGCTAGACCCACTTTAGCCCGTTCACGTTAAGCTGTAATCTTGAAGCCATTCTTCTTGAGGAGATGCTAGATGTGAGAGATGGAGAGGGAGAGGGAAAAGATACATATAATATTTAGTAAACCCAGAGGCTCGCAACTTGACTGATTAGTTGGTTTCCAAGTCAGCTCATCAAAGTCGTGTTTAACTTACTTGCTGCATTAATGTCTTCCAGTTGTTGTGCAGCTAGTAAAGGGAAGAGGGAGAGCGAGAGATCCATGAACTGTGCTGAGAGCAGGATTGCGTAAGCCGATGAGAATACGAATGTAAATCGATGTGAATTCGCTTAAAATGCTACAATTGTCGATTCTCTTTGGAAGTCATCTTCAAAGAATTATGCCGCTGGCGAACGGGATAGCGACGAGTCAATGAGAAGGGAAGATAAAGACACCGAAATGCACTTTCGAAGTATATTGTTCGATTCGCAGGAACAAGAATCTCCTTTTCCTTTGAGCTTTTCTCTTCTATTCTCCTTCTCATTGCTCGAGGTCAAGATATGTTGATTTAACCTAAAGCCGATTCATTTCGCACCCATTGATCTGCATGGACAATCTCTAGTTGAAGATGGTCTCCTCTCAACTCCAGTCTTTCTTTCCCCACTCTCCTTCCCTTTCTCTTCCTTCTCACCATCTTCCTGTTCTTGACATCTTAACGGAGATTAACTGAGCCAATCTCATTTCCAAAGCTTTCCGATTCATTTAGAAACAGAGACTAGAGCATACTTGCATCGACTTATTTTAGGGATCTATCGCGCTCCTTCTCTTCTCCCCTTAGCCTTTCACTCGCTCTTTCCGCAGCATCCTTTCTCCTCTTCCTCTTCTTACTTCATGGAAACAAAGTGAAGTCGACACAGAACCCTCGAGAACTGTTCTTACCATTCAATTCCAGCGCTCTCTCACTTCTCCCTTCCTCCTCCTCTTCCTACTCCATCGCTCACTGAGGGAAAAAGATAAATGAAACAGTAAATTATTCCAAGTCCTACTTAATATTAGCCTTGCCTGGAAGCAGTTCACTTTGAAAATTAGACAAATTATTCTAATTATCACCATTGGGCAAAAAAGCCCAGAAAAAAAGGAAAGAAGATCAAATATGAGAACTGCAGGTTGTCGGGGGACCAGTTTTAATTGCAAGCTGCTTTAATAGAAAATCAAGCGCAAGTTCGCGCACTTCACATTCGGTCCCTTGTTTTTCTCAGTTTCTGTTATTTTCATTTGTAAACATGAGTTTCGAATTTCTGTTTTAGAACCTTTACTAGAACCTTTGTTCGGAAAAAGGTCTGGGCGTTTGTTTTTAATTTGTGAAGCAAAATCCAGTCACGTAGGAAGCGGAAGGAGAGAAGGATGGCCAAGTAAAAGAAAATCCGATAGGATGAAGAACAATGAATCTCGGGCGGATAAAGGATACCAAATTGTCAAGAGAAGAGGAGAGAGAAAGAGGGGAGAGGGATTTCGAAGTTTGGACGATGGATGGAGCAATTTGTTTTCGCAGATACTGTGGACATTTTGGCGTGTACAGTCGGAGGGAGAGGGGAAGAGAAGTTACTCCCTGGGCGCTGCTTAGTGAAGGAAAATTTTCTTTCTCTCTTCCTTTTTTTGTAACGGACCCAAGATATTGAACCACTGAGACAGCCAAAAAAGGAGAGAAAATGAGAGAACAACAATGATAAACAACGGCCATATTTTGTCGTATAATACTAACGATTTGTCGTTATCAGTCAGAGTAGGGGGGATTTATCTATGCGAAGCAAATCCTCTGCTCGTCGAGTTTTATTACTTTCGCTCCCTCCCTTCCTTTCGCCCTCTGTCTCTCTCCCTCTCTCGCCTTCTCCCCTAACTACGTTCTCCAATGGTTCTGGAATGAATGAGCCCACCGATCGATTTTTATGTCCAACAGTCTGCATCATGACGAAGTAGATGACAAGACGAGCAAAATATTTCCGGAAATGTCTCGCCCTTCTCTCTCTCCCTCTCCCCTCATCCGTTTGCCTGATCAGAGATGTCCGTCACTTTGAACCGCACATATGGCTTGTTCTCAGCATCTTAAGAACGCGTGGTTCGTTGCTCTAGAGAGATCTAGGAAAGGTACATTAGAGAGGGAGAGAGAGCGCCGGCAGAGACTCAAGCATTCGTCTCGTGCAAAGTTCTAAGAGAACTCATGGACTCAATTTTCCTCTTTTCGACACAACACTCGAGGGAAGACTGTCAGTCAAACTCGAAAGAATTGCGTTTCTTAGGCAACCTGATCTTCATCTCCGTTTCTCCGACACTCCGAGAGGGAGGGAGGAGAGAGGGAGAGAGATGAATGTGCCATTCCTCTAGCTGTCTGTGAACAGTTCAAAGTGTCCAACAGTGGAAGAAGTTCTGTATTTGACGTCAAGCAAAAGTACATAGCGCAAAGTAAAGCCCAAGGCAACCATTTGATCGCACTTTACTTTGCCGAAGACAGCCAAAAAAGAAGAGGAGAGGAAGCTCTCTCCCTCTCTCTCGCCTTCTCCCTCTTTTTGCTCTCTCAGACAGCTACACTTTATGGTGGGAGGGGAGGAGGGAGAAAATATTTTTCGAAGGGAATTGTTTTTCTGGGGTCGCCTTAAATGTCCATTAAACGGCAACTGCAAACTTGCTGCTTAATGGCTCGTGGAGACATCATTTAAAGATGTGACTAGTCAGCATATGTGCTGCTCCGAGTGTTCTAGAGAACAGTTCTAACCATTAGAAGAGAGCTCAAGGCCGACAATGCGAGGCTGTATCTAGAACACCACCTGCGTTCTAACAGAACATTGTTATGTATGTCCCTTCGAATCTTTTTAGACGCTTGTTGCTACAGAACACTTTTTACATGATCCTTCGCCTTCTCTCTTCTTCTCCCTCTCTCTCTCCCTTCCTCTCCCTCCTTGCTCTGAGTCATTTGAAATCCAGGAGCAAATGCCCTCCGTAAAGGTTGCTAACATGACAAGTAAATCAAATCATGTATTCTCAGAACATATTTCGTCGTTTCGAATTCTTGTTTTCCGAGATACAAGTTGAATGGAACGTGACATATTTACTTTGCGCATTAGTGACACTTTTATATGTGCATAGCAGTTTATATATTAGAAACCCTGTGAAAATATTTCCAGCGAAATTCGCTCCACGTCACGTTTCTCTCCCTCTCCCTCTCGGTTCCTCTTCCTCTAGTCAGAATTTTGACCCAGTTCGAAGGGAGGGAGAGAGAAAGAGGGAGAGAGGTAACGCCTTGAAGTGACCTACGGCGAAGCTGTCAATCTCGGGAGATATTCCTCTTCTTTTCGAGGAGTATCAGAATGTTCTAACGTGCTCTCGAGAAGTTCTAGAGCCATGTTCTAGAATATATCGATCGTAATGTCCACATAGATGCTATCTTTCAAACCTTAACTAGCTCTTCGCTGAGACATTGTTCGTGTTATTTTTATGTCCATCCATTCTCGAACTGTTCTGAGTAGGCTTCTTGAAAGGATCATGTTAGACTTTGTTCTCTGAGAAGAGAGGGGAAGAGAGAGGCAGAGAGAGGGGGAGAAAAAGAGTTGTTTGAAATAGCCTATGCATGAAAAGGGTATGCTAGCTTCTCTTCTACTTACATGTCAGCAAATTCTTAACCATAATCAAATTAGATTCAGTTGAGCAATTACAGTTGCAGTGATGGATTGCTTAGCGGAACAACCTGAAAGCCATCTCTCTCCCTCTTTCTCTCCTCTATTCCCCTCTTTCCTGAAATCTACTTGCATTTCGGAGAAAAAGTTCAAGTCGTAAAAATCCATCTAAAGTCCAGTTGAGAATATTGCAAATATTTGCTCGCAATTAGCTGAAATTTGTCGGCGACATAAATCCAGCGTGAGGCCAACTAATTACTCTGAGTGTCTAATTAGTCGAAGCGATGAAAAGAATTGAGGAATATTTTTGCAAAATGGCTTCTCGGGTAAACTGTGAGAGAGAAGTTTTCAAATTAGGTAATTTTTGATTCCCTAAATGTGTTGAATATGCAAATTAAGTGTCACCTTTTTCCTCCTTGCTCTCTCGCCCATTGCTCATCATGTTTTAATAATCAACTTAAATTGCCCGAGCAATTAGCAAGTAACGTGATAATCATGACAAGAGAAGATCCACTGTGGACATAAAGTTTGAAAGTAATCTCGAGCATGGCTTCGAACTGTTCTAAAAATGTACAATACACGGACCAATCATGACCAGAGTGACCAGAGACGAGGTTAGGGCCGAGAAATGCGATGGCCAGTATTATATGGAGTGGTCAAGTTTTATTTTGACGACCATTCACTTTGTTGCCTCTCATGGCCTGTTTATTCAGTGGGCTTCCTCGCCAAGGTTTCAGGTTGTTGACCTGAGCTACAGGAAGAAGGGAAGAGAGGGAGAGTGAGATCTTACCGGAAATGCAATACCGTGAAGCTGTATTACGCGCCGTGCGTTAGCTATGAGTTTCTCGCCTTTCTCTCCCTCTCTCCTCTTTTCTCCCTTCGCCCTCTCTCTCTTTGCTCCTTTCCTCTCAGCTGCTATTTGCAATGTTTTCCTGTAATATCTTTGCTTTTCTATGCCTATTTCAAAGCTACTTGCTTCTCATTCTCATGAACTGTGATGTTTGTTCTGCCTAGGCTCGCGGGACACCACAAGTCGAAGAGAGCGCTCTCTGCCTCTCCATCTCTCTCTCCCTCTCCTTCTTCCTGACAACACAATTCATATCCGTGCCCGTGCCTGAACTACGTAAGCTTCGACTTTGCGAGCACAACATTGCCTATTTCATCTTCGATAGGAAGAAATGCTACAGATAGTAGACCTCGCTCTTCCTCTCCCGGAGATACTTTTACAGTAACATCATACTGAGCGCTGCGAGAGGGAAAGAGGGAGAGGGAGAGGCAAGAGTGCATAGCCGATGCTCTAATACTCAAGTTCATGAATCGGTGATGATGTACTAAGAAGAAATCGAACTCCAGCGAACATGAGAAGCAAGTTCTGAAAAACTCAAGATGCCTTTGTATGCTTTGAGCGCAAAGTAATGCATCGCTGACTTCCTCTCTCGCTCTCCCTCTCTTCCCCTTTCCTCTCTCGCTCTCGCCCCCTTGCTAGCTCCTAAAAAATTAAAGTTATGCCCGGATGAGTACCAAGATGAGCTCGCAATGTTTTCCTACAACTGTTCTAAAAATCTTTCGAGAACATTGACCTGGAGATTGTTCGCTGCGATGACAAAGGCGATGTCACAGAGAGAAGAGCGAGAGGAGAGGAGAGAGCGAAAGCACAGAATTGTCTGGGCCTCGTTTACATGAAACTCATTATAATGTCATGAGTGCAAATATAAGGAAGATTTCTCTCTCGCTCCCTCAGCCTCTGACTCCATTTTCCCCTTCCTCTCCCCTCTTCCCTTTTTGTTGATTCATGAGAGCGTTTTTATCTTGGCTGCTGTCGCCTTAATCAAGGGCTCGCCTCTCTCGTTGCTCTCTGCCCCTCTTCCTCTCCCCTCTAATCCGGGGCTCTGTCCTCGGTTGTGCAAATAGAACGAGCACATTGTTCAAAGTAATAGTCATCTCGTCTCTTTGGCTTTCGAGTGTGAAAAAAGTTTATTAGCACTGAATGTGAAAAGCAAAATATAATTGAAGGTAATGCTGATTACAAATGAACACGTTCCCAAGGGACTGTCTCCTAATATGCAAGCTACGAGCAAAGTGTATGGACGTGACATATATGGTACATTACAGATCATACAATGCGATGCCTGCGAAGGGAGAGAGAGACTCGGCGTAAAAGCTCATCAAGACAGAGACGCTCGTAAGAGAGGGAGAAGGGGAGAGAAGGAGAGAGAGAGGTGCCTACGGCGCAATTGGCGACCTCTTGCGCTTCAGCTATATGCTCCAAGTATTAGGGACCATACACTCAAGACTATACCCATTAGAAGGCTTCTAATAGAGGGGACTTGAGTGTGCACTGCATGTTCACAATATACAACTCGGCTCAGAAACATATCGATCTCGGTGTCCCCATAAAGAGCATCTCCCTCCTCTCGCTCCATCTCTCTCCCTCCCTCCCCTCCTCTCATCTCTCACAATCTTAACGAGCTCTAGGCAGGGATGAGCTTCCTTCATTGTTCCACATTTACTTTCATGCCCCTTTCTCTCGTGTCTCATTGTCCTTTGATACCAACTCGACGCCGCTAATGTTCTGAAAGGTTCTAACAGCCGCCGATGAGTCAAACTTCTCAACAGTTTGGACCTTTTTTGCGCTCGTCTCTGTGATAGCATACTCTGACTCTGTCGAATTTTTGCCAATCTCGTCACCGTCGAGTTCTAGGACATGTGAGCCGTTGTTGGACACTTTTTCATTTTTCTTCATTCGTTTCACTGATTGAAAAAAATAACTTCCAGTCGCTGACACTTTCGAGTCATCGTTTTTCAAGACAGCGCTGTCCTGTGAACTGTTCTCTCTTTGTCCTGACTCGGTTCTTAGAACCGTTCTGACAGTTGTGGACCTGATGACTGGGGAGCCTGTAATTGATGATACGGCCTTTGGTGTCACTTTTTCAAAGGGACCCGGAGAGGGAAGTGGCGTAAATGTCGCCCCTGAGTCGGATGGCGAAGAGGAGGAGGCGGTCGAGACTGCGATTGATGGCTCCGGCGTTCTAGAACTTGTCGAAGTATTATGCTGACTTAGCTGGTCAATGTTGAGTGTCATTAAGGGTCTGCTAGATACACTTAAAGGCTTAGAACATTTGACGTCGTAGGCAAGATAAAAGTGTACCAAACTGGACATTTTCATCCAATTAACCAGCCATGATAAGCGATTGTCACAGGACCAGCTGTTGTTGTTTAACTTAATTACCTTGATGTTGTTTAGATGGTCGACGAAGCTGGTGCGAAGTGTCTCTAAATTGTTACCAATCAGGTTCAATTCAGTTACGGTCCGCAGGCTGCCCAGCAAGTCGTCCGAAGATAGAATTAAGTCGGCCAAGCCAGGACTATGTTCAAGTTCGAAGTGGTCAATGTTCACCAGGGGTTCAAATATGTTGCCAGTCAAGTTGAGTTCGCTCGATGGAGTGCGAACTTGGTTCATGTGTAATGTTTGCAAATTGGCCAGACCTTTGAACGGTTCGCCAGACAGCTGTTTTATGTAATTATTCGAAAGGTCCAGCCACTGCAGCTTTGAACATTTGGACAGGAAGGGAAAGTCCAGCACTTGGAGCTGGTTGGCCGACAGATCAATGTGCTGAAGGCTAATAAGGTCGTCGAAGGCTTCCAGGTCCACTGTTCTAATTACATTTCGACTCAGGGAGAGTATCCTGAGTGCCGTCAGTCCACTCAAGGAAGTGGAATTAAGAGCTGGAATCAAATTGTCTTCCACGAAGAGTTGACGAAGACTTGAAGGCAAGTTGGAAGGGACAAGCTGTAACTTGTTGCCATTCAACCAAAGTCGGCTCAAGTACGAAAGTCTACCGAAGGCGTCGTCTTCGACCACTTCGAGCCGATTATCGTCCAGCACTAACAGGCTCAGGTAGCCATAATTGTCCAACTGTCCTTCCTCGATGCTGCTAATTCCATTTCCGGCCAATCGAAGGTCACGCACAAACGGATCGATGCCTTGAGGCACATGTTCTAGACCCGTGTTCGTGAGGTCCACATATTGTAACCTGGTTGACACGGAGTCAATGCGAGTCAAATTGTCGAGCGGGTTATTACTGAGGACCAAATGTCCTAAATGAGGCAAATGGATGAACGAGCCGACTTCGATTGTGTGCAAATGGTTCGTATCAAGGTTCAAGTACTCTAGTCTCTTGAGTCCTAGGAATGTGCTGATGCTAATGGACGTTAATTGGTTTCGGCGAAGATTTAATTGTTCCAAAGCCGTGAGTCGGGTGAACACTTCGTCAATGCAAGTCAAGTTGTTGTCGGAAATGTCCAAATGTTCAAGCGACGACTCGAGGCCTCGAAAGGTTTCGCCATTCAAGTTGGTGAGAAGGTTATCACTCAGATCGAGTCTTTCAAGACGGACATTGTTGAGGAACGAGCTGTTCTGAATGGTTCTTAAAGTCGACTGAGTGAATTTGAGTTCCTGTAGTTTGTCCAAAGCACTGACCATGGCGAAGGTGAACTGTTCAAACTGGACATTCTTCACTTCCAGTCTGACCACTGTCCTTGAGATTGGCGGCCATGACAGGTTCAAGGCACGTGACTCTGCCACGCAACTCACGTAGCTTGAAGCTTTGTCACAGTAGCACCAACTTGGACATTGGTCATCGAGGTCACCCTTGACGGAACCGGAAGTTGATGGTGGAGACGAAGATGAGAGCTTCTTGGCCACCTTTTCAGGAAGCGGGTTGATATCATTCATTTGCCATTCCGGCGCTGATTGGGATCCTGTCACTGACTGTTCTATTTCATTACGTAGCCACGAACTGTTCCCAGTGTCACGCAAACTCGTGCTCACAGCTGTGCCGGAAGTGATGAGAAAAGAAACCAACATCACGGCGCAAGGGGTGCGATTCATCATGATGATTATGAATGATGTTTGAGGCGAAAAATAGTATATCTTGAGAACCTTCAGAACCTTGTTCGCTTAGAGAGAGAGAGAGAGAGAGAGACGGTTCGCTTCTTTGCCTCTTGCGCTCTCCCGTTCGTTTCCTGTTTACGTACTGTTCTAATGTTCTAGACTATTGCAAGTCATCATGTTCAGCATAATGTACGTGTACCATTATATGGCGGCGAAAGAACTGCAACACGAAAAATGGCGCCAGAAAAAGGAAACTGCTCGGCTCTCTCCTAATCTTTGGCAACTATGTTCTCTCTCCCTCCCTCTTCCTCTTTCTCTCTCTTTCTTCGTTTTGTGTGTGCGAGTGATGCAGAACAAGAACTGCAGTTGGAAATGTACAAAGTCGACAAGTAAGAGGTCGATACTACGTTACACCGCACAAGGTAGAGAGGAAGAGAGAGGAAGAGAGGGAGAGGGAGAGAGAGGATGGTGAGACTTGTTTATAGTCTCGCAAGATTTAACAGTAATTCCAGAACACGAATGCTGACGTGAACCGTTCACTTTATGGATCATTCGACGAGTTCTGAAAATGGTTCACAAGCTGCACTTTGGTACAATAGAACTTTGTCGAATATTATTGGCTGGCCAATCAGGAGCAGCTGTTGCATACAGTTGCACACAATGGCCACTTAATGTAGACACACATTGCAAAAGAGAGGAGAGAGCTAGAGAGGAAGAGAGCGAGAGGGTTGAAGAGCGAAAAGGCAGTCTAGAAGTTTCTTCGCTGCTTAATTGTGTTTGCAAATCTGAACTGTCCAAAAAAGTTTGGCCAATGAAGTGTCGAGAGATAGTGTTATGAAGTACTCTGCAAAGAGAGGGGAGAGAGGGAGAGAGAAGGGAGAAGGGGGAGAAATAACGATAAGAGAAATGGAATGAGAAAATAATTTTTTCTCCCAGAGCCAGTCAACACTTCCGATCTACTATTTCCTTTCTCTATTCTATTTTCCCTCTCGCTCACTTTCACTTTCTCGCTCTTTGTCTCCACCATTAATTGTTTGATAGGAGAGAGCGAGAGAGGAGAGAGAGAGAGGAGCGAGTGTTCTACTATCGACGACGGAACACTCACACTATTCGTCTTACGTAGCCTTTATAAGGTCGTAATAGATAGACTGACACACTATATGTTCGCGGGTCGTTATTTGAGAGAAGAAATGGCCTCTCGCTGCCTCTCCCTCTCTCTCCCTTTATCTCTCTCCCTCTCTGTCTACCTTGCTTCTGTGTAGAGCGGCAGTTTCTTTTCCTTTTCCAGCTCGAACTGAACAAGGTTCTAATAGGGTTGCCTTTTCTCACTTGAAACTCGGTGAACATGCTCGTGAGCATTGAGCTCTGAAACTGTTCTACTGAAACTCGTATCACCGTTAATAGTAGCCGACAAAGTTCGAACCTTACGTCCTTAACTTTCAGAACATTTGGAACATCCACTGAAAGTTCTTTTTTCTCTTCCCTTGATGGCTGTTCTTTTTCAATGCCTCGAGTTCTAAAAGTTGTCCATTGCGTTATTTTCCTCTTTTTCCTTTTCAACTTTAATCGCTCGTACTTTCAGTCCTCTTCGAACGTTCGAACAGTTCTGCCCGTTCTTTTCGAATTATATTTTCGGCAAAAAGGTTCCCTCGCTCGCTCTCACAATGTTCTATGAGATCAGCGACGTGGACAATGGTCAGATAGATGGGACCGCTGAGTGGTTCGAGTTCGCTGAAGCGATTTCCTTTTGAACATTGCACAGAACGAATGAAACGAGAGGACGAACGAAACGCAATCAAAACTTTAGAACATTGTCCGATGTTCACTGTTCAACACTCGACTTCGAACTGTAGCAGTGCAATGGAAAGGAGATCCTGCGAGCTGAGAGAGCGAGAGCGGAATGCGCTTGCGCTCCTCCCTCTCCCTCTCGTCCTCTCTCCCCTTTCGCCTCTCGCTCAGGAAAGAGCTCACATAACACTGGAATACTAGTTGATCACTAATTAATATTTCAAACTCTATAAATGTTCTAGCTTTTATACCTTCTATTGTTCTTTATCTCTGGGCTTCAGTTTCCAGTTCGAGTTTATGGACATTCTAGAACTTTTCTGGTCAAGTTCGCAAGTCTAGTTACAATTTTGGAACATGTCACGACGAAACCTGATCCTCCAATTTCAAAGAGCTGCTCTCTCCTCTCTCTCTCTCTCTCTCTCGCTCTCGTCCTCTCGTTCCTCCCCTTGCGAGTGAAATAAAATCCGAAAATTGGCAATAAAAGCCTTTGTTCAAACAAACCTTCGTCTTTTCTCTTTCCGACATCCTTCCGGACGAGCTGTTCCATCTCAACGGCGGAGAGAGAGGGAGAGAGAGGGAAAGAGAGGAAAGGAGAGGGAGAGAGTGATTAAACTGGTCCTTGGATGCTGAAGTTATTGAAACCCGAAACGAAAAGCGGCTTATGCGGTTCACTATGAGGAGCGATCAATCTCTCTCCCTCTCTCCTCTTTCCCTCTCCCCTTTCTCCCCTGCAGAATTATTTGCATCTCCACGATTCATGGCTTTTTATGGCTTCCAATATAAAAAAGAAAAGTAGGAAAGAAAACCGGAAATGGCACCTTAAATACGGATATTAAAGGGCTATCAAAACAGTGGACTGTTCTATTTTTGTAGTCGCAATAATTAAGCGATCGTAGAACTGTTCAGGAAAAGTGTGCTGCAAGAAGCCTTCGAGACATGAATGAGAGGGCCAATGTGAGTGCAATCGAACTCCATTTCGAGTTCTGACCAGTGGACAAAGTTCTAGCTCAACCCCTGGAGCGGTTGTGTGTCCGCCGTGACCCGACGAGCTTTCAGAGTAATAAGCTCTTTTCGTCTCTCTCTCTCTCTCCCCTCTCGCTCTTACTCTAATGTAATCCAGATGCCTACGAGAGTAGAGGGGTCGCCAGAGAGCGAAGAGAGCGAGAGCGACCGAATAAAAAGCCATTAACATTTCATGACTCTGTGCATCCATTGCCGTCCTCTCCTCTCATCCTCTCCCTCCCTCCCTGACCCAAGCTTCTCGATGTACCTAAACTCTGTGCGTCCATTACGGCTCTCGAAGAGAGGGAGAGAGAGAGAGCAACGAAAAGTATTCCATTTCATTTACCGGACTCCATGTTTCAGCTAATTACCGATTTAGTCTCACGCATGCCTTCGCCATTTGCAGTGTTGTGCAAAATTCAATATATGAAAAACCCCTTGGGTATCCCTGCAAAGAGTATCACGCATAGGACACAAATGTGGGTCGAATACATTGCCCTGAACATAGTTCGGAGCCGAGAGTCTCAAATGCATTATCATATAGAGATACACGTATGAGAACCATTTTCGAACGCGAGTTCGAAAAGTTCTGTTTTCACTGAACCAACGGCCACGAAAATGTTTCATGTTGAACGTGATTACAGTATTTTTTGAAGGAAGCCGAAAAAGTTCTGTATCGTATTAGGGGAAGCCTTAGTTTATTTTTGTACCGAAAACAATGCAAAATCATATACTTTCACGTCAAATCTGTCCTCTCTGAGAGAGGGAGAGAGGAGGGGGAGAGGGAGAAAAGTTCACTTTAGAAATCGATGAAAGGCTTCGGCGAAGTCCCCGGGGTAGCGGTGGGCGGTGGGACAGTGGTCTTGCCATTGGGCGAAGCCTCGTTGCCCGAGTCGTTGTCGCCGTGAGGGGTCGCCTCGCTCGGCGCCGGGAAAGTGCCGGCCCCAGCTTGCATCACCCCTGGGGCTCCCACGTGACCGGGTGTGTCTGGGCTGTCGCCATCTGAGAGGTTTAAGGTAATTTTAAATTGTAATCAAGATAGAAAGCGCAAGTGTTTCTACTTACAGGACAATGCAATGAGAGCAAAGAGTAGAATAGCAGTGACTTTCATGGCTTGTCAGTTGAAGCTCAATGTTGGATGGTACGTTGTGTAAACGACGACTTGGAAGGTGGAGTTACACGTACACAACATATGTTTTATCAGTAGCAGCTATAAGTTTGCACCTGTGGAGATGTCGCTATGGACTATGATGTGTCACCGAGTTAGATGTATTTCACTGTCATATGATGAATGGTTGAATTTTACTCGCCAAAGGATCACCTTGTATGGTCAAGCTTGGCGGAAAACAAGTCAGGGGTTTATTCTGAGAAAACTAGATAAAAATAGGTGCCCGAAACGAGGCTCGAACCCGGACTCTCGAATAATCACATCGCGATAGCCCGGTTATCACACCATTATAAGCCCAGTAGAAATATCGTTGAAAGGTTAGTCTCGTCTCAAAACCTAAAACGTCTAGATACTGCAGCTCCCTTTAACAATACAATACAGCGCATAGTTAACTTTGTTCAGTATAAAAAGGTTTCTTGGAGCCTTGATCATTGTGAACCTTATATGATTTTGCATCATGAAAACCTATACTCGGAAGACTGATCTGATTGAGTTCATAGCTATGGCGAGATAGGATGATACCGTCTACATTTATTCAGTACTAAGGTAGCAAGCGTAGACTTGAATGGGTTACAATTACTGGTCGCACTCATAGAACGACCCCTCATTTCAAAGCCGCCGGTTAGTAAGCATTGCGATTTGCACTCCGTTGTATTTTCGTTGTTATTCAACAGTGAACTTTCTTTAGATCGGAACTGTCATTTAGCCCTAATTGCTTCACGTCGCCCAGCAATCAGTCATGGTGGTCGTCAATGACAATGAGGTTCAACAAATGGTGCAGTATTTGGGACAGACCTTGTCACCAGACCCAACTGTCCGAAGAGCAGCTGAAAAGTTCTTGGAGAGCGTGGAAGGACATCCTAATTATGCTTTGATTTTGCTTCATTTGGTTGACAAGCAAGAAGTAGACGCTGTCATCAGAGTGGCCGGAGCAGTGGCCTTCAAGAATCTGATCAAGAGAAACTGGCCTCTAAGAGATGATCAACCGAATAAGATTAGTCAAGAAGATCGAAATAATGTTAAAGCATTCATTGTTGGCTTGATGCTGAAGAGTCCCGAAAAGATTCAGAGACAGTTATCCGATGCAACCAGTATCATTGGAAGAGAAGATTTCCCTGCTAAATGGCCGACGCTGCTAAATGACCTGATTAACCACATCGCCCAAAGTGGTGGAGATTTTAGAATAATTCAGGGAATTCTTCAGACAGCCCATTCGTTGTTCAAGAGGTACCGACATGAGTTCAAGTCTCAAGAATTGTGGACCGAAATCAAGCTAGTTTTAGATACCTTCGCCAAAGCCTTCACTGAGCTGTTCGTAAAAACAGTCGAAGTTGCTAAACAACAAGCTAACAATCCTCAAGCTCTCAAGTTGATTGTTAATTCTCTAGTTCTTTGCTGTAAGATCTTTTACAGTTTGAATGCCCAAGACTTGCCTGAATTTTTTGAAGACAACATGGCTGTTTGGATGCAGAACTTTCTCGAATTACTGTCGTTCAATAGCAAGTTTCTCAATACTGATACGGATGAAGAACCCGGATTAATTGAGGAACTGAAGTCACAAATATGCGACAATCTGGCGATGTATGCTTCGAAGTATCAAGAAGAATTCAGTCCTTACATGCCGAACTTTGTTCAGATTGTTTGGCAGCTTTTGACAGAAACTGGAACGGAGGCCAAATACGACCTTGTGGTCAGTAATGCCATCAAGTTTTTGGGAAGTGTGGCTGATAGACCGCAGAACAAAGCACTTTTCGAAGCGCCAGCTGTACTGGACAATATGTGTTCTAAAGTCATCATACCAAACATGCAGTTTAGAGCCTCTGATGAAGAAATGTTCGAGGATAATCCAGAGGAATATATTCGACGTGATATTGAAGGTTCTGATGTGGACACTAGACGGAGGGCAGCTTGTGATCTAGTTAAATCATTGCGACGATATTTTGAAGCACAAATTACTGCTGTTTTCGGACAGTACATTTCCACCATGCTGGCTCAATTCGAAACTAATCCGGCCGAGCATTGGAGAAGTAAAGATGCCGCCATTTATCTTGTTACATCTATGGCTGTTAAAGGAGCAACTAGTAGACACGGCACATCCACTACTTCAGAGCTGGTTAATGTGATTGAGTTCTATCTGAAGTTTATCATCACCGATCTTCAGCGACCCGACCTGGAAAAGTTTCCAGTGTTACGGGCTGACGCTCTAAAATACATTGTTACCTTCAGAAATCAACTACAGCTTGATTCGCATATTTTACCGACGTTTCCGCTGATCATTGAGCACCTGAATGCCTCGAGCAATGTTGTTCACACTTACGCCGCCCATACGGTTGAGCGTCTCTTCACAATGAGAGATCAAGTTCAGAAAGTACCAGTAATCAACCTGTCACACATTCAGCCGGTAGCGGGAAGTTTGTTGCAAGGTCTTTTCGCAGTTTTGACAAAACCTGGTTCAACCGAAAATGAATATGTGATGAAAGCGATCATGCGAACTTTGAGTTTACTTCAAGATGGCGTTCTGCCTTTCCTCCAAGATATTTTGCCTAAGATGACGACCAAGTTGAGTGAAGTCGCGAAGAATCCCAGCAAGCCGCACTTCAATCACTATCTGTTTGAGTCACTCTGTCTGACAATCAAGATTGGGTGCAAAAAAGATCCGGCACTTGTATCGTCGTTCGAAGGACTACTATTCCCTGTTTTTCAAGACATTTTGAGCCAAGACGTTCAAGAGTTTATGCCGTATGTATTTCAGATTATGTCGCTTCTTCTCGAACTTCACGGTCAACACAATGTGCCGGAGATCTACATGCAAATGTTCCCTTTCCTGTTGGCTCCCATTCTGTGGGACAGGCCGGCAAATATTCAGCCACTGGTCAGGTTGTTACAAGCATTCATACACAAGGCCGGTAATCAAATAGCAAGTATGGCCAAGTTGGAGCCACTTCTTGGTGTCTGGCAAAAGTTGATCGCTTCGAAGAGCAATGATCACAATGGGTTCTATTTGCTTCAAAGCATTCTCTTGCATGTTGACAAGAGTGACTTGGCGCAGTACATCAAGCAAGTGTTCGTCCTATTATTCCAAAGACTGACAGGATCCAAGACAACGAAATTTGTCAAGTCACTTCTTGTCTTCTTCTCGCTCTTCGCTCATAAATACGGAGCTCCCCAGTTGGCCGAAGCGATTGACAGCATTCAGTCTAATATGTTCGGCATGGTTCTAGAGAGACTGTACATTGCCGAAGCTCAGAAAGTATCTGGACCAATAGAGCGAAAAATATGTGCTGTTGGCATGACTGACATTCTCTGTAATTACCCTGAAGTGTCAAGTGGTCGTTATGTTTCTCACTTCGTTAATCTCCTTCAATCCCTTATCGGACTCTTTGAACTTCCCGAGGATGAGACTGTGCCGGATGATGAGCACTTCGTTGAAATTGAAGACACGCCTGGATATCAAGCGAGCTACTCGCAACTTGTATTTGCTAGTAAGAAAGAAGATGATCCCTTCGAGGGCCAAATACCTGACGCCAAAAAATATTTGGCATTCTCGTTGCAAAAGTTGGGCGCCAGCGCCCCTGGCAAGATTCCTGCGATGATTCAAACATTGCCTCCCAACGTCACACCATTTCTGCAGCAGTATATGCAATTAGCAGGTGTTACGATTGTCTAATTACTAAAGTGTTTGAATTTTTAAATTACTAGCTTGTATAAATATATCGTGATGTGAATTAAACTGTTCGAAAGGAGGACCATTCTCTTTGAGATCCAAGAGCTAGGCGCACTACGGAAACGGTCCCTGCGCAACCACAATGGTCGCCGTCTGTTGCGCTTTACATCTTTGAAGTCTTCGATTTAAACGTACTTAGTTTACTTCGTGGCTTTCAGTGTCCTGTGCTTCACATTCAGCTTCATTACTTTGGGTGAGTCTCATAAACACCACTCTACAAGGATGCTGTAACGGAAATGGCTTTACAGTGTTTAGAGGTTGAAGGCGGCCTCTGCGAAAGGCGTCCGTTAACTCAAGATCATGGCAAAGAGAAAACATTCATCCGACGATTCTTCGTCCGAGGAAGAAACGAAGCCCAAAGTAAAGGTAGAGACTGACTCATCTTCAAGCTCGGATGATGATGGCGAGTGGAACTCTAAAGCCAAGATTAAGTCGAAGAAAAAGAAGCACAAGAAGGGAAAGGATGTTAAGGTCAGAGACGAGGAGCGAGAGGAGGGTGAAGTGGATGACGACGAGGAAGATTTGGAGGAAGATGTTGAAGAGTTCAACGACGGGTTTGACGAGAACTTAATGGGTGACGACGCTGACAAAGAGCGTCTTGCCCAAATGACAGAAAAAGAGCGCGAACAGGAACTGTTCAATCGTGGTGAAAAGCGTGAAGTTCTTAAAACGCGTTTCGAAATAGAAAGAAAACTCCGGCTAGCAAAGAAAAGAGAGCAAATGAAAAATAAAGATAACACAGACTCCTCCATGCGAAGTACTGAGCGACGTAAAAACATCGAAGATAAGAGCAAGCAGAAAGCTACATTGAAAGTCTTGAAGGAACAAAGAGACAAGAAAAAAGAAAAGCAAAAGCAGATTAAACTTCGAGCTGCTGATGTGTATTCAGACTCTAGTTCCGACGAAGAAGATGCCAAGAAAAAGAAATCTCCTTCAAGTTCTGATTCGAATTCCGATTCGAGTGATAGTGATACCGAAAAGCGTAAAAGAGACGACGATGAAGATGGTAGAGCGAGTGCTGACGAGCGCGACGATTACGTTATCACTTTAGAAGATGTGAATGCCATTCGCGTCTCTCGATTCAGAGTTGAGAAGTGGTGTCATGCACCTTTCTTCGGCCCTACCAGTGTAGGTTGCTTTGCTCGGGTAGGGCTAGGCATCAATAAGACCACAGGGGACCAGGTCTACCGGGTGACCCAGATAACGGAAGTAAACGAAGGAGCTCGCATTTATGGCGTCAACCCACCAACGAATTCGGTCAAGACGAACAAAGTGTTCAAAATGAGACATGGGAAAGACGAAAGGGTCTTCCGCTTGGAATACTTATCCAATTCACCGGTCACCGCCAATGAATTTTCCCAGTGGAAAGAGAGAATGGAGAAAGAGAAGATTGATCTTCCCACTAGAGGGCATGTTGAACAGAAAAAGAAAGATATCGCAAATGCAATGGACTTCGCTTTCAAAGATTGCGACATTGAAGCCATGATAAAAGAGAAGGAAAAATTCAATAAGACGCCTAAAAATTATGCCATGAAGAAGACTCAGCTGATGAAAATGAGAGAAGATGCGGAGCAGAATCAAGATGAAGAAGCGTTAAAGAGAATAAATCTAGAGCTGGACCAGCTGGAAGATCGAGCTAAAGAACTAGACAAGCAGCGTACTAATAGTATAGCGGCAATATCATACATAAATGAACGTAATCGACTGAAGAACATCCTAGACACTGAAAAAGCTATCATGGAAGAAAGAGAAGCTAACAAGAAAGACGGCGTTAATGAAGAAGATGATCCGTTCCGACGTCGAACGTGTCGACCAACGTTGGTTTCAATTCACAGGGTCAACGTAGTTAAGCCCGGCGAAGGGACCGCCTCGGACTCTGATCCTAATGGACCGTCGAACGGACTCAAAGCAGAACTTGGCGGTTCCAGCGCATTGCCCAATGGCTCTAAGCTTGTTTCCATTCCCATTAAAATGGAAAAGAGACCTGCTTCGCCTACAAGGTCGGAGAAGAACGACATGTTCTCTGCTCATGACTTTGACATTCAGATTGACTTGTTGGACATTGCCAACAACACGACTCTGAACAACAGTAACTCTTCGAGTCAGTCATTTGGAATTAATTCCAGTTCTATTTCGACACCGGCTATTAAAGTGCCGAATCGAAGATCTTTAAATCTTGAAGAATACAAAAAGAAGAAAGGTCTCATCTAAGATATCAACTTTGACTTTCTCTCTCTCTCTCCCTTCTTCTCTACTTCTCAGGATCGAGTCGAAATTATATACATTGATTTAGCATGTTAATTGCAGTTCTCCATGAACAGTAGAATGCTATTAATCAAGCGAAAAATCGCCAACGTTCAAGTTCGAGGTCACCGAGAAGTGACGTTCATTTAAATGTACTATAAATCATTCTAATGTATGGGATTGAACTCAAATAAAACGTGTAAAGTTTTTTTTTGCAAAAAAAGTATCAAAAAGTGGAATGATAGCTGAACTGAAATTTGATGGATTAGTTCACGAAAAAAGAGAGATCTCATGTTTCCTTTCGTGCTGAATGACAATCGTTTCCTTTCTTTGTTATTAGCTTTGAAAATTGAGTTTGAATTATTAATTTAGGCCATCATATCTACGCTCTCCTATTAGCTGTTTTACGCAACCTTGGAATAGAGGAGATGAACATTGCTCCGAATGCACTAAATGTCATGCAGAGTCATCAGCATCAACATTCCGTCTCTCTGTCTACAGCTCGCCTCTCTCTCTCCCTTTCACGCAACTCTCTCTCTCCCTTTCTCTCTCGTAGGCGTTTCATTTCACATATGGCCGTGATGTGCTCCCTCTCTCTCGCTCTTGCTCTCTCCCCCTCTTGCACTCTGTTTTCACAAGCTTGTGAAACATTGATGTCTTTCCTTTCGTAAAAGCTTGGTCGCCGGAAATTAGTAAATGGACTGCAGAATCTCAGAACGGATTTGAGAAGACTGAGAACATAATGTGCCATCATACCAAATCAAGTAAATTGCTGTTTGATTTTTCCAGCCTTCGGTGTCGTGTTCCTTAATGTTGTCCTCTCTCTTCTCTTGTTTGTTTTCCTTTGCCTTGTCATCATCATCGTCATCCTGAAACAGTTAGCTGATCCAAGGACATTTGCCTATTTACCCAACCTCCAGTTCGAAAGAAGATTCAGAAAGATCTTTAGTCGAAGCTCAGAGCGACGAACAGTTCTGTTCGTAGCCACGATATCATTTCAGTACAAGTGTCTCGAAAAAGTTCTGAAGATTTGAATTCAGTGAGTGTTCACTTCAAAAGCTGATCTCGAAGTAAAGGAAGATAACTTTGATGTTTATGGCGATCAAATGGTGTCAGAGGAATAGCGAAGTCTATGTTGTAATTGTTAATGACAGAAATTGAAGTGGTAATTGGCTTCCTGCCTAACAACTGTCAACCTGGAGACTCTAGGAGATAACGGCAATTCAGTTGACTTTGATTTGATTCTATTATGGAACGCCTTCAAGAGGAGTCTAGCACAATTACAAATATGACACCGACAACGGGACACCATCAACTTCCACCTAGAGTTGTATATGTTCTAGGAAAACACAAGTACTGCTCGAACAAGATTACGACAGCCAAGTACAATGTGTTCTCATTCTTGCCCAAGTTTTTGTTCGAGCAATTTAGAAGATACGCCAATGTCTTCTTCCTCTTCATCGCCTTGATGCAACAAATTCCCGGTGTCTCGCCGACAGGACGCTACACGACAGCAGTGCCGCTTTTCTGCATATTAGCAGTGTCAGCAATCAAGGAAATATTCGAAGATATCAAGAGACACAATGCCGACCGAAGTGTCAACCGTAGCAAGACTGGTATTCTAAACAATGCTGGCGTCACACCGCAGTGGGAAAGGAAACACTGGTTCCAAGTTAACGTCGGTGACATTGTTCGAGTGGCTAATGACAACTTCTTCCCCAGCGATCTGCTATTGTTGGCTTCGAGTGAACCAAATGGAATGTGCTACATAGAGACTGCAAATCTAGACGGAGAGACGAATTTAAAGATTCGTCAGTCACTCGCGGCAACATTTGAGTGTGTCACCAGTGACAAATTGGTACAAGATCTGAGCATGGCTTCCATTGAATGTGATCCACCGAACAAGCATCTCTACGAATTTAAAGGCAACCTGAAAGTCGGAGACAAGATTTATCCGGTTACACCGGATCAGATATTACTCAGAGGAGCTAAATTGAAAAATTGCAACTGGGTTTTCGGGTGTGTGCTGTACACTGGCCACGAGTCGAAGCTGATGATGAACTCCATGTTGCAGAGTCCGCTCAAACAGAGTCACGTGGACAAGGTCACCAACACTCACATTCTGTCGCTGTTTGCCATTTTGGTGGCCATCAGTGCAATCAGTGCCGTGGCCAGTTATATCTGGAACTACGACAATCACCATTGGTACGTTTCAGGCGCAAAGGACTTCTCTTCGAATCCGTTGTTCACCTTCCTCACATTCATGATTCTCTACAATAATTTGATCCCAATTTCGCTTCAAGTCACTCTGGAAGTGGTTCGTTTCATTCAGGCTCACTTCATTAATTCGGACCTTGAAATGTACTGCGAAGAGACGGACACGCCCGCAATGGCTAGGACTTCGAATTTGAACGAAGAACTGGGTCAGATTCGGTACATTTTATCAGATAAAACCGGAACCTTGACTAGAAATATCATGGAATTTAAGAAAACTACCGTTAATGGAGTTCTATATGAGGAATATGAGGCGGAAAAGATGATACAAGTCATTAGAACTGGTCAGCCTCAGAATCAGCTATACATGAGAGAGTTTCTGACCTTGCTGTCAGTGTGCCACACTGTTGTGCCCGATCTCCATAGCGAGGAAGAAAATGGCGACGGCGAGGTCAAGTATCAAGCGGCCTCACCCGACGAGGGCGCTCTGGTCAAGGGTGTCGCCAAACTTGGATTCAAGTTCACAACTAGAACCCCACAGTTTGTGTTCATCTCTGCCTTGGGCGAGGAAGAGAAGTATGAGATTCTCAATGTCTTGGAATTTACTTCAGACCGGAAGCGGATGTCGGTCGTCATTCGCAGCCCAGACGGAAAGATCAAGATTTATGTCAAAGGCGCCGACACTGTGATTAACGAGCGCCTAGCTGATAATTTGAGAGCAGCTATACTGGAGAAAACTATGGACCATCTAGAGGAGTTTCGCCTCTCTTGGCCTTCGAACGCTGTGCTGTGCTTACGCGATCATTGAGGAGAAGGACTATGATAAGTGGAGTAAACAGTATCACGACGCTCTTATATCGGACCCAGCAACTAGAGAAGATAATATACTTCAGGCCATGTCAGACATTGAGAGCAATTTAATTTTGCTCGGCGCAACTGCTGTCGAAGATAAGCTACAAGATGGAGTCCCTGAGACTATTGACATGTTCTTGAAAGCTGGCATTAAGGTGTGGGTTTTGACTGGTGACAAGAAAGAGACGGCAATCAACATTGGCTTCAGCTGTAAATTGCTCAAGCACGGAATGCCCTTAATTGCAGTTTGCGAAGATTCGTTAGATGCTACGAGAGAGGCGATTAGACAAATTGAACCAAATGCGAACGCCGCACTCATTATTGATGGCAAGACGCTCAAATATGCTCTTGCTTCTGACATCAAGACTGACCTGATGGAAGTAGCCCTGAACTGCAAATCAGTAATTTGTTGCCGAGTGTCACCGATTCAAAAAGCAGAAATAGTGGATCTAGTGAAACTGTTGACTAAAAGTATTACTCTGGCCATTGGTGACGGTG
Organism: Halotydeus destructor; assembly: GCA_022750525.1. Classification (NCBI taxonomy): domain Eukaryota; kingdom Metazoa; phylum Arthropoda; class Arachnida; order Trombidiformes; family Penthaleidae; genus Halotydeus; species Halotydeus destructor. Next base: position 185,295 of record JAIUWE010000081.1, read on the forward strand.
CCAATGACGTGGCGATGATTCGAGCGGCCAACGTTGGTGTGGGCATCTCTGGCCAAGAAGGTCTTCAAGCAGCCCACTCAGCTGACTACAGTATTGCACAGTTTCGATTCTTGGCCCGCCTTTTGATGGTGCACGGCTCTTGGTCATTGTCTCGTCTTTGTAAACTCATTCTCTACTCATTCTACAAGAACATTGCCTTGTACGTCATTGAACTATGGTTCGCCACTGTGAGCGGCTGGAGTGGCCAGACCATATTCGAACGCTGGACCATTGGCTTGTATAATGTCATCTTCACCGCCTTTCCACCGCTCGTCATTGGACTGTTCGACCGACAGTGTTCAGCGGAAACCATGCTGAAATATCCCGGTCTCTACATGCATTCTCAAGACCACTTTTCAACCCGTCTTTTCTGGATATGGATCTGGTCGGCCATCTTGCATTCGCTGTCACTTTTCTGGTTAACGCACTTCATGATAACCCATGACGCCCTCTGGGAATCTGGCTTATCTGACGGCGGTTATCTTGTTTTCGGAAACATTCTGTACACTTATGTCGTCATCACTGTCTGTCTGAAGGCTGGCTTAGAGATAACGACATGGACTTGGGTAACCCATGCTGCCATCTGGGGCTCCATCGGAATTTGGTTCTTTTTTCTCGTCATCTACTCTCGGTTTTGGCCCACGTTGCCCTTAGCAGCGGACATGGTGGGCATGGACGGCATGATTTACAGCAGCGCCGTTTTTTGGTGTGGAATATTTGTCATTCCTTTCTTGACACTCATCGCGGACATCGTTTACAAGATAATTAGTCGAACCTGCTTCCGAAGCCTAGCCGATCAAGTGATTGACCTGGAACTGCGCTCTGTCAGCACTTCGCCGTCAACGCAAACGCTGCTCGGAGAGACGGCTCGACTGATTCGAAATGCATTTGATTCGTCTAGAAGAAAGAACAAGCCGGAAACCCGAGCCCACCAGCTCACGACTGCGAGAGATCTTGATTTGGAAGTGGAACTACAGCATGGATACGCCTTTTCGCAAGAAGAACATGGCGTCGTACCTCAGTCACAGCTAGTCCGGGTTTATGATACAACTAAAGCGAAGCCTAGCGGAGTGTAGCGTGCTGGTTCAAGTTGAATCAGTGTAATTAAGACTGAGCATAACAAACCAAAGACATCCCTGTAATTTGCCAAGTATTTTCGTAAGCAACTGAAACCTGCAAACCATGTAGACGTATTTTCAAAGCATAATTGTAAGACTGAATCAACTTAGTGTGCATCTTCGAAAGTTCTACGTCCTTCTTCACACTATGTGTTCATGTTGCTGTGATTAATCATGCTCACATTCCGAGAAAAAAGTGTTTATGAAAATGATGCTGGAACACACTTGTATGTCATAGAATTACGTCTTTCCGTTCTGCCCAATATTAAATGGCTACTGTGTGTCTCACATTTGAAGTGCGTAAAAATTAAGAGATAGCCCAGAGGTGCTGCTTCGTGCAAGAGTTGAACATTAATGAGGGCTTGTCGTCCAATCTCGAATGTTTACTTTCAGTCTGAAAGTTTCGATGGTTCACAAATTCGAAATTTAGGTATAAGTTGTGTAATCACCCTGAACGGTTCTGGTGCCTAATGTGTTCTAAAGGGATTTAATGAAGTTTAGTTATTTACATTCTAATGACTTCCAGTCAAAGTATAATTACTTGTGCAAATTCTAGTTTTGATTCGGCAAATCACTGTTTGCACAGCTGCAGCTGTATCATCATTTAAGGAAGTTGGTCAAATCAGTAGTAACAACTGTGACACATGCTCAACATGTCCTATTCCAATCTGCTTCTAATCATAATCATTCCATACGCGGTTAGTCAGTTACCTGTGAAATGCAAGCGTCACACTGACTGTCGACCATTCGGTGAACGATGTATGAAAGGGTTCTGTAGAACATGTACCGAGCAAGGTCTGACATGTTCAAGACATGACGATTGCTGCAACTTCAATGACAACCCTAAAGTGACAACAACTTTTCGAATATGTAATCGCCGATGTCTTGATTGCAAAGTTACTGGTGAGTATGATATAAGTGGATGAGTTTAATCGTGATTAACTTACGTCACCTCTCTAGGAACTGCGTGTCGTTTACATGTCGAATGTTGCACTCAAGTTTGTCTAGAGAAAAAATGTTACGCAAGCGCTTGAGTAAATTGTGTCATCGGAAGTTACTCATTTGCGCTTCCGTCAACTTAGCTCCTAAGAATAAGGTGTTGACGATTTCGGTATTGAACGAAGCAACTTGCATCAATCAACTTTATCAACCTCTTTCTTGATAAACAATTACAGAGCAAACTGAAAATTTACAAGATAGCACCTTACTTCTTGCAAAATCAATTATTTGAGTTAAATGTCAACTTACAAAGATAGATACTCAGAAAATTGCGTGATTTTAGTTCTCGTAAGCCCATTTGTTTTCGTTGATGATTCTTTCTTCCTCTTCAGCAGTGAAATCATTCTCGATGTTGAAAAATTCTCGCATTTGCTTGTAATCCTTTCCTCGCATCTGAAAGGCTATCTTCTTGCACCCAGCGTCCATTAGTCCCTTGACATCCAAGTAGTTAGATGCCTGAATTATGTCGTATAGCGTGCCTTGGTCAACGTCCAGTAGCTTCTTGTCCCACTCGTCAATGTCGTCGGTCCTCCGTTCTCGAACCGACTCTTCGTCCATTGGCAAGGGGGCGTCATCCTTGTGATGCTCCATGTACTCAATGATCTTCTCCAGAATGTGTCCTTGAACGTTCGACAACGGGACAGGCTTCGAGTCGTCGCCACCATCGTCGCCCAGATTCTCCAGCATGCCTTTGACCATGTCCGACACCTTGGCCACCTCAATGTCCACCTCGAAGACCTTGCCGTCTTGGCTCTGCAGCGATATTTTTCCCATGACTACAAAAAGTAAGACTTATTTAAGTTGTTGATGTGACGAAAGGCAATGAATTCCTAAAGAATACTTTCAATGAACAACTATCGTCTAGCCGAATGAGTGGAGTGAGATTGCAACAGAAATGGTACTCCCGCTCGCCAGATTGGCGTCGCTGCTCTCGCCATTAAATGAGCAAGCGCCATCTATCGCCGCATGCTCTCTCGTCAGCTGACTGGTCCAGCCCTCCCTCCTTCTCTCTCGGGTTCTTTCTTTTTCGCTCTTCCCTCTCGCCCCCTCACTCTGTGGCGAAGTGTGGTTTTTTATCTATGGCAGGTGTTCCATTGCCTTTTCTACATTAGTATCACACGCTCTATGCAATGGCACTTGTGTGAAGGCAAACAGTTAACTGAACTGCGAATTGCATTCTCTCGCTTTCTCCATCTGAATTGGGAGACTTGATTGTGATCAGTCCTCTCGACACTGATCTCAAGCTTTTATGAACAATCGTTGATTGTTTTTATTGCTTTGTTTCGGTTTAGTGTCGACAGTTTAACTTCACTCCGTTTTACTCACTGAAACAGGCAAAGGAGGCATAGAAAAAAGGAGCGACAACATCGACGTATCCGCTGTTCTCTCTCCCTCTCACGCTCAATCTGGTTGTGTGGTGGCTGCTGTTACGTTTTGAAAGCAATGTCGACAAGTAGTAACTCAATTAACTACAAGCAAGCTCAGTTAACTAGCGGAAAATTAAGGAAGCAACAGCCAACTCGAGAGTACAACATAAAGTGTTTCGAACGCAAATTGTCAGAAGCGGACGCTTACTTGCAACTGCTAATCAAGCAAGTGAAAGAAATTGACCACAAAATTCAAAGCTCGGACATTGAGGAAGAGAAGGTCAAGTTAGTGGATATCAAGGCCAAGACACTATTACTCTTGGACAAGATCAAGTTGACGATTGTTTCTCTTCAGATTGCTAAGGTAACGTGTACAATGTAAACGGTGCATGTTCACTGTTCTATCGCTGTTCGACTCGAAACCCAACTGTGCCAACTGAAGCTCGCAGCTCGTTGGAAACATGTTTCTACTTCATTGGCTTCGTAGAGTCTCTCTGTGTAGTTTGACATGTACTGAAGTTTGATACCGTTCTTTTTCACTCGCTTTTTCAGAATACTGTTGTCCCTGAAGAGGATTCGGCGTTCGTGGTTACGGAAAAGTCAATAGAAGACGAAGACAGCCTTAGTTCTAGTGATGCAACGATCTGTGATATAGAGCGACGTATAGTACACGAGAACATTCACATAGGCAAAGAGGTGCCCCTGATTCCGGGCAGTTGTTCAACCTCGGAAGACGAGGACGAATTCGAAGACGCGTTAGAGGACGCTGTAAATTCTAGTCCGTCGAAAAACCAGTCCAACGGTGACATGTCTAAAGGAAGGTCTTATTCGATAGAACAGTATACAAATGCGAACGGAATCGACTATGACAAGATATACGAGGAAGACGAAGTTGAATTGGACAGTTTGGATGGCCAAGGAAGTGTCATCTCTCATCTAATCTCTCAAGTTAAAATAGGGATGGACTTGACCAAAGTGGTTCTGCCAACTTTCATTCTCGAACGGCGCTCTTTACTTGAAATGTATGCCGACTTCTTCGCACATCCAGACCTCTTTGTCAGGTAAGATTTGCTACTATTTAGTGACAAGCCTTTTTAATTCAGCAATATGTTCTCTTCGGGCTTTAGCATAGCCGACGGTGACTCAGCTGAAGATAGATTTTTACGAGTAGTCAAATGGTACTTGTCAGCTTTTCATGCAGGTCGAAAGAGCAGTGTGGCCAAGAAACCTTATAACCCTGTACTTGGAGAGACTTTTAAATGTTACTGGGATGTGCCCAACTATTCATCTTCACCTGAACAGGTAACCTTTCTCTCCTCCGCCTCTCATAAACCTTTGGTCAGTATCTCGTTCGCTCGAATCTCTCTTTTTCGAACGCGCAAGCATGAATGATTAATGTTTCTTTCTATTTTTGTCCTCGAGTGTTTTCATAATGCTGAAATCCATCATGATCCCCTTTAGCTGACCTTGACTTTTTCTCTTTCGCTCTTGAAACTATGAACATTTGTTAATTGGGGTGAAGGACACCGAATTAGCCTCGAACAAATCGAAAAAGCTAGTAGAAGATGGACCTATACCTTGGGCAAGTTACGAGCAACTTGACGTTTACCGCTGAACAAGTGTCGCATCATCCGCCAATCACGCCTTCTACGCCGAACACATAGAGAGGAAGATAATTTGCTCAGCATCTATATATACTAAGATCGGCCTTCCTCGGCTTGTCCATCGGTGTAACACCACATCGCCATGGCTCGATAACTCTGCTCGACAGGGATGAAGAATACTACAGTTACTTTCCCATGCTTAGGGCGTTCCATTCTGACTGTGCCCCTGGATAGAACTTGGCGGCAACTGCATTAATTGCGCCAAGACCGGCTATTCGGACATCGATTGACTTCCTAACGAAAGTACGTTCATCGCCGTTGTCACGTTACGTGTAACCCTGCACGACATGAAAAGTTGTACAGTGAGCTATCTAAAGTACATTGCATCGATTGTTGCTGATAGTGAAATCGATTTATATAATTTCCAATGTTATTACTCCCAATGCCCACAGAGACACTTGAACTAATTCGTCCCTATTTCCTTTCTCCTTAACAGCCATTTTATGTGGAGAAAAAGCATAAAGTATTCAGGCGAAGTTTACAATCCGAACAAGAAAGTGATTCTAAGCATCACTGGCGAATGGATCGAACAATGAATGCGCGGAGCCGGAAACGGGCAAGAGTGAACACTTGTTTGTTGACACGAAAACAAATCCGATAATCAAGAAGATAGTTCAGCATTTTTGCGAAGCAAAGAAGAGTATGAGTCCACGTAATTTTATGGCAAGAAGTCACCGTAGCTCTCAAAACGAGAGACGTCTCCTCAGCCACGCGCAGCAAAATCCAAAGTGAACAGAGGCCGCGAGATCTAGTCAAAAAGAGAATCAAGATGGCTCCACTTTTCAAAATAAGTAAGTTAAAGAATCCTGACTGAACAATTCTCAACCCTTTCCTCCTTGAGCTGTTTCACCAAAAGTCAATCGCTGGCTGTATAACAAACCTTTGCCCGAAAGACACCCCCTCTCAAGTTGAAGTCGTAAGAGAATAGAAATCCACAAAAAAGTCAAATCACGTTCCATATTTTGTGTCACTTCTTGTCACACTGATATTTATCTGATGAGTGAAGTGAATTATTCAAAGTGTTTTGAAACGAAACCTATCCTGCAATTTAAACGAAGTTTGAATTATAACTGTTAACTTAAAAGATTGAATTGAATTATATATTTTTTAAGAAGAAAAAACTTTAACTATGTTTTTTTTACTTAAGATCCAAAAAAGAAGGAATGATGACAGGGTATGGAAGGGAAGTAGATTGGCAGCGTTCCTATTTCCAATTCCTTTCATTGCGTTAATTGATGACAACAAATGATATCATTTGACTATTTTACACTCGATTTAGAGGGGGAGAGACAAGTTAAGATTTATTGTGGTCATTAGCCAAGAAGGCCATCATGTAGACCTTCGCCAGTGCCTTTGCACAACAAGGCTGAACATACCCATACCGTTTGCCGGTGTCCAGTGAGTGTCAAGCCCAGCTTGTCTTGAATCTCTTGAGGCTTCATTGCTTTAGAAAACACTGTTAGTTTGACGGTAAATAGGAAAACAAAGCCACTTACCATCGGGAAGGTCTTGCTTGTTGGCAAAGACCAGTATGGATCACTTCACGCATTTCTCTATCATTATCTAGTCGTGCAGTTCTATTTATAATTTTATAATTTTTTTATTTTTATATTTTATATATGTGGGGTCCTAGTGATTCATTTTGGTTCTCGGGGGGGGGGGGGATTTGCTAGTCACGATCAGCGAGTCTAACGACAATATATCAGTGCTTGTTGTTACAAGTGAGTATGGGGACATACATAGTGTAGGATATTTTTTCTGGAACGCCGACATCCATTTATTTTAAAATGATACACAAGTGTTTAATTTGTTTGTCGGGTAGTAGAGAGGGGAGAGAAGGAACTTACCCACACGCTGAATTTAACGTTCTTATAAGTTACAGTTCTAAATACCAATAGAAACCAACCTAGGTAATGGTGTAACGAATATCACCAATTTCAATTTGTACAGTATTGGCTGTTGAAAAAGGGAGATAGAAGGTCAGTACTATTGATATATTCATACAGTAATCCGCACTCACTTGTCTTGCCGGCAGCATCGATCCTATCATTAAAATTCCTCACTCCTTATTACCTGAAATATCTTCGATATAATTTTCCCCCCCCCATATTTGGCCTTTCTAGAACTGATCCGTCGCCTTCTAACTATGCTGTCAAATGACTTCAAGTCTATAGTTATGTGATAATACTTAATTGTTAAGATTGAAATTTCAAGGAACCAGATAACAGAGAGAGAGATAGAGCGCACTCGCGAGACCACACGCGATCATGCCCTGCACCGCAACCGTTGAAAAAAAACCCCTCCGACTTTGATGTTATTCCCTTCTCACCAACTAAGCTACCCGTCTCGCAATCATCGAGTCAAGCATGAAGACGATAAATCACAGATTTCCAATTTAAGATTGTTCAATTAAAAAAAAACAAATGAAAAATAACATTAAGCCTACAAGAGAGGAACGCAAGAGAGGCGAGAGGGGAGCTCAAAAGCTCGCGCGGGCAGGGCACCACCCGATCCCAGGGCCCGCACGCTGCAGGCCCCCAGACCCAACCTACCGTTCGTTGCGCCATCTAACTTGCTTTATCCCGCGCGCTTTCATTCAACAAAATTGCTGTCGTTACATTATTAGTACCTCATTACCAAGTGACCCGTCCACACAAGCCAAGCTGTCCCCATCCTAATTAGCCACATCCTCGATACGAGAACAACAACAAATCCGAAATCGCACCCAACACGCCAAACTGCCGCATCAATTCAACAAGAATGGTTACTAATACAGTCTCGCGTAGTGTATAACTCTCTCAACAACAACAACAAAA
>JAIUWE010000082.1:0-179464 GCA_022750525.1 Halotydeus destructor
GTAATGTAAAAGAGCTACATTCTACCGGTTTCATTTGTTGATTTCTCGTGCTCTGTGATTACCCTTAGTTGATTCGGTTTATCACTCTCATTTGCTCCACTGAGCCCCTGCAACAATGAGGACCCGAATGAAACAGGATGAAAATGGAGAACCAAAGTACGGCAAAGGTGAAAACACAGAATACTGATGTCGTTAAAACCTGGCGCAACCATGGAGAAAACGGAGGATTTCGGTTATCCGGTTGCCGATTTGTGATAATGTTATCGACAAGATGATAAAGTGAGTCATGGATGATCTGATCGTATTCGAGTCATTTGCATTCATGAACGTATTCAAAGTAGTCCGCCAGAGAAGAAGCTAAGCAAGGCATCATCAAGGTTGGTCATAATAAATCACTCTACTTTAATCACTTTTACAAATTGTTCCAGGGGGGTGGGGGGGGGGGGGGGGGGGGGGGGGGGGGGGGGGGGGGGGGGGGGGGGGGGGGGGGGGGGGGGGGGGGGGGGGAGGGGGGCGAATCAGGCTGCTCAGATAATCAATCGCAAACAACTGAATCAGTTGCTCGAGCACCAAGCAAAAACGTTACCTAGCATCAAATTCGAGTTCTCCGTTATTCCAGCGGATAACCCTAAAGCCAAGCTGGTAATTCCATCTTGACGTTTTAACCAAACCAAATTAAGTCGAATACTTCTAATGCAGGCTAGAGCATCGCTATGCACAGAGGAATCAAACAAACTCACTGGATTAGCAGCGGTCAACTGTAGATTACCTCCCCTAGCCCGGCTGCCCATCACCTATCAGTTCGCCTACGCGCCTCGAAATTGTCTGATAGAAGATGAAAAAGTATTGCATCACATACCGTATCTTGGTAATTATACTGCGCTTAGTAATAGTCCAGTATTCTTACACGATTGTTCTTTTCTAGGTGATGCCCTTGTCACCGATGCAACCAAAGAAGCTGGAGTTGTTCACGACTTGATGCAAAGCTACGAGTTCAAGATTCACGACGACGGTGAAAAGATTGAAGACGAAGACTTCCTCAAGGTGATTGAAGATCACAGTTCGAGTTCTTTAGATCGCCCAGTGCTCAAGAATAGAACAACAAGAAAGAGTGGAAATGTTCCGACAGTGATTCAGTGGCAGTTAAAACAAAGCTACCCATGAGCACCATATTCGAAAGCAGTTTCTAGGACATTTTCGGGCGAAGGCTCACCGGCGGACGTTTGCAAGAGATACAACAATTTGATTCTGAGAAACAAACCCAAGACAGCCTACTGTCCCAATATGACGGAACCGGAAGCGGATTGCGTGCCGCGTCACGTGCTTTGAATTCATTCAAGACCCTTTTACTGTCGCAGGTGTTTTAATGTAATTGTCTCATGCACTCCGAAGAGATGGACATGTCCAGAGAGATGGCCTCTACTGTAGTCATAAGGAAGGATGCTTTTGTGGCCAAGGCTCTTATGCCTGTGGTTGTCTGTGGTAACCAGTGCGCCAAAGAAAATCTCGATGCCTTTCCGAAGTCAGAGCCAATGAGTGAAGCGGCACAAACTGTCATTAATGCAATGTGGTCATCTATGTCGCATAATTACTGCACGTTAACCGAAGTGGTAAAGCCAATTGACGAGACCGTCACGTGCTCGGCTGTGGCTCGCTGGTGCGTGGCAACATTTGGTCCCCTGAAGCCAGTCAGCCCGAAAAAGGCTGCCGTCGCCGAACCTAGCAGTTCGGTGCCTGTTGTGATTAAGAGAAAGCCAAAGACCAAGAAGCAGCAAGCTAAGTTGGCAAAGTCAAAAGCATCCTTAGAGTCGAAGCTGCAAGCCTGGCAAAAAATGGCCAGCCGCCATCTTAGTAGAACTAAAGTAGTCAGTCATAACTACAAGCCGTGCACACCGTGTGAAGATCACCTCATTTCGGAAGATGGGCACGCCTACCACGACAAGTGTACCGCAAATTGCCACTGTGTCAAGAATGGAACGTTCTGTGAAAAGTTCTGCATGTGCCCGCCCGACTGCCCGTACCGGTTTTCCCGGTTGCAAGTGCTCTGCCCAGTGTGCCACCAAGCAGTGCCCCTGTTACGCGGCTTCGCGAGAATGTGACCCTGACCGGTGTGGCCCCTGTAAAGCTGGCTCTCTGGACAAGAAGCCCAATTCGTGTAATAACATTGGCATTCAGCGACTGGCGAGGAAGCACTTGCTCGTGGCGCCCTCTGACTTGGGCAAGAAGGCGGGCTGGGGCTGCTTTGCCAAGGAAAAGATAAACAAGAACGAACTAATTAGCGAATACTGTGGCGAAGTCATCTCTCAAAGTGAAGCCGATAGAAGAGGAATCATATACGACGAGAGGAAACAGAGCTTCCTCTTCGGACTAAATAATGGTATGTTTTGAATGTGCATGACTCGTATCTTTGTGTCCTTATCGCTTTTCTTTGCAGAGTTTGCCGTCGATGCCACTCGAAAAGGAAACAAGATTCGATTTGCTAATCATTCCAACAATCCTAATTGCTATGCCAAGATCATGAAAGTCATTGGCGAACACCGCATCGGCATCTATGCAAAGAGAGACATCGAGACGGGCGAAGAGATATTCTTTGACTACAAGTATGGCGCCAATGCTGTTGACTTTGTGCCCATTGAGAGAAAGAGAGATAGAATGTAGACAATTTGCGAAGTCTTCCAAGATGATAATACGAATCTTAAATATTGCAATGAACAAGACAATGTCTGAAAGGTTGTTCAATCAGAGAAATACACGAATTTTGCTGTTCTTTGTTCATTTGAGCAGCTGAGTTTGAACCGGAAACCGGAAATAATGCAAATGTTTCTAGTCACACATCTGTGTATGAAGATTCATTCAGTGATCACATCATAATTAGGTTAGTTGCGCTCTATTTGGTTCACAATACGACCCATCTTCCAACTGTTTGTTTGTTTAACTTATTCAAGCAATTAAGGTTTATCGAGAATCACTTAAACGGTTGTTCAGTGACTCAGCTAAACTTCTTCCGAAGCCATATTATACTAGCAAAACAGGTTATTCGTATTGTTTGCATGATTTAGCACCTATAACTCAAGGATTACTCGAAGCGCCATCTGGCGGCTATCGTGATTCTCAATCGTTTTCTCTGATACATTGGCGCGTTAATGATGATGTAATTGCTGCATTAGCAATTCAAGGTCAAATATATGTGGCTAAAACTCCTTGATGCCGCTAGAAAGGGCGAGGACAATTAGAAGTTAAATTTATTCACATTCTCAAAACTTCCTCATATGACGATAATTGCCCACTTGCCTTTGTTGCGGAGCGGGAGTTAATTTGGAAATATTACTCAGTTACTTCTAATCCGTTACACTGCCATGTTGTCCGCCATTTTGGACTCACTGAAGCTGTGCAAGAGAGTGCCCATACTGGGCAGGTTCGTTGGACTAATTATACTAATTAGCCGGACCATCTCTTTCAATCCAATCAAGTCGTGCTATGCAATTCTCAAGACACCTGTGAGACTGGTCAGGAAACCCGTGGCTGTGGTCAAGAAGCCAATCACGGGGACCGTCAATGTATTGAAAGACACCAAGGATGTCATCGTAGACAACCCTGGGGTCGACTTTGCCCAAGAAACAGTTTCCAAGGCAACGGGCAAGGTGGTGGACGCTGGTCAACAGCTGACGACCAAGATGGCGGACATTGCTGGTAAGACGGCCATACCTGATAGCCTTGTCGAGCTTACAACTGAAGACCTGACATCACTGGCATCCTCGCAATGGTCCACCGTGGAAAACAAGATGGCTGACTCTATGGACACCATTGGCTCAGCTGCAGGCAGCATTAAGGAGATGGTCCCCGCAGAGAAGGTGACCAGGAAGAGCAAGAAGCTCAAGTCTCTGTTCAAGAAAAAGCCACCAACGCCAACCCCTTAGAACGATCAAGTGTCCTTAATCGAGATAAGCCTCAGACAAGAGATTGCGCAATAAAAGTGTACGAATTCCAAGCAGAGCTACAAACATACACATGTAGTGTTTCTTATCACTTTCTTATCGGCAATAATTGCGTAGCCTTATCTTGTCGACAGTGAGGCGCTCAGGTCCTTGTTGACATTGCATGATTGATTAGTTATTTACTATGTTACCGTTCAAAACCACAGTTAGGTTAACTATAGTCAGCGAAGAGGAGAGCCAGCGACAGACAGAGAGCGAAAGGGAGAGGGAGAGAGAGAGGGAGAGCTGACTCAGGTGCACTCCCATTTTTTGCTGTCTACTCGACATACTTAGGTAATAATTTGAACAAATTCAGTCCTGTTTGCAAATTGTAGATTTTCTAACAGTCAACTGTCAAATTTTTGTCTATTTTTGAACCTTCATTTTCCGATCGGCAACCAGGAGACGACCCCTCACATTAGGTTGGTTCTGGTCAACTTTGCTCCCTTGCCCACAATGGTGAACTGGATCTCCGGCGGCGCCATTTTGATCCTCATCAGTCTAGTGCAACACATTTGCTCAGGTAATTAGTTTGACCTATTAAACTCAAAATGGCGGTCATAGTGATCTTGTCTCTTTGCTTCTAGAAAAACAAGATGGCGCCTGTCCTCTGGGATGGGTTCAGTATAGGAATGACAAGTGCTTCTATCACAGTAGCGATAGTGTCACCTATGCGGAGGCGGAAAAGGTTTGCCAAAAAGTGGGCACTTCCGGTCTGGTGACGCTCAACTCTGACGAGGAGGAAGTCTTCGTCATGGCCATGATGAAGAAGAACCGGAAATCAGATGGTCCTTACGGGGCTTGGCTTGCCCTGCACCGGCAACCATTGGGCGAGAACTCGAGCAGCTGGTTCTGGACCCATGGGGCAGAACTGTCCTTCCAGCGGTGGCACGAGGACAGTCCCAGTGCCGACCAGGAAAAGGGGTGCGCCATCACCATGGCCGACCCGGCCCACTACCGGGCCCTGTGGCACGATGTCAGCTGTTCCACCGGTCAGTACGAGGTGGTCTGTGAGCGCCCACTGGTGGCGGACACATTTGACGAGGAAAAGATGGCCGCCGACGATCCGGGAATCCAGTTCGTGACCACCTACACCTGCAAGCCGGGCTGGACCTCATTCGGGGTCCGGTGCTTCAAGCTCCACCCATCCATATTCACCAATGTGGCCGGAAAGTCACTGGACTTTGATTGCTGGAACTCGTACTCGGCCTTTGCGGCCAACATCACCAACCCTTACGAGCAGCAATTCCTGGAGGACACCATTTTCAATCAGGATGACGCCACTAGCTTGAATACAGGTGACGCCACTAGGCCGGTCATCATCTCCTCGCCCAAGGGTCCCTATGGCAACTGGGCCCCCGGTGAGCCCAATAGAAGACTGGCTGGTCAAGGGTCATGTGTTGTCCTGGACAACGAGCCGGCGTCACGTGGTCTCTGGAAAGTTGTGCCTTGCAAGGGCGAGTCCGAGTACCGGCTACTGTGCTCCAAGCACGGCTTACCGGAAGTGGCCACCGTTCTGCCCACCACGACCACCACTGAGGCAACCACCGTGCCCACTACGGAACCGCCAACCACCACGGAATTAATAACCGAGGCAACTACCGAGGAACCGGAAGCGGAAACTGTCGCCGAACCTGAGATTGTCCCCGAGGAATCGATTGACCAGGAATCGGGCTTGCCCGAGTACCAGGAACTTCCGCTAGGTGAACTGGCCGAAGAGCAAGATGGCGAAGAAGCCAGCAGCGCCGGCTTCCTGTGGTTGCTCTTCGTCATTGCCATCATCGTCATTCTCATCGTCATCTTCTTCGCCCTTAAATTGCGCAAGAAGGCGGACGCCATCGCCCTTGAGAACAGCAAGTTCGACTCTCAGCTCTACATGGACAAGACGCAACCGGAAGTGGCTGAAAAGGCCGAGAAGGACGACATGGTGCTGTTTGACAAACGAAAGGTCAACCAGGACCCTTGAGCTTCCGGTTTCCGGTTTCAACTTTGCAACCATGCTCAGACTCTTTTCATTGACTTAATATTTGTTTGTAATGATAATTTAACTGTCTCCTTAATTTCTCACCATTGGAATAAAATTTTCTAAATTAAACTCCAGTACCAGAGGTCATTAACACTGCCGAGAGGTCACCGACCCGAGGCCAGCTTACCTGCTTAAAAGGTCACCGGACTCAGGTGGACTTTGAGCCACAAGGTGACCCTTGGCCAGAGTGGTCAGTCATGCATTTGGCTTCACTAGTGACAGTTCTGTTCATCACTCTGCTCGGCTCGGTATCCGTTTCCGGTAACTTCCACCAGGAGCGAATCTGGTCCCGGTACATGCGCCAAAGCCTGCCCACCGAGGCCCACCACCGGAAACAGATCTACAAGCAACATCCGCTACGCCAGGCCCGGCAGAATCTGGGCATCTTGCCCCTGCTGTCCGACCCCGAGAATGAGGCCGTGACCCTCGGTGGCCCGCTCTGGTTCGACCAGACCCTGGTGGACTTCATCCTCCGGTTCATTGTGCCCTTTTCCACGCCCATCATACCGGATCCCAAGCGTATCGGACTTCCGCCCGAGTACTTGATGACGGAGGAAGAATTGGAGGAAGAATTCGAACATCTGGAAACTGGTCGCTGTTTGTTCTATCAGGACATTGACGTCATTGTACATATGCAAGTTGTCTTCTACTACTGGTTTCCGGAAACATGGATCTAAACTTCCTGTCCCTTGTCGTCCATTTTTTGGTTTGTTTAATCGGTCTCGCCGCCACTTCCGGTCCGGATGTTTGCACCGTCAGTTCGTGTCCTCCACTGAACAGTTCAAACGGTACACAAGTGACCAAGAAGAGGAGAACTCGAGTGCGCAGGACTATTTTCTACGAGGACCAGGACGCCCTGGTGCTCCTGATGATAGTCTTTCCCTTCAAGTTCCCCCTCTGGGACCGCTTTGTGTACACAAAGTCCACCTCCGGCCTCCAGGCGGCGCTGGCCGAGTTCCCGACTCCCATGACGCCGGCGCGGCTCAAGCGGTGCGTCCACTTTGACGAACAGCTGTCCCTGTGGATCATCGAGGTCATCTGTGCCTACCGGGTGCCCATCATACCGGGCTCCATTTTCAACAAGAACACCCTGAACGGCGTCCGCTGGAAGCGGGACACCCTTGACCCCGACCCCCTTGACCAGCGGCCATCTTCCGGTGACCAGCCACGGGCGAGTCCGGGCTCCGATTGGTTCGAGATGAGGCCGAAGGCGAAGCGTCGGGACAGGCTTGAGTATGCTAAACAGCAATTAACGGCCGAGGACAAGGTGGTCCACTTGCCCCAGAACAAGACCATGATACAGCTGACTCCGGCCACCGTGGTGGTCAACGCGGCCTGCTATTTGCTTGACTTGGTGTTCTACGACGATTTAGAAGCCCAGCTGACGCCGGACGACAACTATGTGTCCAGAAAAATCATCCAGTGGTCAAGACCAGTGGTCACGTGGTCACTCCAGAGACTGTGTCGCTACCGATTGGTCAATGCGAGTAAATTGGAAAGTAAATTCAGTTCCATGAAACCCCTGAAAGATACGTCAAGCATGATGTCAGCTTTTTGTTATTGTGTCCATAGGCGGCATAGAGTCGACATTGCGTCATAATTGATTACAGTTCTGGTGTGAGTGTCTCTCTTTCTCTATTACAAGTTACTTGAGAATATACGAAAATGTAAAGTATCAAAAAAGAATCTGCTTGTCAATTGTGGTTAAAAAGTAAATCAACTGATTCTTGTTCGACGTTCAATCGGCTCGAGAGGAAACGGATAAGGAAAACACGGAAAATATTTCCTTGCTAATTAATTAATTGAAATGGTGGTTAACGGCTTGTTTCTTGTAAATTGTCACGAATGAAAAAAATATATAGTTTTCCTCGCTTTTGATCGTTCGACATATTTTTTTTGCTGAATGCTTCATCATCTTCATCTCTTTAAACATCATCAACATTACGTAATTAGAGAAGGCACATCATTAGTGTAAGGATATAATAATCAATATATGTCCGTAGATAAAAACATGTATTTTCTGGGGGTACCAAATATTTCTCAGGTCAATATTGGTTTTCAGATTTCGCTTGTCTTGGAATGGATTAATTGAATGCCAATTAGCGTAATTAGCACCAACGTTTCTTGTTTGTCGTAATTAGATGGAAGATTTAGCGAAAGACACTCGAAGGTGAGCCGACTCTGCCAACTGGTAATTGTGCATTTTCTGAACAAACAATCAAAAGCAGAGTAAGTTAAGTGCTCGAGCAAACAGCGTCAGAATTCTACTCACAATCAGCGCCATGACAGAGTCCTCAATGGTCGGCAACTGCATCAGCGCCATCTTCCGGTCCTTGGGGAAAAACTTAAAGTTGACAATATTGGTGCCCGGCAGGTTGCCGAGGAAAGCTTGTCTAATTTGTGCTTCGTCCACAGATGGCGGTATGTTCGACAAGTGCAGGGTGGCCGACGGCGGATAGATGTTGGAATAGTTCTTAGAACCTGGCTTCTTGAACCTGTGAAGTGGCGAACTCGTGTAGTCCTTGGTCAGCCCCGAGTCGGGCTGGCCGTCCTTGGGCATCTGGACGACGCCATGTTTGGACGAAGTGACCCTCATTGGTTTACCGAATACTTTCAGATTGTTCAGTGATTGCAGAGCTGGGAAGAGAGAGAGAGACGAATTCCAATTAGAACACTCAGAACTTCAAATTGTTCTACTCACCCAGAGAGGACTGCGATGGTTCGGCCATTTGTATGAGTGCGTTGTCCTTCTTGTTGAATAATACCTTCACTCTCATGACGTCACCGTACACACCTGAGAGATATTTCATATGAAAACAAATGTGACCAAAAATTCATCATGAAACAAAGTTGTACAAAGTGAGAGACGGAGAGAAAGAAATAAACAATTTAGCGAAAAACATTTTCCAGGACATTGTTTGGAAATTTTTGCGTTAAAAGATTTTTCAGAGAGAGAGGGAGAGAGAGAGTTAAACGAGAAAATAAATGATAAAACAAGAAATTAATAAATGAATATTTGACGTTCGGAATATGACACATACCAAAAAGAAGGAAAAGTGCGTCAGGATTGGCCATCTTCGTAGAGACAATAGTTAAGATATAGATTGTGATTTGATTCAGGTTCAAGTTAAACAGATAATTAAAATAAATTATCATCAGAGATGCAACATATTTTTTTGGAGAGAGAACATAGAAGAGAGGAGGAGAGAGAGTGAGAGAGTCAGTGTGAGAGAAGAGTTCAAGCCAAAATGGACGGAGATTATGAGATAAGCAAGAGAGATTCCAAGCATGGCAGAGAGAGAGAGAGAGATAAAACAAAGAGAGAGAGAGAGAGGAATCAAAGAATTAAAAATGATAATCAACAGCTTCAGAGATTTGTTCATTCAATGGCAAGTTCGAAAGAACGCGAAAAAGGAGTCGCAATGGGCTTACCTGCTCGGCAAGGTTGGAGACAAGGAGCACCGTGCCAAAGCCCATCATCGAGGGGTGAACCCCGAGTCCCGAGCTGGCAGACATGGCGCCCATGCCATGGCCACCGGAACTACTGGACCCGTTACTCTGGGCCCGATATCCGGTAAGGTGGTGCGACGATGCGGACTGACCAATGGCGGCCGCCGAGTGTTGATGGGGTGAAGCGAAGCCCAGGGGCGACTGGCCAGACAGGGCCGCCATGGTCATGGGGTCAATGCCCGACATGCCGTGGCCGCCGGAGGACATGTCTCCCCCGTGACCGTAGGGAGCGTTGCCGACCGGAAGTGAAGGGTTGGTGTAGTCACGGCTCTTGTCATTGTTGTACTTGACATTCAGGTTGGTCAGCTTGGAGAAGTCGACTCGCAACACATTGGAATTGCCGCCAAACATGGCGTGACCGTCGAGGGTGGCCTTGGCTGATTGGGCCGAATAGTTGCTGTCAAACTGAATCAAGGCTTGCAGGGCATTGTTCTTGTTGAAGGTGACGATCTTGCTCACTTTGCCAAAGCGAGAGAACAGCTGATGGAAGGTGTCCACGGTAACCGGATACACCAGATTGTCTACAACTGCACGGACAACTGACGTCTCGCCGGGAACGGCTGGTGACGAGTAGCCCTGGACAACGAAACAAAATGGAGGTCATTGAGGTTTCGCTTGAGTGGTCACTTACGCTGGCCGGCGAATATGATGATTGGTTGTCACCGCCGCCATAGCTGCTGCGGGACTGGTTATCGAACTTGGGCTTCAGCACCTGGTGCTTGGAGAACTGACAGAACACGGGCTGACCCTTGACCATGGGTGACGAGGGCCCGTTGACTTGCCACAGACTGACCATGCAAGTGGCCGCCTGAGGGTCGTCAAATTCAAGAAATGCTTGACCTTTCTGTCTCATGACGATGACATTGTTGACTTTGCCAAATGGCAAGGCCAGTGTGTACAGGTCAGAATCGGTGGCAGTGCTTGGAACGTTGCGAACATGGACCACCTTTGATGTGCCGACAACATGAGATCCATTCTGGTGGCCATTTTCAACATGGCCGCCATTGTCACCAGAGCCATTGTGCGCAGTGACAGTGGTCGGAGATCCTGATCCAGTTGACCCGTTGAAGGGTGGGCTTGAAATGCTGCCGATGGAGACGCCATTTCCTGATGCAATGCTATCTGTTTCCGTCTCCGTTTTCAGCTGCGAAAAGAGAAAAATTGAAACGGTTAAATTGGCTTATCATCGTGTAACTAAAGTGAGTCATTAAGATAAGTCTCAAGTGAACAGTGCAAACATGGAAAGGTTTTAAGGACTTCAGAAATGGCGCCGAAAGCCGGTGAGCATTCACGGGAGGCCGCAATATTAAAAGGTAACCATGGGTGATCAGGAGCTACCTGTGGTCAAAGAACTTTCTTGCAAAGATGGACGTGAGAGGGAGGGAGGGAAAGAAAGGCCCAACAAAAGCAGTTCCGAATCAAGTAAACCTCAAGGCCACCCGTCAACAAGAGAGGAATCACAATGGCCGCCAAGCATCTCTCTTTTCTCTCTCTCTCCCTCTCGCCTTCTCTGCGTGGGAAAGAGAGAAAACCAGGCCGGTAAGAGAGGGCTCATGTTGGTTTTCTGCGTTATTACATACACGAGAGGGAGAGAGCTTGATTGGCAAATATGTGACCACCATTAGGGAGAAGTCAAAAAGCAAATCCATAAAGACAGCTCTCTCCTCTTCCCTCTCCCCTCCCTCTCCTTACTTGTTGCACAAGCGAAAATTTCACCATTCAATCTGACAGACAGAGAATTAGAGAATGTCACGACTCACCTTTTTGCTAGCGATGTCAATGGTGTTGTTGTTGAAACACTTGACACTGTCGGCCATTGCTTGACCCTCGCTAATGGCGTCGTGGTCAGTGTCCACGTCACGGCCATCACTTGTCCGCTGGTCACCATTGTTGTCGCCATAGAGATCGTCGGCGGGACGCTTCACTTGCATGGCTCGCGAGGATGCCAATGCAACACTATCAACACTTTCTGTCATACTTGACGAGCAAACATAAATGTAAATTAAAGACTGCTCTCTCCCTCTTCTCTCTCTCCTCTTCTCCTTGCTCGGATTTTTCGAGATAAACAAAATACTATACTCTGATACGACAATTTCGTTTTCTTCGGTGTATCTCTTCTCTTGCTCTGCTCTTTTCGGTGGCACTCGTTGGCAAAGTCTTTGTGTGTATGTGAACGAAATTCCTCTCTCCCTCTCTCTCTCTCTTGCTCTCTCTCTCTCTCTCTCACGCTCCGGCTGCCAGCGGCCTGACGATGCTATAAATTTCAACGGCTGTGCGCAGGCGCACAAGATGGCCGCCGGTCGGCAGACACACAGTCAAAATCTCTCTTTCTCTCTTGCATTCATCTCACGCTTCTCTCTCTCCTCTCTCTCCCTCTCCGCATCTCAGCCGTTTCCTTTTCTCTCTCTCCTCCTTGCTGTCCCTCCATCTCTCCTATCTATCTCTCGTTTCCTTTCTCTTTCTCTATGTAAAATTCGGTCTGTCTGTCCTCTTCCCTTCTCTCTCTCCCCTTCTTTCCTATCTCGTCCCCAAAGCTTGACCACGGTGTCCATCTTGAAACAAAGATCAGCCAATCAGTTGCTTTCTGATATGACATAAAGAAAAAGAGAGAAACATTCTCTGACTTGGTTTGTTTCCCGTCACCCCTGGAAAAGTGAGAAGAAGAAACCACGTGACACGCAGTGTTTGACAAGTGGCAAGAGACTTGACAGTTGAAACTAATTAGCCATTCAGTTCTGAAGCTAATCAAGCGATGACATCAGTTGTCTCAAGTCCCGTCTTCAGCACCAATACCGCATCAACTGAATCAGAGTCACCGCCACCCAATATGCTGACCAATGGCAACTACCACCATGTGGTGGCCGGCACCGGTGGTGGTGGCGACGGTCACCACCACCACACCAATGGCACCGGGCACACTGTGAACGGCAATCACAATCAGCCGGCCAGGTTCAATCATCCACCTTCAAAAGTAGTCCACATTCGAAATGTTCCCCAGAGTGCCACCGAGACTGACCTCTACAATTTGGCCATTCCATTTGGCAAGATTCACAACGTACTACTGATGAGACCCAAGTTCCAAGCTTTCGTGGAGTACGACGAACTGCCTTCGGCCCAAACTATGGTCAATTTTTGGCAAGTTAATTCCGTTTCCGCTCCTACGCTCCGTGGTCAACATGTTTACTGTCAATTTTCCAAGCACCAGGAACTGAAGCCAAGATACAATAATAACCATAATCATCATAATAACAATCAACATAGTTCGTTTGCCAGTCACGATGGTCAAGTCCATGGCCATTCCCCTCTGGCCACGGTGAGTAATCTTGTATATGATTGCGAGTGCGCTTGTCTAACTTGTCGTGATGTATCTATTGAAAGGGTCACTCATCGCCATCCAATCCATCGCATTTAGGAGAGACTCCCGTCGTCCGGGCCGTTCTGGACAATTTAGTGTATCCCGTTTCTGTGGACATTTTCTATCAGCTGTTCTCTCGCTACGGCAAAGTTATCAAGATTGTCACGTTCACGAAAAACAATACCCTTCAAGCTCTTGTACAGTATGAGAACAACTATTCAGCACAATCAGCTAAATCAAGCTTAGACGGACAGGCCATGTTCGGCGGCACCTCGAACATACTGCGCGTCGACTATTCGAAGTTAACCAGCTTAAACGTCAAGTTCAACAATGAGAAGAGCCGCGACTACACGAACCCCTTGCTGCCCACCGGCAACTCGTACAACGGCTCGGGCGACATGAACGGCGGTCACAATTTAAGCGGCCTAGACCCGCTGACGCTAGCTAGTAAGTGTTGCCCGCATTCCGTCCAACATGGCGGCCAGTGTGTGTGTCTACCCGATTGTAAATGTAATCCATCAGCACTGTCAGGACACGGACCGATGGGCTTTGCCTCGCCGCACCACCAGCATGGCAACATGAACCAAGGCCAGAGCGGCCACCATATGGGCGGCTTTGGCTCACAGCACAACGGCTCGGGCTCGTCGGGTCGCCACCATCACCACGGGCTGAGCCCCATGTCGCATCACGCTCTGCTCGGCTTTGGCACTGTTCTCCTGGCTTCCAACGTACCTGACCAGGTAAGGCAGTTGATTGTCAAGTCGAGATCTGTCTATGGCTAACCTTTGAACCTTGTTCTTCTCTCTTTCCCCCTCTCTTTAATTGTGCAATTTTTCTTTCCCCCTTCTAATTGTCACCCTTAACTTTGTGTGATGTGCCAAAAAAACCAATGTTGCGTCGTGAAACAAATTCATGGTGGCCATGTTTGATTTTCCCGTTAATCTTGTATGTCAATTACCTGAAATACGAATTAACCCTTTCGTGTGTCCGAGAAGATGGCCAATCCTGATGCACTTTTTCTTCTCTTTGGTATGTGTGCCCATTTCCTTGATTGTCTCTAAGACCCCTCAGTCTGACTTGTTTCCCTTCTCACAAGTAACCGGAAGTTGAGTGATTAAGATCTTTTTTGTTTTGTTTCCGCAACTCATCCAGGTGTCTATGGGGACGTTGTTCGCGTGAAAGTGTTGTTCAACAAGAAGGACAATGCTCTCATTCAGATGGCCGAGCCGTCGCAGGCTCAGTTGGGTGAGTTCGTGCGGCCAAGTTTAAATCGAATCAGAATGATAAATTTATCTCTCTCTCCCCCTCTCTCTCTCCCTCTCGTGTAGCCATTTCCTTTTTGAATAATATGAAACTGTTTGGCAAGCCGATGCGAGTGACGCCTTCCAAGCATGGAATTGTTCAGATGCCGAAGGAAGGCTTACCCGATTCCGGGCTGACGAAGGACTATTCCAATTCTCCCTTGCATCGATTCAAGAAGCCAGGTTCTAAGAATTATTCAAACATCTATCCGCCGTCGGCCACTCTGCACTTGTCGAACATACCGCCCTCTGTGGACGAGGATCAGATTCGCGAGGCATTTGCTGACCACTTGCCCGCCACTGGTTCAAATATTGTCAACTTCAAGTTTTTCCCCAAGGACAAGAGGATGGCCTTACTTCAGCTTCCGTCCATTGAAGATGCTGTCTTGGCGCTGATTGTGAGTCTACAATACGTAATTACATGCAATTTACTGATTGTCTTCGATTCCCTTCAGAAAATGCACAATTATCAACTGGCTGAGTCGGCTCACCTTCGGGTCTCATTTTCCAAGTCGTCCATCTAAACTGTGACTCCATCTAGCAAACCATTGGTGAAAGCGTGGAAAAGCCAGTTTACTGTAATGTCAAGAACTAAATTATTGCTGATTGTTGTCAGAATCAGAGGAAATGAAAATAATACGTTTCAGCCTTGCATAGTGAACCGTGATTAACTTTCACCAAAGATAGTTGTGTAAAGCGTCGTGATTGGTTTGTATCATGATAAAAGAAAACTTGAATTATGCTGGCTCCGAAGTGTCATGGCAACCGAATCGAGAGAGAAACTGAATTAATGTCCGCAAATCTACTTAATTGACAAGATTGTCGACGACTATTAGTGGGAAATCTTTCTCTGGTTTTTTTTCTAAATACACTAAATTGTAATAGGATTCCAAGAATTTTAGTCTGGCATCATGGCTGACAGAGAGGATTGTTAAAGAACGTTCCCTTCTTGATATGCATTAAGTTTGACATAGTTGTTAAATTAAAGTTCGTTATTCAGTTGATGAGCCGGCCAGTCGGCTTAATTACATCACAATCAATTTGTCTCTGTTTGATCAGATGCCAAGAATGTTATACAACTGGATTGAGTTCAGTGTACATTTGACTCCGAGCCGAGATCGCGCCAGTTATGAATTGGTTCTCGAATTTGGTTCTGATCGTAGTGGTCAAGGTGACCCATGGTCAGTGGCCATACTGTCCGCCGCTAGATGTCCCCAGCTATGGGTTTTCTAGTGGCAATTGCAGAAAGTCACGTGTTGACTCGCAGTGTAAATTTGATTGCAGTCATAGTTACACAATTGTTGGCACCAGTGAACTTACCTGCCTTCAAAATGGCCACTGGTCAGCCGACCCGCCCACGTGTGAGCAACTGTGCAGCCCACTGAGCCCACCTAGATCTGGCTTTGCAAGTGGTCAGTGCCAACCTGGCCACGCCTACAGAAAGTGCAACTTTTCGTGTGACCCCTTGTTCCAGATTTATGGGCCATCAGTGGCCACTTGTCTGCCCACTGGTCAATGGGACAACGGGACACCTTTGTGTATCCGTAAACCAACGAGAGAGTGAACTGGGCTAGATTTCTGCCCACTCTGGCCTACACGGCCGGAAGCTGTACCTTGTCTTCGAAATCAAATTTGATTCATAAATCGCAATTAAAGATTATTTCTCTGATATTTCAGAGTTACTCCGAACAAAGGAACATTTGTCACAATCGACACGTGTCCTAATTAGAGCCATTGAACTGGGCCGCCAACTTAATTATTCCGCAAGTAATTAAAACTTATTTGCGCACATGTCAGATGCAATGGCAAGTTATGCAACTAATGGACAGAGTTATATCATATTCGAACTTTACTTCAGTCCGTCATGAGGTGGGCCGCTTATTTTCTTATTTTCATGCCCATGGTAAGGGGTCAGAGGCGCTACTGTCCGCCATTAGGGGTGCCGGTCAACGGGCAGTCCAGTGGCAATTGTCAAAAGTCCAGAGTTAATTCCATTTGCAAGTTTGATTGTAATTACGCTCACACACTCAACGGTTCGTCGGCAGTGACGTGCCAGAAAAATGGCCGCTGGTCAGCGCCGATGCCCACCTGTGACCCTCGACTCACCAAGCGGCCATCTTGTCCAAGTCTGGAGCCACCCCTGAACGGATTTGGTCATGGAAATTGTAAAAATGGCTACCATACCAGCGTTTGCAGTTTCACATGTTCTGAAGGCTACGAGCTTCATGGTCATAATGTCCTAAGATGCTTCCAAGATGGCCAGTGGTCAAGTTCGACGCCCAGGTGCCAGCCAGGGCCATGTGATGGCACCGTTGGAATTTCCGGCGGATATACTACTGGCCATTGTGCCCCAGGTGTCTACGGTCAGTCATGCACTCTATCTTGTCCCACTGGTCAAGTGGTCCAAGCCGGAGTCGATGGTATGGCCGAAACCTTCGGCCAGTCCTACACCGTGATGTGCGACCTAACAGATAATATCCTTATGTGGAGTGGACACTTTGACAACCTTGTATGTGTAAATGACACTGGCAACAATTCAGTCGGAAATATTCGACGAAGTTAATTACAACTTTTCCATATCTGTAAATTAAAGCAGTATTCTATTCTGAGCAGAGAACATTTCTGCGAAAAAATCGGATCGCACTAACGAAACGGTCCCCAGCCACGTCTGACAACATTCAGTCAGTGTTGTCAGAAATTGATCTGATCGAAAGTGGGTTGACTTTGGTGCTAATTTTGAGAGGTATCTTGTTGATTGTTGTTCAGTATAGTAACCAAAGAATTAAGTGATCACATGACCCATTCGGTGACGCTAACATTGCCAACATCGCCAGCAACCGCAGCAAGTTCGGTTCTGTACAATGGCGGTGATTATGGAACGGGAAGGAGTAAATTTGTATCTGAATCAACAAATCATGGCCACCAATCTAGTTCAGTGTCGGACGTGGCTTCGGCCATTGGCAAGGCCGTGGTGGGACCGCCAAGCAATTACCTGTTCATCGTTCTGTTAATCATCTACTATTCAGTGTCCGTTGGTCACAATATACTAAACAAGCGACTGTTAGAAAGTGATCTATTTCCGTTTCCCTTCACATTGACGCTCTTCCAGCTGTCGGCAATAACATTCTACTCATGGGCTTATATCAAGTTACATACCAAAAAGACCTCTGGATTCAGCAATCATACAATAGTAACAATTAGCGAAGCAATAGGAAAGAAAAGAAATCGAAGCTTAATCTTGTTCTTGTCATTAGGGAAATTTTTGTCATTAGTCTTCTCACACCTGAGTCTCTACCAGGTGCCTCTTGCCTTCACGCAGACAGGTAAGCCTCTTAACTCCTGTCGCCGTTACCTGTAATTAACGTCTCGATCTCTTACCACAGTTAAAGGAGGACTGCCGTTATTTGTTGTATTATTTTCAAGAATATTCTTAAAGCATCAGAATTCGTATGCAGTATATCTGTCACTATTGCCAATTGTGTTTGGAATCAGTCTTGCTTCATTCGGTTCCAACAATCAAGACGCCAACTTCAGTTGGGGAATAATCTTTGCCGTCATGTCCACCATGAACCTTGCCTTACTCAATGTCTTCTCCAAGAAATTGCTAACTACGACATTCTCAGCAATCAGCTTATTGCATTTACTGACCAAGATGTCGCTGATGATGTTTCTTCCATTCTACTTGATCACATCGCTGATCAACCACCGGGAAACCGGATACGGAATGCCGAACATCACCATCACACTTCCGATCATACTGGTCATCGACGGCCTGATGTCCTTCGCTCAAAATATTCTCGCCTTCAGTCTACTATCTCTCTGTACACCGTTGACGTATTCGATTGCCAACTGTTCTAAACGAGTGGCAATTATCTCCTTATCGTTTGTGTTCTTTTCCGTTCAGAACATAACTTCCATGTCACTCTTTGGAATCTTCTTATCTCTGTCGGGAATATTTTGCTACAATATTGCAAAACACATAGAGAAGTCAAGACAAAGTCAACCCAACTACGTGAAGATACCTGATCACGCAAGCAGTCACGTGAACAGCGGCTACTCGATGAGTGTATGACCTTGCAATACTTCGACTCAAGACTGGAATCCCTGTGACGTTAGAAACTACTAGTTATGGAATTTGACATAGTATTTATATGCCACTCTAATTTCTCTCTCACCGAGGAGATAAGAATTAGATTTATAAGCTCAAAAGCTGATGTTTTGTTGAACTTTCGACTTCCGCATCCTGCTTAAGGCAGTATCTTCAATGATGACAAAAAAGAGTTGCAAATTCAGGAAAACTCTGAAACTTGAATAAAGTTCAACCTTGTATGAGACAATTCCTAACTGGTTTAAACAAATTTCCTGTGAAAAGTTTCAGTATGTGAAGATGTCTCACAAAGCGACAGTTTGCTCTTTGATCTTTGTTTTCCACGTTGTCATGGCGACGACACCAGAAACTTCATCATACCTGAATATGCAAGATGTGACGGATGGACCGATTGTTGCAGTGGTGACGACTAGCTCAACTGTTCAATCGGTAAATTCATAGCGTACATACAGTCAATCGTCAACTACACCTGGAGTCTTGGCTAAAACACAAGTTATGTCAGGCACACCTGGCATAAAAAAGTATGGCAATATAGTAGAACTCAAAGCGTATTCTAGGTATGAGTCTTCCACTCAACGATCAGGTATCTCGCAGTCAAGTAGCTCATAAGCTTGCCTGCCTCTCCTACTGACATTCTATTCTATTCTCACTCAAACAGCGCGATGACGTGGAAGCTACTGGTGGTCATGGTCTGTCTCACGGCTCACAGTGTCGGCGCTATGGACGTCGACCTGGTGGCCCATGTGTTCAGCCTGATTGGAGTCCTACTGGACCTCTTGACCATCCTGGGCGGTCAAGGGAGCCCAGGGGGCGCCACGTCATCAGGCAGAGCGGGCTGCAACACACCGACCGAGACCACCGATATCTGCGGCTACTACAGAAACAATGCAGCCTGTCCCAGCTTGGTGGGCTGTGTAAGTCACATCTTGACCAATGACCATCTCTATTCTGACGCTGTCCAATCAGAACATATGTACGCAGGGAGGTGGTCAAGACAGAATTAATGAGGAATGCGCTGCTGCCTGCACTCTGTTCAAGAACGACCGCTACCAGAATGGTAAGAGAACTACTAGCCGGATCCGGAAGTCCCGCTAGTGGCCAAGCGTCGGCGCATGCTCACTACTGCCTTTTCTTGCACAGGAAACGGCGGCCGTGTAGCTTTTTGTGTTCCAGCCTTCGACGCTTGTTACTGCGGTTTCCAAACTTGAGGCTAAGATGGCCTTTTTGATACTATGATGCTCTAGCTTCTATAAAACCAAAATAAAATGAGTCTTGATGATAAAGTTGAATTAATCTCTGGATGCTAAAAGCGTTACTTGCTCATCGAATTGCAGTTATGCAAATTTTCGCAAGTGTGGAAGGCCGTGAAGTTTCATGCATGCCGGTTGCGCACAGCTATCGAGATCGACGGCGAAAACGCACATGGCTTCCAGTGAGGCCGACTCTTTTGCGAGTAGATCGCACAGCCATTGATTACTCTGAGTAGCAAGCTACAACTTCAAGCTTGAACCACTCAGAAAAGCTCAGCTCTAGCTAGTTTTCTCCTCTACTCTGTGGTCTTCAAGTTGCTGGCATTTTGTGCAAAGTGTAACTTTCGGCAAACGCACACTTTGCAACAGCTCACCGTAGAGCGAGTTAGACCAACATTGCTGTCGTACGAACACTTTCGTTTCAGACTATTTGGGTCAAATCGTCACGGTCTCTGTACTTTAACACGTATTCTGCCCGGCTGCTTCCACTAAAACAGTCATCAGGCCATCCGGAAGCCTAAACGCTTACGTTCAACCAAAGATTACTAAAGTTTCAAAAGATTCCAGTAATACACACTTCGTTGTGATACACAAAAACAAACTTAAACTCCCGCACAACTCTTCGTTTTTTGGCTCCTCATGACACATCAGATTAAGCGTCTGACCTTCGTAGTTGCGGAATTCGAAACTATCGCTCACTCGGTCGAGGATCAATTCGATCCACCATAGACATTCCGTCCTGCTACAAAGCACTATTCACAGCGGAGAATTGACGTCGATTCTGAAGCCGATCATCTTTCCATCTCTAGAGTCAGGCTTCGTAGCGACTGAAGTCGAAATTCTCCTCCAATACGTCAGTCATGGTATGGTTCTGATTCCGAAGCGTTTGAAGTGGACTTCAAAGTCGATCTTGGATCCAGAAACTTATTCGATAAAGCACCCAACTTGACCAATGCGACTAAACTGGTTGATGAAGTGATTTATAGTCAACTTTATTGAACTGAAAACAGCATCTCTTTTAGGACCGCCTTTAGAGATACTCTCAAAATGTGGTCGAGATAAAGTACGGTAGAAGGAGTGACTAGCTGCTGTCAGCTGACTCGATCATCTGTTACGTTTTGCTGACTTGAAACGTCATGTCGGAATATCCAAACAATCCGGAACTGCAATCCATCAGGTTAACATATAACAATGATACTGGATTGCAGATTCTTGATAAGTGTGGATCAGTTAGAGTGGAGAACGTTCTCCGTTCCGAATGACCAGCAGTAATGAGAGAGTCAACCAGGCTTGGACGCACAAATAGGAATGAATGAGCCTTCTCCGAAACCAACTGAAGTGTTTTCCAGTCAAGGAAGAGAAGATTGTCGACCAGTGAATACCATTCCGATGGGAGACCAGGAATGCGGAGAGTGTCAGCAAAGAAACAAGGTTCAATCATTGTCTCAACTATCCTAACAAAACTCAAAATGTACTCACTAAATTGCTTAAAGAATGAACCTATCAATCAAAACTCATGATCGTCAAGCTGACCAACTCCGGGTTCAACTGTGCACAAAAGCAGCTCGAAAAGAATATTTTACAACAGCTGTGGACACCGATGAGTGGACTGAGCGAAAGAAGTCTTCCCGGAAATACTCAAACAAAATCCTTCACCGCTAGGCGGCGCACAATTTATCATACGAATAAGCGTGATCATACTTGTTGAAGGTCTGCGACAAAATGAGCTAGAGCGGAGGCAGAGTTTCTATGACGCAAAAAGTTTCGGCCAATCCCAAGCGGCCGAACAAAGCAGACAGCCTGGCGCTATCTCGGGCCAATACCACCGACAGTCGGTCAAGTGGTAACGTTAAAAGAGCAGAGCCAGTTCCGTTTGCAAGTCCCGTTTTAATCAGGCTAGCACTAAATGGTTCTTCAAAATCAACGGCTGAAAATGGCCGCTGGTCAGCGCTCATGCCCATTTTTGATCCGGAGCTAACAAAGCGGCCATATTGTCTGAGTCTGGGGCCATCCCTAAACGACGTTCCGAAGTGACTGTATCGAATAAATCAGTTATCTCTGATAGGATTAAAATTTCTAGCGCCGGAACTAACTGAAACGGAAAACGGAAGCGGAAAATGGGCCTCTCTTTGTCGACCATTTTTAACTCAGCAGTGGTCTCGACGGTTGTGTTTGTGCTCGTACCTGAGAGGCTCACCGACCTGGGCCGGATATTGGACATTCTTGCCGGCGCATGCGTCGTTGTCAAAGCCTACCCAACGCATCCACGTGAAGCCCAGTTGGTTGCCTTTGACATCAGGGGTCAGCTTGACCGCATCAAAGGCCAACGTGAAGTCAATCTCAATAGGAATGAACTAATAGCGGGCCAGTTGGCAAGGCGGCAATAATCCTATTAATGTCTTCCTCCACGAAATTTGACTTGAGCCTGGAATTTCTGTGACGTGAGTTTCTTTATTATCGAATTTAACATAATACTCTCACCAAGGAGATAAGAATTAGATGTAAAAGCTAAAAAGCTGATATTTTGTTGACCTTCCGACTCCCGCATCGCGTTTAAGGCAGTATCATCTACGATGGCAAAAAAGAGTTGCATATTCAGGAAAACTAAAACTTGAATAAAGTTCAACCTTGTATGAGATAATTCCTAACTGGTTTAAAGAAATACACTATTTTGAGCATTTCCTGGGAAACATATTTCAGTATAATAAAATGTCTCACAGAGCGCGGACATTTTGCTACTTGATTTTCCTTTTTAAATTTGTCATCAGTGACGACACCGGAAACTGCATCAATCCCGACTACGCAAGATGCGACGGATGGACAGATTGTGTTGATGGCGAAGATGAACTAAATTGTTCATTCGGTAAATACTTATTTTTAATGTCAACACCTTCAACGAATCGTTTCTCATACAGCGTCATGTCCACCGGGTGCTCTGTACTTCGACGACAAGTCCAAGAGATGTGTCATGCGATATGAATGTTCTGTGGCGAC
The DNA here is from genome assembly GCA_022750525.1 of Halotydeus destructor. NCBI lineage: Eukaryota > Metazoa > Arthropoda > Arachnida > Trombidiformes > Penthaleidae > Halotydeus > Halotydeus destructor. The sequence continues at coordinate 22,519 of JAIUWE010000082.1, forward strand.
AGATGGCGACACTGGTGCTGAGTGCAACTACTGCCAGCGGCTCCCTGGGCTGTGTGGGCGCCCACAGAGTGGGCATGGGTGTCGAAGTGCTAATGGCTCTTACACATGTGACTGCTCAGCTGGCTACGAAAAGTATCACCATGTTTGTATGAGAAACATTGAAACTAACAACGGGTCGTTCATATTTTCAAGCATGAACGGCATAGTGATGGGCTCGAATGAGCATGATATGGTCTTTCTGTACCCGGCAGCCCACGTCGAGGGGTCGAATAATACGTTCACCTATAAAACCTTCTTTTCGTACATACAGTCAACCGTCGACTACAACTGGAGCAAAAACTACATTTCTTTTGCTGCCACTGACATTTCGCCGAATGCAACTGACGACGCAACTGAAGATGAGGACACTGTCAAGGACCCTATGGATGGGATTTTGAATCGTCACATGACCATCTTCATTGCCAAGATGATTGCTGATAAAGAATCAGCTCTGGACTTCGGTGGCGTCAAGGCCTTGGCCAAGCTGAGGTGCGCCAGAGTCAGTGCAACGGCCATAGACTGGATTCATGACGTCGTCTATGTTGCATGTGACAATCATATTATGACAGTCAACGTCTTCAACGCTGATACGGTGAAAATTTATAGCAGTGGTCACAGTTCAATTATAGATGCAAGACGACCGTATGTTGACCACTTGATAGTTGACCCAATAGGCGATAAGATTGTCTGGAGCAACGACAGCTACATCAAGATTGCGAGCTTGAACGGTTCCAACGTTCGTACTTTCGAAGGACAAGGACAACATATCAGAGCCCTAGCGCTGGACATTGAAGCCAAACTCATATACTCCTTGGACACACTGGAAAGCAACATTGGTATGCGAACTTTCATCAGAGCGGTCAACTATGACGGAATTTTGTCACATGCTTTCCCCTTCGAAGTGCAAAAGAAACCTTGGGGAGTTATCGGCTGGTGGACTAGCGATTGCTTCGCCATTTTCAAAGATGACGTCATCTTATCGGGCCAGCCTTCCATAAACAAGTATGGCGTCGATGGGACTTCCATGGCCATACAACCAGCGGGCACCCTTGGGAAATTTGTCCATCCGAGTCTGCAGCCCTTGGTTTGATGGCAGGTATCGTTATCTTGGTCTGGGTGGGAATTTGTATTTCCGTTTCCTATTAGTACACTGTCGACAGCAGAAAGGAGAAAAAGAGTCAACTTTATCTCGGCCTTGAGCTTGAATAAAACTAGTTTTATGTTCAAAATCTCAACTCGTTTCCAGAACTCGAACCAGCTGTGCAACTTTTACTGCATGTTACGCCCGAGAAAATCCTGGTCTCCTATAGGGTGAGTATCCGGGAGACCTATACTCGGGACTTGAAGAAGATGAGCACGGTGACCGGAAGTCACGTGCTAGATAAGGGGGAAGAAATAAGATAAGCACAATTTATCATATGAAGATGGGATCGGAAGCTTAGCTGGTGAGTAACACCTTTCGTAAGCTCTGTCCTAAGACTAATCGTCATTTCCCGCGTTGTACAGTAACTTATATTGCCTCGGTGGGCGTGGCTAAATGTCCACTTAAAAGAAAAATAGAGGGAGCCAGGTGCAAGTTGCGTGCTTTTTTGGCGCGTAACACTGCATATAATTTTTCCTATAAAGTATATCTACTCTGCCGGCAACAGCTTCAGTCCAGCTGAACATATGAGCTAATTCTTCTCGTTGACATAGCTTCCTCTTCACCGGATGCTGTGTATTTCGACGACAAGTCCAAGAGGCTTGTTGTGCGATACGAATGTGCTGTGGTATAGATGGCAGCACTGAGCAGCCGCAGCCAGCCGTTTCCTGGATCACGTGGGCGCCCACAGAGTGGTCATGGGTGTCAAAGTCATTTTGCTTCCGCATCCTGCTTGCGGCAGTTCAATCTGAAAGATGAAACTTGAATTGAGTTGAATCTTCACGTATGAAATATTTTTCCAACCAGTTTGAGAAAATACGCTATTTTGAGCACTTACTGTAAAACTCTCAGTGTAGGAAGATGTCTCAGAAAGCGCAGATGTTTTACTCTTTAGTCTATCTGCTTCATGTTGTCGTTGGCGACGAGACCGGAAACTGTATTATTCCCGACTTTGCGAGATGTGACGGATGGACAGATTGTGTCAGCGGCGAAGACGAGCTTAATTGCTCAATTGGTAAACTTGTTTTCTTTTGCTTAAAATCTCAACTAATTACTTCTCTTCTAATAGCTTCCTGTCCACCGAATGCTTTGTATTTCGACGACAAGTCCAAGAGATGTGTCATGAGACACGAATGCTCTCTTACGACAGGTGGCGACACCAGTAGTGACTGTAACTACTGCCAGCAGCTCCCTGGACTATGTGGGCGCCCACATAGTGGACACCGGTGCCATGGCTCTAATGGCACATACACCTGCGACTGTTCAGCTGGCTACGAGAAGTATCACCATGTTTGTATGAGAAACATTGAAACTAACAACGGGACGTTCATATTTTCAACCATGAGCGGCATAGTGATGGGCTCGAATGACAAAGACATGGTCATGCTGTACCCGTCAGCCAACGACGAGGGGTCTTCCAGCATTTTTACCTGTGGAACTTTCTTCTCGTGCATCCAGTCAACGGTTGATTACAACTGGCACAAAAATTACATATCTTGGGCAGCCACTGACATTTCGCCGAATGCAGAAGAAACTGATAAGGATGACGATACTGTCAACGATCCTTGGGCAGGGCTGTTGAATCGTCACATGACCATCTTCATCGCAAAAATGTTTGCTGACAAACAATCAGCTTTGGATTTCAGTGACGTCAAGGCCTTGGTCAAGCTTAGGTGCACTAGAGTCAGCGCAACTGCCATTGACTGGATCCATGACGTCATCTACGTTGCATGTGACAATCATATAATAACGGTAAACCCTTTCAACGCGAACACAGTGAAGATTTATAGCAGTGGCAGCAATTTGACTGAAGATCAGAAAAGAGAAAATTTCGTCAGACACCTAATTGTCGACCCAATTAACGATAAGGTCATTTGGAGCAACGCCAGCTACATCAAGACGACGAACTTGAACGGTTCGAATGTCCGAACTTTCGACAGCCAGGGACAAGAAATCCGAGGCCTAGCGGTGGACATTGAAGCTAAGCTCATCTACACCTTGGAAACCCTTGAAGGCAACAATGGTACGAGAACTTTCGTGAGAGCCATCAACTATGACGGAGTTCTGTCACATGTCTTCGCCATCGCCATTGAGAACGAACCTTGGGGTAATGGCTTGTTCACGTCCAGCTGTCTGTTCGCCGTTTTCAAAGATGACATCGTCTTACCTGGTCAGGTATCGATAAACAAATATGGAGTCCCTGGGACAGCGATGGCACTGGAGCCGAAAGGCGAGCTTGGGAAGTTGGTCCACTCGAGCTTGCAGCCAGCAGCTTGATGCAACCCATGCGAGCCGGGCTATACTGGGGGCACACCAATAGTGTTGGGCAAGGTCAGAGCGTGATAACGTTTTCAGTTTCTGACCTAATCAGTTTCACTCTATATTTAAACAAAACTTGTTCTTGTAGTTTTGTAAGTGCTCTAGCCGCAGTCTCGCATTCCGGAATTATAGTCACGGGACGGATTAAAAATATTTTATTATGGCTCAAAACTACACTACTGTAGCCCGTCAACTCTAGTGTACCACTAAATCGGATTTTAATTTCGAAACGGTCCCGAGCTATTCCACAGGTTACCACGCTGGAGAGCCTTGATTCGAATGAGACCATAACAGTTCTCTCACTCGGCGCTCTTGCTCGTTGCAGAGCGACGGTCATGTGACAAGATTCCGGCCACGCCTTTGTTTCAGCGAGGGAACTACAAGAGATCACACCTCATTTAAGGTATCACCCGCTGTGGAACTGGGCTGGCCATAAAATTGCAGAGCTCGGTCGTACACTGCTACAGCTGTCAATGATGAAAACGAGAGATGAAACTTCGTCGGCCATTCTTCAGTCCAGCTCAAGTTTCAGATGACGTTATTCGACGATACGTTTTTTGAAACCTACTCGACGAGATCTTCCGATCGACGTATACCACTATTCCCAGATCAAAAAAGGTTAGTTTTACTGGTGGAAATGAAGTGTCGGGTTTCGTGGAGCAGGGATGGCTTTCGACAGCCTTGAACTTAGCTCAGGCAGAAAGCCCTGAGCCGCATAACGATAGTCAGCCCAGCTCATGTACTAGTCAGCTCAGGCGTTTATGGCTGATTTTCCTATTTCAGCTAAAACACGGTCTGGCACACCTGGCATGAAAAGCACATGTCAATAAAGTCGTCTTTTTGTGATCCAGGTATCAATTTCTCATTCGTTGAGCAGGTATCTAGCAGTCCAGTAGCTCTAACGCAGTCAGCTCGCTACCTGACTTTCTCAGTTTCTCACTCCAACAGCACAATGACGTGGAAGCTACTGGTGGTCATGGTCTGCCTCACGGCCCACTCGGCTCAAGCTGAGGACGTGGAACTGATCACTGATGCGTTCAGAGTTATCGGGGCCATACTTCATCTTCTCGACAACTTGGGCATTCAAGGGTCAACCGGCCGTGGCACGTCATCAGGCAGAGCGGAATGCACTAGACCGGAGAATACCACCGAGGTCTGTGACTACTACAAGGAGACGGAAGCCTGTAGCAAACTGGTAGGATGTGTAAGTTGTATCTTAACTAAGCGTCATCCACGTTCTAACGCTACACAAACAGGGAACATGTAAGAAGTCAGGAACTCAAAGCGATCTGAAGTGCTACTGCGCCGCTGGGTGCACTGAGTTCAAGAACGACATCTACAAGAACGGTAAGAGACCAGTTTGTAGAAATAGCTCCCCTACCGGCAGCTGGAATTAATTGCTGGATCTCAATAGCTGAGAGGTTCTGATTGGCTTTTTGAAGCGCAAACGGAGAGCTAAGCAGAGATGTGCGTTGAAACAGCTTTGGCTGGGCTAGCTCCATGGCTGTACCATTCAGCCTCAAGCCCAGTGGCTGTCGCTCAGCTCGCCGGGCAGAAACGTTCAGCCGAGTCACAAAAAAGTGGAATCTAGTGGCAACGCCTTGGTTAATGCCGATCTCCCGTTTAAACAGCGTATGTCTGGAACACTTGGCATGTCAAACATCTGGCACTGAAGTGATTATAGCGCGATCAGGTTAGAGTCTTCATTCGCCGAGCAGGTATCTCGCAGTGAAGTCGCTCATAAGCTTCTCAGGCTCGCTTAATCACACTATTTTTCTCTCAAACAGCACGATGACGTGGAAGCTACTGGTGGTCATGGTCTGCCTCACGGCCCACATGGTCCAAGCTGTGGACATGGACCTGTTGGCCAATGTGTTCAGCCTGATTGGGGTCATACTTGACCTCTTGTCTAGCCCGGGCAATCAAGGGTCCCCCTTGGGTACCACGTCATCAGGCAGAGAAGACTGCTCCGGGCCAGCATTTGGAGCCGATGTCTGCGGCTACTACCAGAACACTGCAGCCTGTGACATCTTGGTGGGATGTGTAAGCCACGATAGATAGTGATTGCAATCTTGCGTGCAGTCTCTTCAAGAACGACATCTACAAGAATGGTAAGACAGCTGTGTGATTCAACGTTGACTACAGCTACTGTCTCTTCTCTCACAGGAAACGCTGGTCATCGAGCTGTATGTAATATAGACCTCGATGCGTGCTATTGCGGCTTGAATAATGGAGGCTAAGATCGCCATCTTGGCGCTGGCCTGCTATAGCTTCAGAATAAAATGATTCCGCTCGACTTGCGTTTCATCCTTATCTCGAAACCAACACTAGTATTAGCTCTAGATCTTATTTTTCTGTCGACCAACTCACACTCCATGTTCGCGAAACCTCAATGCGACCAGTTCGTTGAATGTCGTAGTAGTCGAAGTAGCTTTAGTTAGGTGACGTTATCATTAAGTGACGAATTCGCCATGTTTGTAATGCTCAGCCAATAGAAAATTTGCGTGAACTTGATACAGCTATCAACTCTGTGCTTTTCTGCTCAGGATGTTGTTCGACAGTCTCTAGTAGAGGGTGAATCGGGTCGGGCACACTTCGGGCCCCGTTCCGCCCGCTCTATCCACCCGCGGGCAGGCGGGCACGGGTGGAGATTTCGTACCTTCCACTGTACTAACTTGTGCATGCGCAGTAGCGAAATTGCCGTCATCGGGCGGGGTCGCCTGTTTCACCCTCTAGTCTCTAGACCCATCGTACATTTCTTGCTGTCGTATATTTTTGCCTATATCTTCAGGACAAGTTTGATTAAGGGTATAAGAATTTGTCTCCCATATAAGGCTGTGCTGACCACTGTTCGCTAGTTTTTTTTTGGATCTGCAACTCTTTGTCATCATTCGAAGTACTCACACCGACAGCCATTGATTGGACTCATGACGTCATCTATGTTGCACGCGACGACCGAATAGTCACCGTTAACCCTTCTATGCGAAAACGACGACAATCTACAGCATTGGCTTAATTCCACTCGAGATCTGAGACCAGGTTCACCAGTTGGTAGTTGACTCAAGCAAGGCAAGATCGTTTGGAGCAATGGAAGCTACATCAAGACGGCCAGCTTGATCCGTTCAAATGTTCGAACCTTCGAAGTTCAAGGACTAAGGATTCAAGCCCTAGCGGTGGACATGGAAGCTAAACTTATATACTCCTTGAAACACTGGCCTATAACAGTGGTAGGAGCGTTGGAATGCTTGCATCTAGCTGGCTATTCGCCATTTTTAAAGATGACGTCATCTTACCCAGTCAGCTTTCTATAAACAAGTATGGCGTCAGTGGAGCTGCGATGGCCGTTGCACTGAAATTCGAGTTCGGAAAATTTGGCCTATTCAAGTCTACAGCCGTTGGTATGACAAAGGTAATTTTTAATACATCAAATACATCAGATGAATTAAAATTGATTATAATATAAAACTAACTTTTCCAGCAATCAAACTAACTGAACCGGAAAGCGGAAGCAGAAAACCGTCTTCTTCTTGTCGTCCACCATTTTGAATTCAGCAGTGGTCTTGATGGCCGGATAATAGCTGGATATGTCGAGCTTGTGCTTGTACGTCAGAGGCTGGCCAGCCTGGGCCGGACATTGGACATTCTTGCCGGCGCATGCGTCGTTGTCAAAGCCCACCCAAGGCATCCACATGAAGCCCAGTAGCTTGCCCTTGACAATGGTGGTCAACTTGACCGCATCGCGGGCCAGAGTGAAGTCAATCTCAATGGAGTTGGACGAATCGCGGGCCAGTCGGCACGGCGAGCCCGAACATGCCGGCACGCTGACCACCACAGAGGCGCCACCTGTTGGCAGAAAAGGCAGTTGGCGGAGTTCTGTTCGAAATGGAACTTGATTTAGTGGAACTTACCGCAGGAAACCACGTTGATGGCCGATGCGTAATTAAGCAAGGACAGAACAACAATTAGCCTGATCATTGTGACTAGTTGACAGTGAATGCAATCAAATTTAACTCTGCTCAAGGTCGTTAACTTCCCTTCGCTGGTGCCGCTTAATCAGTTGAATGCAATTTGTGTAGTTATCTTAAAGCTCCTTTATTAGCACATTTGTTGGTAAATTGTTGGCAATCAACTACGCTTTTCAATTTGGGAAAATGCAAATCATAAACTAAGACGGCACAATCAAGGTTGACTCATTCACACGCAAAATGGCGGCCACTTAAATCCAGTCATTTTGGGGAAGCTTAAATCCATGTCTCTCGCTAAATTGTTGGCAATCTAATCAATGAGATAAACCAGGAAAGCGACAATGACATGATAAGCCGAGATGGCGAAGTTTTCATGGCGTTTCTTTTCCTTCATTTTGAGTAATCTGCGAAAATTTAGATAATCAAGGTTAATTTGGTTGCAAGTTGACAATTAAGGTGACTACTGACCCGATTTCTAAATCACTTTCACTTTTAGGATAGATGTGTTTCCGGCAAACGTGAATCTCGCTGGAAGTAGTTGATATTTGATCCTTTGTTTCGCACATTTTTGACACCGATGCAACTGAATCAACTCGGGATCAGAACTGAATCAGTTAATCATGAATGGGTGGTGTGCTAACAAACTGCCAACAAACTGAATCAAGCTTCGAACTTTCTCTCAGTCAACAGGAAAAGCGTGTAGCTCAACAGCACAGACAAAACAAACTGCGAAGGCTAGCAAAGAGCGAGAGAGAGGGGAGAGAGGGGAGCGAGAGGGAGAGAGGAAGAAAGAGACTGCCGTTCGGGTAAATGTGTCTCTCCCTCTCTTGCAGTCTCTCCCTCTCAGACACAGTTGCCGCCCATCCAGGGTTCGTCTCTGTAGCCAACTGTCTGACCCCTACCGCCGGGAATGGGACAGACCTGGGGTCGTGAGGGGAGAGACGAGAGGGGAGAGGAAGAGAGGAGAGCGGAAAAATATTGGCGCCTCTCTGGGTAGACATAAACAAGTCACACATTCACTCGGCTCGCTGTTCACATTTGACTTGAACTGATTCCCTCTTTTTTAATTGCTTTCTCGTGTCGTTGACAACAGTTAAAGGCCTCTCTCTTTTCACAACTGGATTTATCGCTGTGTTAATACACTCTGTCTAGATTTGTTTGCTTCCCTAATTGCTCTCGACAGTTACAAAAGGGTTGAGTTTACATCATGAAGACACCTTCGAAGGCAAATCTGGTTGGCGACTCGACCAAGCAATTAACGGAAGTGGACGTCCAGCTTAAATTGCACAATCGAACTGTGATGGAACCGCGGTCACAGGAGTCAAGGGAAAGTGAAATCAATCACAACTGGTTAATCCAGTTCAACAATGCCCACTGTGTTCGCGACAGAGACGAAGAATGTCCATTATGGCGACCTTGAAACCAACTTGAATCCTGTTTGAACAAGATCAAGTAACCGAAGTTGGTTTACTTCAAGTCAAAATCCATGTCCATCAATGTCAACATGTTAGACATAGATTGTACTGTTTATCTTGAATGAAGAGACAAAATAAGAAACTGATGATACTACAAATCAATCAAATCAATAAATTCTGTAAACAATTAGTCGAAGTTTATCTTCACACTTCCTGCTTGTCAACCTTGACGGCAACAACTTCGATGTCCTTGGAAAGTTCTTTTTCTTTCAATTGTTCTTTCTCGCCATGATGGTCAGGGTCTTGAGGCGACAGACAATTGCTTTCCAGCCAGCGCCTTCGCAATTTAGTTAAATTGCTCTTGCTCTTTCTGTTGTTCAGCTTCAGCCAGTAGAATGCCAGAACCGGAAACAGGATCCACTGAAGGCAAACCAGGGACAGGGACCACATTGAAAGTGCAAAACTGCGAGCTGCGTCATTCGAATGTTTCTGACAGATAAAGGGGTTCTTGTCGCGACAATCTTGAGCGACAACGATAACCAGATTACTTCCGATTGTCTGGAATTTCGAATCATACTGGTATTTGAGTTCTATGCACTTGTGGCTCTTGTCTCTCGCGTTGAACGTGAAGTTGGCAATTGGCGCCACCTTGTCGTCAACAGTGTACTTCGGCTTCTTGTCTTGAAAGTTGACCCTTGCCGACGACAGCCAAGCCTTAGACGACCCTTGACCGAACATCAGGCTGACCACTGATTGCGGAAATGTCGTAATGTCCGATTCGGACAAGGTCAACAGTTCGCTGCCTGAGCGAGAGCACAGATCTTCGGCACTCTTCCAGTCAACTCTGTGATTGTTGAACATAATTAATCGGCCATCTTCGAGTTCGAGCCAAGGTGACGATAAGACAACGCACACTAAATTACGTTACATTAATTACATTAGCTTTAGACTAGATTTGAAGAATCATAGTAATTACCTAAGATACTGAGCACAATCAGCTTGCCAACCATGGTTTCCTGGAGCGTCCACTTCCTACACCTTGCTCTAACACACACCTGTGCACTAATTGGAAGCCGGCTAACAATTAAGTTCAACTCTTTAATTAACGTAACAAAAGCTCAAACATATTGGGATATTTTGTTTTACAAAAAAGTGACTCATGCCATTTCCGATGTAACATTATATTCCAGCGCTATGTTACCATTGTGACACTCAGCAAAACGAAACTGTATATACAGTTACTGAGAGCAAACATTGATCCCACTCCTTATTTAGCAGACAGAGTGCAAGAAGGAGAGTAAGAGCACTTTCGTGTCACGCAGCGTGACCAGAACAGCATGTGTGCATCTTTTCGTTTGCGCGCCATCGAGTCAGGGACCGTTTGCTTAGTGCACCACGAAAACTGTCAGCTTTCACTTTCCACCATTAAATTCGGTTTTACTTTTCTTATTCTCATCAGATTTAGGTCACTAAACTTTATATGAGATGCATATAATACTGGCCGACCTGATTACTGGAAAGTAATTTCATGAAGTTAAACTGCAGGTAAGTGAATGACTGAAAGTAAAACTGATCCTTGGAAAGTCGGATAGACATGTGCTTCACCTTGCATAGCGACCCGTAATTTATACATGTATGATGTTAAAAGCTGTCAAACTGGTATGTTTGTCTTGGTTTCCTCTTACTTTCGCACTCTAGGGATAGTTGCGTAATATGCAGCATTCATTCTGCCTACAGAGAGTGCTACTTGTTGTTGTGACGCTTGGTTGGCTTGGTTGTCCTTTTTTGATTGTGACATCACAGTGCTTGGTTGGCCATGACGTCAGCAAGTGCACCAATGGACAAGGACCTGATGCTGGCCATGCCTGACTGGCCCGAGGGTCCCGCTCGACGCTTATCGCAAGATGGCGTCCTTCGATTGGAGATCAATGAAGAGACTAATCTATCCAGATCACGTCATCATACATGTCGCCCGTCACATGGACATTCTGGCCCGGGAGCCATTGTTTGACCGGAAGCCGTGGCAAGAACCCGCCGATCGTTCAGAGTATCAGCGGCTGACGGCGCTCAGGATGAAGAAACTAAATCAACTGCAGTTCATCACTGAGGACAGTTTGTACAAACAACCTCAGGAAGCGAATGCCATCTTTCATCACATTGGAATGTTTGACTGGTCTCTGTATGTGAAGAGAATGATGGCTCAGGATTTCTTTGCTTACATTGCTCGTACCAACGGTTCTAAAAGTGTTCAGAAACTCGTGTCCAAAGTTTACGACGGCTCGATTTCGGGAGCCATTTTGATAACCGAACTCGGTCACGGCAGCGATACAAAGCGGTTAATGACCACGGCTACCTTCGAGTCTAAGACTCGTCAGTTCGTGATACACACTCCCTGCTTGAAGGCGGCCAAAGTTTGGTCAGGAAATCTGGGACAACTGGCGACCCATGGTGTTGTCTTTGCGCAACTGTACACGGAAGATGGTCAACACCACGGTCTGCACCAGTTTCTTTTGCCCATTCGAAACGGTGACCTACTTCCGTTTCCGGGAATCAAAGTGGGCGACATGGGCCCCAAGGCAGGCCTGAATGGCCTCGACAATGGCGTCCTTCAGTTTGACCACTACCGGGTCCCTCAGGAATGCTGGCTCAACAAGCGGGCCACGATTGACGAGAGCGGCAAGTACGTAGCCAAGGTGTCGAGTGGAGGCAAGGCAGGCCTTACCTTGGGCTCACTGTCAGCTGGTCGCATCGGAGTGATTGTGCAATCTTATCTCAGTATGCAGCTTGCCGTCGTGATTGCAATCAGATATAGCGCAGTCAGGAAACAATTTGGTCCTTCCGAGGGTGACAAGGTCATCGAGTGGCCCGTCATTGAGTACCAAACTCAGCAATGGCGGCTCTTTCCCTTACCTGGCTTCCTGGTACATAATGAAAATCTATCACATGAGTCTCAACGAACAGCTGTTCAACTTTTTCGCCCATGCAGCGTTCGGCGAACAAACGGCCGAACTGTCGGAAATGGGCTCTGAAATCCACGCCATCTCGTGCGCAGGAAAGGCAGTTTGCTCCTGGTTGACCAGAGACGGCATCCAGGAGGCCCGAGAAGCCTGCGGTGGTCATGGTTACCTGAGGGCATCCCGGTTCGGTCAGCTGAGAGATGACCACGACCCCAACAATACGTACGAAGGGGACAACAATGTGCTTCTTCAGCAAACTGCAAACTTTCTCGTTCGGCTTTATGATGACAAGCTCACGAAGGGGAAGAAAATTGTCACGCAGCTGGGCATCTGTGACTTCATGGACGACGCTGGCGCCATTTTGGCTTCCAACAGCTTCAAGCCACACCTTGATGACACCAAATCAATCATTCAAGTCTATCACTATCTAATCTGCTACCTGACGAAGATTACGCACGAGAAGCTGTCGAAGCTGAAGGATGAGTCGGCGAACTTGTTTTCGGCCAAAGCGCAGGCGCAAGTCTACTATCATCGCTCACTGTCCATCGTCTTCTTCGAGTGTGATGCAATCACAAGGTTCAGCCTTTTCGTTGACGGCTGTTCTGACCCAAGTCTCAAGAATGTTCTAACCAACTTGCAACACCTTTTCGCCCTCTGGTGTCTTGAGAAACACTTTCTCTATCTCTTCCAATCCAACTTCACTGGATTTAATGACAACTTTAATCTCTCTAAATTGAAGGAGAAGATTCTTTATCTGTGCAATCAGCTCAAGAATGACAGTGTGTCACTTTGTGACGCAATTGCTCCTCCGGATTTCATCATCAATTCGTGCCTTGGTCAGGCCGATGGCAATATTTACCAGAACATTTTTGATGCCATGGAACAAAATGGCGGCTATGATAAGCCCAGCTGGTACAAACCTGAGCTGTTAAGTGCTAAGCTTTGAAAGATCGCTTTTCAGTAAAGACTTCAACTTTTTATTTCTCTATATTTGTGATGTTGGTCATCAGATGGCGCTGAAGAGGCTCTACTTTGCTCAAGTTTAACTTCGTGAGAAAGTTGTCACGCGCTGCGTGAGCGTTTTGACTCCCTCTCCGATTGCACTAAATTTCCCGCTCTGAGCTGCTATGGACTTGACAAGATATGATCTGTTAATTATTCTAGAATATTTACCAATTAGAGACAAGATAAGACTTTCCCGAGTCGACAAACTGTTCAAAAGTCTAGTTGAACATTCGTTTCGAGCCCAACTCACTCTAGGTGACCGTGAACAGAATGTTCTATGTTCACGTGACTCGCATTGCGTGACCAGCTGTGACATTATCCCTGTGAAAGTGTCACTAGACGTGACTAAGCTTTCGCAACTGATTAAGCTATTACCTAACTTGGAAGTAGTTAGTCTAATGGTCTTCCATTCTAATTGCGATGAAGACCATGAAGACTGTTTCAAGACAATTAGCATAATTAGTGACCACTGTCCAAATCTAAAGTGCATCAAGCTTTCGTATAATTACCCTCATATCGTTGGTCAAGAAGCGCCATCTGTCGTAGAGAGCTTGAACCGATGTACGTGAAGCTTTGCTCGAAATGTCCAAAGTTAGAACACTTGAACCTTCCGTTCATTTCGAGTTCAGGACTTGATCAAATTGTAGATCAAGTTGGCGCCAATTTAAAGTCACTGATTGCTCTTGATTACAAAGGCAGTGGCTTAGCATTCGGTAAATTCACCACTGAATTAGAATGTCTAGCAATCGAGAACTTCACCGATGAATCAGTTAGGACATTTGCTGAACAGTTCGGCTTCCAGGACTTTGAGAACACTGAGTTTTCAAGTCGAACGGCCAAATGTTCTGAATCGAATATGTTCTAGAATGGTTCAGCTTCGAAAGCTGAGTGTACATATCACAAGTATCGACTTCGAACTTTCAGAACTATCGAACTTGAACCGTCTTCGATTGTTACAATATCTGGAGCTAGACATCGATACCGATTCGGCCATTTTCAGAACTGACTGCAACTCGATGTTCGATTCAATTTTGACGAACTGTTCAAAACTGAAGACTCTGAAGCTACTGAACTTTGTGTTCAGTGACCAATTCTTTTCGAACTTCGAAATGTACAAAAATCTAGAACATCTGTACCTCACGTCGAACCGTTCTGTCCAGACAATCAATTTGACTGATTACACTCTGAACAAAGTGTCACAATTAGTAAATTTGCGTAAATTGTTCATCGGCGTGCGGAACGAATTTACGAACCAGAGCCTCAGGACAGTTTTCACACAATGCAAGTTAATCCAGTCGTTCGTGTTAACTAATTGTGTCCATGGGCCTGATTTAGTTGGTGAATATCTTAACTTGCAGCTGACTCGTAATTCAAGGTCACTGAGATACGTAGCAATATCCGGAAACGGATGTCAGTATGTTCAGAAGCGCGAAGAATGGATCGAATTTTAACATTCCATAAAAGCATTGTGCGAAATGAGTAATCGGTCCCTGGGAATTTTTTCTGAATACTAAATATTCCGGAACCTTTTATTGGTTGCAAAGTGTTTCCAAATATTGTTTAGAAAGAAAAGTAAATTATTGTTGCCTTGATGACTAAATTGCTCGAATCACGTGATAAGCGCTTCGCGGAGACATCTTAATGGTGTTGCGTAACACGCAAAATGCCTAGTAGACTTGAGGGGGAAAAAGTTTACCATACTTATTTCCTAACTTGAGCTATTATGTGCCGGAGCAGAGAAGGGAAAGGAGAGAGGAAGAGAGAGAAGAGAGAGAGAGAGAGAAGGAAAAATTATGATGAATGAGCGAGAGGAATTGTAAGAGGAACTTTCTCTCTCTCTCTCTCCTCTCTCCCTCTCTAGGTAGAATTATTTCCACTTCAAACAACTTTAGAGCTGCCACGCCCCCTTTTGATGCAAGGCTAAAACCATAACGAGAGAGCAATGCAATTATATTTGCCCTTTGCCAGTGGCGCCACCTGGCGAGTGTCCACTGTCGGAAGTGTAGCTGAAACCCGAGCTGACAAGCTATTTCGCTTCCTTTTGCTAATATGAATATGAAGATATGACTGACTGTGAGATACCACTCTGTCATGTAGCCAATTAATTACATCAGCCTTATCGTGCCATATGTCACGCAGTTAGTGACGCATAGCTAAAGTGTACGAAGCTCAATCAACACCTGGGCGAAGTTTGAACACGGTCCCCTCTCAACTTGAATGTACGACATGAGATGTCAATCTCGACATACATGTCTATAATTTATGTAACATGAGAATCGTTTAAGCGATGCCTCATCACCTAACTTACCTGTCTTAAACATCTCGTCAACTATTACCTGTCTGCCTCTTCCCTCTCTCCCCTCCGCTCTCCCTCTTCCTGCCGTGTTGCTCTGGGTGACATATAATTTCACCAGTGTGCCTCTTCTTTTCCCACTCTAATATTACTGTAATATTACGCAAACTTCTTCCCATTCGTGACCTTTTCAACGGAGTAGCAAAAAGCTAAACGGGCAAAGAAAGTAGAAAAAGGGTATGTTTGCAAAGAAAAGAAACCGTTTTTTTGCTCACATGGTTAAAACTAATAGTTGTAAAGGCAAGCTAAACACAAATACATACTAATGATGCCGTAAAGTAATATGAAAATAATAGGAAATATTAGACGTGACATTTGGTGACTTTACCTGTTCAGGTGTTCAGGAAAAGAAAAGTTGCTAAAAAGTTTCAGCGTACTTGATCTTTCAACTTTTTTGCTACCTGTAATATTATTTACAGGCATATTCAGTGGGTATCTCGGATGTATCTCAGGTATCGTAACCTGTGACACCCAAGGAACACGAGGGGTCGTCTACTGAGTTCACTTCCTGAATGAGTTTAAACTTGAAAACCCACACTGATTTCTGCGGATTAATCATAAATGTTTTATGCAATATTGGAAAAGGAATATGAGGAGCTTTCATATCAAGTTTTACCAGTAGGGCTCATAATTCAATGCTTTAATGGAAGCAAACTTGGGAAACAAAATATTTGAAAATATTTCGGAATATTTTCCGGGAAAAGTCAAAATGATGGAAAGTTTCTCGCTCTGTCGCCAATTAAACAGTGATCACGTGCATTGCTAATTATCAACTTGTAATTGAGAGAGACAGAGTGGAAAGTGAGAGATGGGATGTGTGAGAAGAAGGGAAAGCGAGAGGGAGAGAGGAAGGGAGGGAAGGAGAGGCAGAGGCAGAGGCAGAGAGAGAAAGAGAGAGACAAAGAATTAAATGAGATATACGTGATTCGCAATTGCTTCGAAGGTTTACCACTGTGGAAAGTATTTAAGATATTTCGCCACAAAGAGCTGAGCGAGAGAGATAAATTACTTGTTGCCTTGATGAACTTGCAAGTAATTCCATGAAAACGATCTCTCTCCCTTGCCCTCCCCTCCCTCTCCCTCTCTCCCCCTCTCCATCATGGGATCGAAAGCTCAGTGAAGCGCTTTCAGTATGTTGACCTGAAGCCTTGAGCGAGAAAAGATGACTATTGTTGCTCTGATACAGCCCTTGAATGGTCGGATGTGTCGGCATCTCTCTCTCTCCCCCTCTCCCTCTCGCCACATCTCTCCCTCTCCTCTCTTCTCTCTCTTTGGCAGCCCAGAGGCGTGAAATATACTATATAAATATCCTTGTGATATAAAATGCCTTACTGCACACGACAATGTGACACCTGATGGCTTTTATATAATATGAAAAGGCTGAAAAAGCAAATAGAGGAAGAGAGGGGGAGAGGGAGAGAGGGAGAAGAAAGTCACTCTGATTCTTGAAGGCACAAAGGCTGGTGATAAATGTTTGCTTTTTGTAGATATATTATATTTTTCCGGTCTCGTCACATAGCTGAAGGTTTGCAGCTGTTGAGCAAAGTTTCCAGTTTCTTATATTTGAGATACGTTCGTGTCACGAAAGTATGTCCAGTCTTGCGCAGAGAACTGTCTGGGACACAAATTGTTCCGAGCCATAGGTGCGTAAAGGCACTGACAGCCTTTATCTCCCTCTCCTCTCTCCCTCCCTCTCCCTCCCTTGCTCTCCCTCTGCAGACCGCTGTTTTCGGGCATTAAACAAAGTTTTACAAGGAAGTGAAAAAGCAATTTCACCAGTGTAGGCAAATATAGTTAAAGTTGTCCCATGCACTCAGAGACGGCTAATTTTGCTGCACTAGAAAAGTTGAACAATAAACGAGAGAGAGGGAGAGGGGGAGAGGGAGAGGGGAGAGAGCGAATATTTCACTTTTAACATTCCTTTCGCCTATTTTCGTGATGGCAATTATTTACCTTTACACATCACTAGGCTTCAGGTAAATATGAATATGGAGAAATAATGGGCCTTCAGCAAACTGTACATCTCACTGGCTCTTGTCTCTCCCTCTCTCCTCTCCTCTCCCCTCCCTCTCTCGCTCTGAAGCGAACGAAATATATATATCATATGAACATGCATGTCACACAGCAATCAAGCCGAGTATGTAATTAAACGGATACCTATCTAGTATCTATGGGACGGTCAATGTACCATATCACAAAAATAGCGGCAAACTGCCGACAGACAGAGGAGAGGGAGAGAGCAAGAGGGGAGAGGGAGAGGGGGAAGCGACAGAGACGGGTAGGTGTGGCCAGTAAGTAGAGAAGTGTTCGTAAGAATAGTAACTTTCTTGACTGGTGAGAGGAAAAAAGGAAAAAGTTGCCTCCGAAAATCATGCCCGAGGTCAAGGTGGAGGTAGACTAGAGGGAGACAAGTGGCGCCCCCAGTGGCTCCTGTGACATGCCGGTCGCTCTTTCGCTCCTCTCTCCCTCTCCCTCTCGCGGTCTCACGCTTCCCTTCTTGCTCTTCTTTTCGGGACAAGATATAGACACTTCCAAATGCAGTAGAGTAGATAGTAAGGAAGTCAACAGTGAGTGCCGGCTTCCCTCTCCCTCCCTCTCGCTCTCTTCCTCTCGCTCTCTCCCTCTCCCTCTTTCCCTCTCTCGCTCTCGCCTTGGAGCATATATATAGTTGAAAGTTTTGCTGCGGGTGATATTCATAATATCATCAGCTATGAGACACCAAGTCGCAGTGAAAAGTTTCCCAAAGTGTAATATGAAACTTTCGAGTCGACATTGAAAGAAATACCATCCATATGTTGGCAAATATTAATATTCAATATTAATTGTCCGCTAATTGCCATTGTTATCTGTACAAATTGTTCAAGTCGACCAATCCTAATTTATGCGCCTTCGTGATCACCTTTATCAGCAATTAAGAACACACAACACTTCCAGCTTCCCAATCCTTGACATATGATGAAAAAATTTCACCATGATTGAAACGTTCAATGGATATTGTAAGCCGTGAGAAATTCTTTATATTCTAATTAGTTTGAACAAAACTATACTTGGAATTATAATTAAATAATTCCTGCCTCACACAATATACTCAAGACAATATTTGCCTTTTCATACCTTTTCATACCTGGCCACCTGTGCATTATAGAAGAAGATTAGGAAACATACTCATATGATCATACCTTACAAGAAAGTTTCACCTTGTTATCCTCAACACGCTGTCAAGGTTGCTTCGTGACTCACGAAACTGTAATTGTGTATGCCAGTGCGCAACTTTTTTGGCCACATTCTTGCGAATATATAGAGAAGGTACAAAGTGTTCCCATATGGACAGTTTGCACTCTGGTCACCAGTGAAGTACAACATAGACGCCTTTATCATATTGGTAAAACTTCAATACATATTTCGTGAACAGTTCCATCATCGTTAGCAAGAGAGATACGATTAATATTACTTTCTGTCACTTGTGAAACCAGCTGATTGCTCGGCAGTGAAGAAGTCATCAAGTGATCCGCCATTTTTGGTCTCTGGTAGCCATCTTTTTTTCGCTGGCTAAGACAAATAGCATCTACTCATAGCTGCCGACAAATAGTACAACAAGGAAGTCACTTACTGAGACGGCCCCCGGCGGTCTCCCATCACTTAGGACACGTTCCCCTCTCGCTCTCGGACCTCAAGCCATCTCTTTCGCTCTCTCCCTCTCCCCTCTCCCTCTCGCACTCGGGGTCCACGGAGGAGCGAAGACTAAGCCGTCTAACCCGACCCTTGATCCCTGCTGAGGGCAGACCTTGGATACCCTCACCCATTGGGTAGACCGAGAGCCCCGTTGGTATTCCTCTCTCCCTCTCTCCCCTCTCGCTCTCCGCTCTCCCTCTCTTTCTACTCGTCATCTATACAGTTGCAAAAATTTGGGAAACTTCACTTAAGAAACCACCCCTTGACGATATTTTTCGCTTGAACTCTCACTTGAAAGTTGACCATGAAGCTGAACCCGTCGCCAGTTTGCTGGTCAAGAACAAAATGGCTGCCTTGGTTTCTCTTGGTGGTCCAATTTGTCCGGGAAACTTCCTGCCAAGGGGTACCCTTCGAAAGTTTCCAGTCAACGAGAAGATTTCTCCAGAGGTTCCCTTCCTACCGGGGTAAGTTTTTAATTACTAATCTATAGGCAACCTTTAGCTCACTAATTAGATATATGTCTATCTGGAGAGAAAGGGAGAGAGGGGAGAGGAAAGGAGAGAGGAAGAGAGGGAGAGACAGATACATTAAAATCATAAAATGAATTATAGATGAACAGTTAAAATATATCTTCAATTACAAAATCTACAGAACGGGAAAACTTCCGCCCTTTCCAGCTCAGAGAGACAGGAAGGAGGGAGAGAGGGAGAGCGAGAGGGAGAGACAGCTCGATGGAGGTCTATTACAAGAATCAATTAAGACTGACGTAGGTGATTAAGACGGCCATGAATATCTAATCTATTCAAATGGCTTCGCAATAAAACTGGGCGCGAGTCACTTTTTTTGAGACGGCCCCTGAACTTCCGTTCACTTTTTATGGCCCATAGAAAAGTAATAGGATAAAAGGTGAGCCCGAAATATTATATATATAAGATGATGATGGAAGCTCGCTTGTCACTAATATCAAAACATTTGACATGATATAGGAAAAGTTTTGCTCTGCTAAACTTTTTCCTCCCCCCCCCTTAAATCCAGTTACAAATTGCACTTCATTAATTTTGACATTTTAACTGCTATCTATCAGATGCGTAATTTGAGATTTTAAATAGATTATACTGGTTGAACTTGATCACGTGACATCATGCGGGCTGTAGTGAGAGGAGAATATCTGATAAAATAGAAGGAAACCGCAGGAATTTTATGTGAGAGTTCGTTGCTCTCTCCCTCTCTTTCCCTCTCTCCCTCTCGCTCTCCTTCCCTCTCCCTCTCTTTCTGAGTGCCGTCCTTATCAAGTGTGACAATCGATCACGATCAAGTCAAGTGATTATGTATAAAACTTTTTTTGTGTCCAACTGCACAACGGTTTTGCTGGTATGAAGGAAGCCATTGACTCTGCCGTTTAAGGGGTCGTCTCTCAATTGCATGGTAAAGAGTCGTTTACCAGCAGCTTCTCACTGCAAACAGCTGTGCTCTCAAGGGGTCGCTCTTTCTTTCCCTATTTTGCCACAATGGTGAAATGGGTGCATAAAAAAGTACAGCCAGGTAGCTTTCTATCTTTAGATCGATGTGTGCAAGTCGGAGAGATTGCCCTCTCCCTCTCTCCTCTCCTCTCTCTCTCCCTCTCGGGAGCATGAAAGCTACAAGAAACACGACTATCGGTCACGTGCTCATGAAAGCGAGACCAAAGGGAAGACAGCTACTCGAATTTCGTAGACTAAAGTCACAGCTTTCGCTTTTCCTCTCTTCTCCTCTCCTCTCCCTTCCCTCTCTTCACTCCCTCTCGCTCTCTCCCGCTTGTGGCTGTTGGATGATGCTATTGTTATGCAACCTTTCACTAGTTCTATTCTACTGGTGAATAGAAAGCAAGAGTAAAGACGTGGACTGAATTCCTGTCACATGCAAGCGGCGTCTCTCTCTCTCCCTCTCTTCCCCTTTGCTCTCCCTCTTTGCTCTCCCTCTCGTCATTTAGATTCAAAAGGAATCCAGTTTCTAGCGGCTTTGAGACGATTACGTAGTCAGGTTACTTGAATTAAGATGATGGCCGTCATTAAAGTTATATAAGAGACCGGAAATAAATGTCCATTCCGTTATGGCCTGAGAGGAAAGCCGAGAGGAGAGAGGGAAGAGAGAAGAGGGGAGAGACATCTTCTAATTGTATGGTTAGTTTAAACCATTTACCTTTGCAAAGCATTTAAGTGTCAAACCACACGCTTTGACATCTTGAATCGAATCAACCTTGACCGCAAACGTGAGAGGAAGAGGGGAGAGGGAGAGAGGTAGAGGCAGCTAGTCACAGATAACGATCAAAGATGGCGCTGAGCACGACCATTGTCTAACCTGTCACTCTCTTATCTTATCTCTCATCTTCTCAGACTCAAGATGTCACTCGTCAAGACAGAGCTTCGAGCTGATAACGGGCCAAGTCTACTCCTCGTCAATGGCGGACACTCTGGCCACCATTCCGGACTCGTTGCAATTAACTGATTGCCTGGAGAAGTGTCGCCTTGACCAGCAGTGTCAGTCGGTCAACTTCGAAACCGGCCTCTGTGTGCTGTTCAACTCTTCGGCTTCCGGTTCCGGTGCCGGCCTGAAGCCTTCGCAGTTTCCGGTGTTCACCATTTACGCCCAGAAAGTGTGCCTGTCCGTGGAGGCCAAGCGGGTCTGCCCGCGCCCCTGGGCCTTCGAACGGGTCCTGGGTCACGAACTGCGTGACCAGTCACGCAGGAGCGTCCTCCTTGAGGATCGCCTTCAGTGCATGGACGCTTGTTTGCTGGAAACTACCTTCAATTGCCGGTCGTTCAACTATGACAGCAAAACGGGCGAGTGTGCCCTGAGCGACATGGACCGGCATGCCCTCTCGGAGCCCGGAAGGGCAAGTGGCACCAAGCACTTCCGGTCCGCCTCGGTGGCCACTGTGGACTACTTTGAGAGCAATTGCGTCATCGGTGAGTTTCTTTCATTCTGTCATATTCATGTCTGTAGATGTTTTGCGTGAGTGTAATTTCTTCACATGCCCCCTTGACCATGTCTTGACCACTGACGAGAGAGTGGCATGAAAAGTTTACCATTGTCAGATGGTACAAGTGAAATTGCTCTCGCCTTCATTGTTTGCATTCAGGGGTCATACAATTCAAGGGGGTGGTATTGCAATTGACGTGAAGGCCAAGGAATTTGCATTTCATGTGTCCTATACTTTTGAAAAGGTTCACATAGAAAGAAATATATAATGTGGTAGGAGAGAGAAATATTTTACCATGATTTTTCTTTTCTTTCTCCCCAAATTTGACTACTATGCAATTTTTTTAGCATACCTACCCCTGACATTGGTACGTAGCTCATGTCAGTTCTATAGAATTTTTTGCTATGACGTGAAAGAGATAAATTTGGCGGAAAGGGTTGTTTGGTGGTAAACTTTGACTCTCATCTTCGTCTC
This sequence comes from Halotydeus destructor, assembly GCA_022750525.1. Classification (NCBI taxonomy): domain Eukaryota; kingdom Metazoa; phylum Arthropoda; class Arachnida; order Trombidiformes; family Penthaleidae; genus Halotydeus; species Halotydeus destructor. The sequence continues at coordinate 44,818 of JAIUWE010000082.1, forward strand.
GTATCTCAGACATACATTGTATGATACTTTCTCATATATACTTTGTCACGGTCACATGGTCGGCAATGAGAGAAGGGGGGAGAGAGCGGGAAAGAGGGAGAGACGAAAAGAGAGATCAACTTGTGAGGCACGGTTTTTTATTATATAGGAAGTCGCAGGTTATGTGAGAGAAAAATATCACCAAGATCATCATTTGATATCCATATAATATTACTTAATGACAATAGAAATAGCAAGTCTCACGGTCATGAGATGACAATCCTACCTTTAGGCTTTCTCTCTCTTCTTTCCTCTTTCTCTCATCCCTCTCTTCCTCTCTCCTCTTGACTCGGCTCAGGTGTTCAACTATTAAACACTCCACCATCTTGTTTTTTCCCCTAATATTTTTTCATACCAAAACCTTCAAAGACAGCACGGTGGTCCAGAAAAATATGGCTCATAGAACTTCACCACACTTTTCATTACACCCTTGGTTGCTCTCTCGAGAGACAGATTTATTCCCTCTCACCCTTCCCTCTTTCATCTCTTCCCCCTTCGACTGCATTCGAATGTGGGCGGAGCCTGGCGGGCTTTCATAATACACATATAAATTCTCATATTACGAAAATATTCGGCCAAAATGCCTAGACGGCCTTTCGCACAATGAACATGGCGGTCGACAACCCCTGTTGCGCAATCAAAGGCTCAGCTCTAATTGAAGCGAAAGGCTTTTAATTGACTTTGGAATCGCAATTACCGAAGCTGACGGCTTAAAGTCATAAATTGACTACTTAACCCTTCATATTGTACGTTATCAACAATTAATGGAAATATTTGATTGCAATTTCAGAGCCCAACAAGTTGTGTGACTTCAAGGCACTCAAGGGACGAATCATGAAGACGGTGGACTCTATCTACGAAGGTATCACCGACGATAAGGAATGTCGTCAAAAGTGTCTCGAAGCTGACTACAGGTGCTTCAGCTACGACCTAGGTGACCCCAATAACAAGATATGTCGTACCTCGCACCTGGACTCGTCGTCGTTGACACATATCAACGAAGCGTATTTCGAGACCAAGGGGTCGACCACCTTTGAGCTGGCTTCCTGTTTCAACGGTAGGTTCTGTTATATTGCAGTCTAGGTATAATATATTTCTGTTATATTAATTAGTTACCGTTGAATGTGGCGCCAAGAACATGAGGGCAGTCATTCAGACCAACCGTATCTTCGGCGGCAAGGTGTACGACAAGACAAAGCCCAACAGCTGTGTCAACAACGTCAAGAGCAGCCTGGAGTTCGACCTGAACATGCCCTTCAGCGACATCTCGTGTGACGTCAAGCAACTAGAGCCGGGAACCTTTTCCAATTCCATCGTCATCCAGCACCATGACCTGATTGTGACCTCGACGGACATTGGCCTGAATGTCAAGTGTCACTACAATCTGACCAATCAGTCGGTCAGCAATGTCATCATCTTTGCCGACGAAGATGGGTAAGTTCTCTGACCACAGACAACCCCAGGGACCGTTTCATAATTGCCTTTTTCGATACAGCGAACGAATCGGAGACTTGGTACACGACTCTGAGATCGTTCACTCTACCATAGTTGCGGCTCCGAATATCACCATTGTCATATCCGACAGCACGGGCCAAGATGTCAGCCAGGCCAAGGTGGGCGAGTTGCTCAAGCTGAAGTTCGTCATCACAGACCCAGACAGTGAGTGTTGCCAGCTGTTCCATTACCAAGTGAACTAACATGACGACCCCTTGCACTTTTCAGGTCCCTATGGGCTGTTTGTCAGAGACTTGGTCGCCTTGGACGGTTCAGATACGAATGAAATAGTGCTGATAGACGAGAACGGATGTCCCACTGACCCGGAAATCCTGTCCGCCATTAATGGCACCTCGGGCACCCAAGAGCTGGAGACCATCTTTGAAGCCTTCAAGTTCCCGACGTCCAACATTGTCCAGTTCAAGGCCATCGTGTCCCCTTGTGTGACGTCATGTGAGCCAGCTGTCTGTGGCGACTATACGTCATACGGGCGCCGGAAGCGGTCAACCAAGATGGACGACAAGGAGAAGGTGGTGGTGGTCAAGACGCTGCGCATAGACGAGAACTTTGTGAACAGTCCGAGTTCGCGCACAGTTCTGGCCTCGGAAGGCTATGACGTCCCCTTGCTGGACTGCTATGACTTCAAGCCGCTATCTCTTATCATCAGCGGCTTCCTATTGGTTCAAATCACAATCATCATCATCTGGGTCTGGGGTTATCAGCGCCGAGATAGGCGACTACTGGCTTACGATAAGCGAGCTATTGGAGACATGTATTCCGTGTCGTCGATTGCATCATTGTCTAGTCAAATGTCGGCCAACACTCTGGGCCAGGGGTACCTGGGGTACGCGGGACAAAATGGCGCATATGGTCAAGGGTCATCTGGGGGTCACAATCACAAGCGCTGCTGACGGCTGAGCCAACTCGAGCCCACAGCTGACGTACAATCTTGAAATATTTTCGAAAAATACCATGAATCAGTGCCTTACATAATTTAATCTTTCATCCAATGTTTCCCAACGATTACTTTCAGTTTCGTCACCTTTTTGTCTCCATTTGTTTGTTTGTCATTGAATTTTTTAACTACCTATCTAATACTCGTCATACATTCCGGTTATTGGAAAATAAATTATTTTCGCGCCAAAATTGTGTTCAAACTTTCAAGATAGAAACTCATTCGAAGTAGATTTATGTACATATGTGAGGCATATTTCATCAATCTGTGCGCAGCTGCAGTAGCATGATAGTGAAGGAAATTATCGATCCAGCGAAAGATAGGATAACTTTCAAGTTGAGCTCAAAGAAAATGGCCGTCAGGGGTGTGCGCTGGCTGAACGCTTCCTGCAGCCTCAGGCCGACTCGGAAGTCTTTGTCGCATATTTGGTCCCAAGATCTGTCAACGATCAGCTGGTTTCTCTCCTTCTCCTCGCTTTCAATACGATTGACGACTATGACAAGAAACAAAGCGACTGCTACATTGATACTTGAGAAAGCAAGCTTGACGAGACCAATGTTATACTTGTCTTGACTCAGAGAGACAATCAGACCAGTGGACTGAGTGAAGATGGACGCAAAGTACAGCAGCGGAAAAATGGCGAACATCGACTCGAATTGCTTCTTCAGCTGTTGCGAATATTTCTTGCACTTGCAGTAATATAAGGCTTCATTACGAGACAGCGTAGTTGCCCTGAGCACGTGCTTGGACAGGTTGACGTCAGCCATTGACCACATGCTCAATATGACCAGATAAATGCTTGCAGTGATGGATATCCAGCTGTCGAGTAGGAAACACTCGACACTGCAGCCCACGACAGCTATGAGCCAGTGATAATATTTGATGTCCTCTTTATCTACTACGCGGAAGGCTACAAAGCTATTCCAGTTTTCGTGCATCGACTGGATACCCAGGATGTAAAATGTTGTGCAAAGCAAGTAGAAGACTAACCAGGCTCTGACGTACTTATTTATGGTTCTGCCATTCTCAGGGGATATCAGTGTTGACATAGCTGTCATGAGATCTGTAATTTTTGAGCTACGCAGCGACATTATCGTGAAGGCGACCAATGGGAAGCACTCCACCGAGAAGCCGCGTAACATTTTCATATCGTACACGTAATAGTTGAGAATCCAGTAAAAATCATAAGCTCCATTGGCGTACAGTGTGAAGCTGACAAACCAGTAAACAGCTGACCAGAAAGGTTTGCCCAGTGCTACCCGGACGCGGCTCAGGTGTGTACATATCTGCTGGCCTTGCATACTGAAGTTTGTCGACTACTAGGCTTTGCTAAACTTGTAGCAAGTAGCTGAGCAGGAAAGCTCACTTCGGAATGTGACTTCGATCTCACAGTCTAATGTCACAACAAACATTCGCGATCAGTCATCTAGTCAATGATGTCAGAGTAACCTGTTTCTTGATGAAAAGTTTCAGCCCTGCAAGCTGCAATAGCAACCAAGGGCGCCGTTGACTCGAAGAGAAAAGCATGGTTTAGATATTTAGTACAACAAGTTTTAATAGCGGAGAAATTGAGAACAGAGTAAGATGAAATTGCACCCTCTACTACCAGATGGCGGCAACGTCGCATTTGCGAGTTTTCTCGGTTGTCACATGCTCCAAGTGTCGCAATTAACAGGTGTCAAAAGGTGAATTCGAGTTCATCTTCTCAGTAACTCCCTCTCTTGACGACCTCTCCAAGCTGATACTTATGACGAATCAGTCCGAGCGCAGTTGCAACAGCATGATGGTAAAGGAGACCAGTGAGCCAGCGAGAGATAGGATCACTGTTGAGTCTAGTTGAAAGAAGATGGCCGTCAGAGGTGTCCACTGGCTGAACATGGCTCGTACCCTGTGTCCCACTTCAAAGTTGACCCCTGACAGCTGGTCCCAAGACTTGTCCACGATCAGCTGGTTTCTCTCCTTCTCTGCGCTCTGAATGTGATCGACGACAAGTAGAAACGCGCAGATCATGATGACATTGATGCCAGAGATAGATAACCTGACAAGACCAATGTCTATGGCTTCGTGTATCATGAACATGACAATTCCAGTCGACTCGGAAAAAATGGACGCCGAGCAAATGAAAGGAAAGATGGCGAACGCTGACTCGAATTCTTTCTTCAGCTGATGTATGTACCTTTTCGTCTTCACTAAATGTATGGCCTCATCATGGGACAGTGTTTTCGATATGACGGCGTGTCTGGACATCTCGGTGTCAGCCATTGACCACATGGTCAAGACAGCTAGGTATAAGCCTAAACTCAATAAAACCCAATGGCGCCGTAGACTGCAATCAAATGCTACGCTTTGTATAGCGAAAAGCCAATGGTACCATCTTATTTGAGATAGAAAAGACAACCAGATCTTACCTGTTATTATCGAACAACAAATGTACCATATTGTGCACACTAGATATAGTAAAAACCAGCCTGTGATATACTTGTTCAGTGTTTGTCGTTTTTCAGCTGATAATAGCCTTGACAAAGCTGATATGAGATTTGATATTCTTGCAATACGCAAGGTCAATAGCACGTGGACAGTGATTGGATATATTGTAACTGAAAATGATCTCAGTGTTTTCAAGTCATACTTCTTGTGATGGCTCAGTATCCAGAGAACATCAAAGCATCCGTTCCCATATAGTAAAAAGCTGATTAGGTAGTATACTACTCTACATAGTGGTTTACAGCTCACAATCTTTGCCCCATAGATGGTTGAGAAGTATGTCATTTGTGTACTCACCAGCGTACCTTGCATTTCGTAAAATGAATTCGAACTAGTCAAAATGGCGACTCAATGTGAACAGTCGTCGAAGCGAATACAAATACTGTGTGTAGCATGTAGAACAGTTCCAATGTCGCCGAAAATGTCACAACACACATTTCTAGATTGCTATGCTCAAAACATCATCAGTGCATGATATGATATGAAGCTTGTTCACACCGAGATCGATACGTTTTCTTCAATCTAAAAACATATCACAGTGGATGTATTTTTTAAAAACAGTGTAACTAGGGCAAAAAAATTACATTTGCAGCAACCCAGACATCCAGAATCTACTGTATTGATCTCAGTCGGCACGTAGCTGTAGCAACATAATGGTAAAGGAAACCAACGTCCCGGAGAAAGACAATACTAGAGTCAAGTTGAGTCGAAAGAAAATGGCGGTCAAGGGTTGACAGCGGCTGAAAGTGTCTCGCATTTTGAGGCAAAGCTTGAGGTCGTCGTCGCACAGCTGATCCCAAGACGTGTCTACGATCAGCTGATTTCGCTCAATCTCGTCACTTTCAGTGCGACTGACGACGACTAGTAGCGCAACTGTGTAGAGAGCGTTGATGCAGGAAAACGATAACCTGGTGAGACCGACGCTCAACCTTTCTTGGATGATGCTCATGATAAGCCCTGTTGATTCAATAAAGATGGACGCAAAGTACATCAAAGGAAATATTGCAAAAACAGAGTCGAATTGCTTCTTCAGCTGATGCAAGTGTCTCTTGGCTTTAGTATAACGCATTGCTTCATTTCGGGACATAGTTTTAGCCATAAGCATATGGCTGAACATCTCTGTGTCGGCCATTGACCACAATTTCAAGATGGCGACGTACAAGCTCGAAGTGATGGTGATCCAAAGGAATCGTATAGCGCAATCATATGCAGTCCTCAGTGTGGCGAAGCAGCGAGTGATACCACTTGATTTCAACTTGGTTAGCCATGAACCAAGTGACGAAGGTGTACCAGTTTATGTTCAGCGATATTATACAACAAGTGTACCATATTACGCAAACCATGTACGACACAAACCAGACCTTGATGTACTTATCTATTTGCTCACCATTTTCAACTGATATAAGGCTTGACATAGCAGACACGAGACTCAATATTTTCGAGCTGCGAAAACACAGTATCATGTGAGCAGCTATGGGAAAGATTTCACGCGAACACCATCGCAGCATTTTTGCATCAAACTCGTCAAAGCGACAAGATATCCAGTACATACCATATGCCCCGTTGACATACACAGAGAGGCTGAGAAGGTAATATAGAAGTTTACCCAACGATGGACATGATGAGTTTTCAGCCCTGTACATGGCTGAGAAGTATCTCAATCTTGTGGACACCAGGGGACCCTGCATGTTATGCGAGGATTTTCCGACTGACAAAATGGCGACGATGTGTTTGTAGCAAGTACGAATTGCCAATACTACATGAACATTAGTCAGATACATGTAATAGCAGGGAGTAATGCAAGAATAACTGTCACAACAAACATATATTTCCATCTGTGGTACATTGTAAAACGGGTCGGAAGTACCCATTGTCTCTATTTGCTCAAGCTTCCTTCAGAACCACGCATGCGCAATGTGACTCCTAGTATTCGGTTCATCTTTTCAGCGGCTTCTGAAGTTATGCAAGCGCTTCTGACCGCCTCAACAATACAGATGGGCATCGACTCGACTTTGGGAAAATCAGAGTCGAGCTCTCAGCCTTGTCTTTGAGTCAAAGATTCGAGTCGTCCTGACTTTCCCCAAGTCTTCGAGTCAAGTCTCGCTTTTGGACAGAGCGACAAAATCCAGCCTATGTGCCAGCGGTTCAGCTATGGCTGAGTTAGTTCAGCCACCCTTTCAGCCCAGCCAGAAAAGGGCCCGTCTCGCCCGCCGCCCAGCCGTTAACTCAGGCAGCCCTGCCCGAATCTCAAAAAGGCAGGCTGAAAAAGCTTAATGCCCATCTCTAATGGCATGATCGATAATAATAAAAAGTTGTTATTAGTGTCATAGCCTGGTGTTTGTTGCAGCCATTTGCAGTCATATATCGGCTCGCACAGACACCCAGTTGCAGTGATGTTTTGAAACATGTTCAATTCTATCCGGAAAAGGCCGCTTGACATGGAAGGTAGTCCGATAAGCACAAGACTGGAATGCTTCTCAGTCATATACGGAACCAGCAAGTCCCCAAGGAGGCAGCTGCAGCACGCGCTTTACTTTCTACTGAGCTTGACCATCTACGCTAACGGAGCATATGACATATATTGGATAGTGAACCATCATGGCACCTCTGTGTTTCCAATCGCAGCTCACATCGTACTGTCGCTAAGTAGCTCAAGAATATGGGGTCTCATGTCAGCTATGTTCAAACTAATAACAGCTGAAAATGGGAAAACGATGGACAAGAACACTACTTTCTGGTTCATCTCATACATCCTTCGCGCAATATGGTCTCTCCTTACGCTCATATTAATGAATAACAGCTGGGACACATTCGTGACTTGGTACATGGTCAAGCAAGTTGAACCCGAATGGTATCATGCGCTCATTGCAGTCTTGGGCAGCGGATACGATTCCTGCTTACGACGCCACTGGATTTCAATCACGTTGACCCTTTACTAGTGTTGTGACCGGGATAGGTTCTTTGCCTCAACTAGCTACCACTTCGACAGGTAGGGGTTGTACAGTAGGGAAAAGTACTCGGGAGCACTCAATATAACTATTTTATTGTCATTTATAGAATAAAGTCCCTTCAATACAAACATCTACCTTGTCTCATAGACCAAGTAGGGTCTTGTCAACCTGTTCAGACAAGCTCTCGAAACCGACTCTCTGATCTTTCGGTTGTCGGAAAAGGGGACTGCTCGAGTTCACCTTTAACTTCCTTTATCTTGACAGAAAGGTCACGCGTGACAGTCATTGAGGGTCACGTGTGAGTCGATGTAGGGGGCGTAGCTTTAAAAGTGGCAGTTATGCACTTTGTGTCATAACAACTCTGGATGGTTAAAAGCTCGCTCGGCTCAGCTCGGAGCACTTTGCGAGCTGAGCCCTATGCCAAAACAGCGAGCTTCCGAGCTGAGCTCCTTCTGTTTCCTTGAGCGCCTGAGTCGACTTTTGAGGGCTCGAGCTTCAGCTCGACGGCTCAGGTCGAGCCGGCTCCATGTTAACTCTATGGGAGCAAATAGTAAACGGGAGCTGCTGAGCTGTCTTTTTTATTGGTTGAGCGGCTGAGCCGACTCAATTCCACTTGTTCGAGCCATCGAGCCGAGCCGTAAGGCTCGAGCTGTGGGCTCAGCAGCTCAAGTCGACTCGATTACCCATCCCTACCCTTTACCTTGGCATATTGAACATGTGGTCAATGACTGGCAGTAATATGGCAGAGAACTTGTGCATGGCTAAAACATTGGCCAGAAGCCCAGTATTTCACCAAATGTAAGAAAAATATGGAACAGCTGGAAAAAGAATTCGAGGCAGTGTTCGCCATTCTCCCATTGCTAAACTTCGTCGCCATCTTTTCTCAATCAACTGGTGTCATAATGTCAATAATTCAAGATGGTTACAGTATCGGTCTTATCAGGTTATCTTACCAGAGTATCGATATCATGTTTACTCTATTTCTCTTGGTTGCAATCAGTGCAATCGAGAGTCAAGAGAAGGAGAGAAATCAGCTGATTGTCGACCAGTCTCAAGACCAAGTTTTGGACGTCGACTTCAAGGTCGGCCTTCGAATGCGAGAGACGTTCAACCACTTTTATATTTCTGAGAAGAGGACAACAATCTCGAATCACTCATCCCAAAATTGGTCGCTAATTTTGTCTCTAACAAAAGTTATGCCGCTTTTAAATGTTTATGGATATACGAATTTATTTCGGTCATCGGCTGTCCGCATCAACCTTCACTAAGCACGAGGTCATTAAAAACTTCTATATGTTACAGAAAATATATTATTATTTCGGAACATTCATCTGACTAGGTTTTTTCAACAAACTTCGAATGGTTTCGACGCGTTTCAGCTTCTTCTCTTTCTCATCTTGTTTCTTCTCGAACTCGGCCTTGAGCCTCAACATCTCAACTGCATTATAAAGCACTGTCCATTTGCCAGGTTTGTACTTGTCTTCGTCACGTTTCTTCGACGCCGCTGGCGTGTGTTTGGAGACTTTCGCTCGCCCGTAAAAGGTGTCGATATGTTCAGGAACCTTAACTGGACGACGGAATGAACTTGAAGCTTGGAATTCCTTAACGTCTTCCGCTGGGTTTCTGACTGGCCGTAGGAAGCTGTTAGAAGCTTTAGGGCGCTCATATGGCCAGGGACCTGGGAAGTGCGCCATAACTGAGTCACCTGTGGTTGAAGGATAGTCACAAAGCAGTTCAGCGCTGTTACAGTGAGTCCTTCCAATCGTCACTGTCAGAGCTGCGCAGAATGTTACTCAGAGTCGAGTCGACTTCAGTTTTGCCCATCTGTAACGGATATCGGCTGAAAATGGCGCAGCGCTAGGCAGGTACATGACATGCACGGTAGATGACGTCACCTATTTCGTGAGATAGCGATGCAGTAAGAGACACTTTTATGTTCGAAAAATAAGTTGACCTCCGTCTACGAATTCAAGTTTCGTCGTGTTTCCGATTCGCGTGCTTGCTTAATTACAACACACTCTGTCAGTCGATTTCATGTTGAAACACTTTTCAGTTAGAGCATACTTCAGGCTGCAATACGAAAGTCATATTCTGAACTGCACCAAGTTTTCATCCGACTGGTCACGAACCACTTTCAACAAACAGGTATTCGAATTTTTCGTAATAACACCTACCAACTGGCTCGCGAAACATGTTATACCATATCGGAAAATTGTTTTGAAATAGCCAGATCTCCGAGAGAATATGGAAAATCCAGAGCTAAGCCTGAGACGCTTCTTGTCAATATACGGAGTTGGTGATTCTACTAGTCGACCTATTACGAGATGCGTCAACTATTCCATCAGCTTCAGTATGTGTGCCTACGGCTCATATGGAATTTACTGGGCGGTGAGCTATTACAAAAAGTACGACATGGCTATGCTGAGAGGCGTATCTCTAGATCTATTTCCAATGTTGGTACACTTCATCCTACTGTCGCTTAGTTCCAAGATATTCCGTGTTACTTCTTCTTTGGCGAGAAGTATGTCAGCAAAGGACATCACTAGCTTGAGCAAGTACATATCACTGGCTTTCATGTCCTACTTGTTGTCCGCCATGTCTAGCACCGTTTGCAGTGCACACGTATATAAAACTTTTACATCCTATGTTACAGATATTAGAGCCAATGCCACAGCTCCTCTAGAGTGGTACGACTGGGTCATGTTCAGCCCAAGTATCGTATACGAATGTTGTCTACGTCGTCAATGGATCATGTTCACTACTTCAACATACTTAATTATACTGAACATGTGGTCAAGTGTCGACACACAAGTAGCTCAGCGCATGCTCAGGGCTAAAACTCTGTCCAAGAAAGAAGCTATTTATTATATCAAAGCTAAGCAATATTTGAACGAGCAGAAATATGAACTTCAAGGTATATTTGGTATTCTGCCGCTAGTGAATTTTTGTTTCATCTTTTTTGAGTCCGTTGGCCTCATTGTTTCGTTGAACACATACTCTCAATTTTTCTACTACAGACTATGGTTTTATGGCATGAACATGATTTTAACCTTGTCTCTAGTCGTAGTTGCTGACAGGATTCAGATCAAGGAGAAGAACAGGAACCAGCTGATTGTCGCCAAGTCTTGGGAACAGCTGTGTGATAAAGATTTCCGAGTGGGGCTCCGGTTGAGAGAAACATTTAGTCAGCGTACCCACTTGACGGCCATTTTCTTTCGAATCGATCTAACACTTATCTTGTCCTTTGTCGGAACCTTGGTATCGTTCACTGTCATGCTCTCGCAACTGCACTCCAGCTGAGTCAGTCCATCACGGAAACCAGTTGAGACCAAGACCTATTGACATGACGATAGAAGCTTGACTGCGCATGCGCTGGTCACCCCGTTTAAATGTATCTATTTTATGGCAAAATGCAGCAACTGCTCCACGTAAGCATATGGTGACGTATCGCACATGAGAGAAAAGAGACATGTGATCAGCTGCAGCTGCATATGGCTAGTATACACTTAGCGATACACGTCACTCCATCCATGTAACCAGTGTTGCAAGCAGATTTTAAGCCTTACGTGCAGCAAAATAAAAGCTATGTTCAAGCTCTATGTGGTCATAATATGTCTCATGGTATACTCTGTGAAAGCCAAAATTGAATTAGCAGACTTGTTCTCCAACATTTTCCCGATCTTGGAGTTCCTGTATACCTTCTTCGGTCAACTTCTTGGTCAAGCAACAGCAGGTGGCGCCACTTCTTCCGGAAAGACCGCATGTTCTCTGTCTCCCAATCCTAGCTACTGTGAAGCGTCCAAGCATACCACATCTTGTTCCGTGCTATACAAATGCGTGAGTGTTGCCAAATCTATGTGTACTATTTTCATTGGATCAAATGGTTTTAGGACATATGTTCAAGCAATAAAACTGAGGAAGAGAACGATGCCAAGTGTGCGGAGGCTTGCGCTGAATTCAAAAACGACAGCTACAAGAATGGTAAGGACTGAAATGTGAGATACGGCTAATGTAAGTTATGATGTGCGGTTGCCATTTTAGGTACCGGCGACTACAAGGCTCGTTGCGTAACCAGCGTCGATATCTGTGACTGTAAGGCCAAGAAGTGAACCATCGGCGACTTTTCAATCATGGCATCAACGAAAGGCTCCATGATAATAAAAAATATTTGCAATGCCTATCACGACGTCTCAAGACTTGCATCAAAGCGCCTCTATTTCTCTACAACTACGTCTCACTAATTCCTAAGTTATTAGAAGGTTTCATCACACTACGCCTTACATGTCAATCGAACCGCACTACTGAAACGATCAATAGAAGTAGACGAATCAAATTGTTCGTAGAATAATTAGTTTTACCACAAGTACGGCTAGAAACCCTTGTATAGCATATTCTATTACCTGCATTATTCTTTTCACAAACCTAGCGTGACGCTGATATCGTAGGTGAAGCATATCAAAACTATGACATTTTTTTTCTTGCAGTGTTTTCGTTCTTTCGCTACTGACTCATCAATATTCATGTTTTATTAGTTGAAAAGTATCTAGCAATATGCAGCGGCGACTGGTATCTACATTATTGAGATACTTCGCCGCTATGCACTGCCATGACTTCTCGCCTAGAGGGTAAATTTGGTTGCGCAGATTTCCGGCCCGCTCCGCTCGCCCGGTCTACCCGCTGGACAAGTTGTAGCTTCACTGTACTAAATGACGCATGCGCATTGCCGCAAGTGACGTCATCGGGAAACGGGTCACGCGTTTGAAAAATTTACGGCCCGTTTTACTCTCTACTTCTCAGTGCGTTGTTTGACGACATTCTAGTTGACTAATTTTTTCTGCACGTAAAAACTATTTGGCAGAATGTTCACATTTTTCAGTCAGAGATTTCCCTTGAATTTCAGGTCAGCCTTGATTTCCAAAATTATACCATTGTTATTGTTAAAGTCGCTTCAAACGATTTTGACATGAAGCTATGCGTCGTTCGATCGGGATTGAGAAGTAGTTTCTGAAAAACTGGACCTTTTATTTTGACATGTTGAAACAAATAGGTTACAGCTGTTTTGACCAATGCAGCTTTTCCACATGAGGGTTCGATTGCGACGTCATCTGACCGCTCAAGTGACAGCTCACTAGTTAAAGTTGTGTAACCTGTGGCGCCATCTAGGAAACCTGTCACCTATTGTGCTTCAAAGTGCTTGTAAATGGCGCATGCGCTCACTTATTCTCCAGTTGCAGCAGCATGATAGTGAAAGACACCAGCGAACCAATGAAAGATAAGATTACCGATAAATCGAGATTGAAGAAGATGGCCGTCAGGGGTGTGTGCTGGTTGAACGTCTCTCGCAATCGAAGGCCAACCTTGAAGTCGACGTCCGAAACTTGGTCCCAAGACTTGTCGACAATCAGCTGATTTCTCTCCTTGTCTTGGCTCTCGATTGCACTGATTGCAGCAAGGAGAAATAAAGTAAACATGATATCGATACTCTGGTAAGATAACCTGATAAGGCCGATACTGTATCCATCTTGAATTATTGACATTATGACGCCAGTTGATTGAGAAAAGATGGCGCCGAAGTATAGCAATGGGAAAATGGCGAACACGGCCTCGAATTCTTTTTTCAGCTGATCCATATTTTTCTTACGTTTGGTGTAATACTCGGCTTCTTCACGGGCTAAGGTTTTCGCTGCGCGCAAGTGCTCTGCCATATTACTGCCAGCCATTGACCACATCTTCAAGATACCGAGGTATAGAGTCAACGTGATTGAAATCCAATGGCGTCGTAAGCAGCAATCGTATCCACTTCCGAACACTGCAATGAGCGCATGATACCATTCGGTTTCAACTGGCTTAATCATGTACCAAGTTACGAAAGTGTTCCCAGCTTTCATTCATTAACATGAGCGTAAGGAGAGACCATATTGCGCAAAGGATGTATGAGATGAACCAGAAAGTGATGTACTTGTCTATCGTTTTCCCATTTTCAGCTGTTATTAGTTTGGACATAGCTGACATGAGACTCCATATTCTTGAGCTACGCAGCGACAGTACAATATGCGCTACCACTGGAAACACTTCAAGGGAAAGCCATCTCAACATTCCCATACCAGAGATGTCACGATGGTTGACTATCCAGTAGATGTCATATGTTCCGTTGGCGTAAATGGTCAAGCTTAGTAGGTAGTAGAGAGCTTGCTGCAGCCGCTTCCTTGAGGACTCGTGGGCTCCATATACGACTAAGAAGTATTCCAGTCTTGTACTTATCGGACTACTTTCCATGTCAAGCGGCCTTTTCCGAGTAGACTGGAACATGTTTCAAAACACTACTGCAACTCTGTACCGGTGAGAAAAGGAGTAAGACTGGAAATGGCTGCTACACATGTCGCAACGAAACACCATGCTATGAAACTAATAACAACTTTTTATTACTATCGATCATGATATTGCAGATAGGCGTTCTCATGAGATGAATAGACTGAACGACTCGATTTTTGGACACAATTCGACACAAACAAGTTTCGTTGAGTTTTCGATATAGTGATACTGTCGCGCACGTAACTCTTTGGAGATGCTGATTATGTGTGGATTGTGTATCGTGCGGCAAGTAACAGTACTAGTACCCACGAGAGCTGAGCACGCTGTGGTGTGACATATGGATCGACAGATCACATCGAGTGCGTTTTAGTAACCGTATTTGCCATAGGACAACATTGCGGCGTAATGCGGTGGGCAAAAAATGGTGACTCGCCTTATCATTAAGTTGAACTACATAGCGGGTTTCTGTGGATTTGCTGAAGCGCTGGAGATATTTCCGAGCTGCTGATGTTTTGAAGGCAAGAAGCTAAAATGTTCTCCTTTTGATATTACTTATTCTAAGTCTCAAACAATCGCAAACTCGAATATCGTCTTGCCACTATGAGATCTACTCTAGATAGTGATGGAACAGCTGACTAAGAGGCGTGACAGTTCATTGTGAGCCTGAAATGACAATTTCCCTATTTTATTGTCTTCTTACGGCAGCAGTGATAGCTCTCCCTTATGTTGAAGTCATATCATTTTTCTGTCGATTCAGCATGAAAAGGACGTCACAAGAGCTGTTTAATTGCATCGCCCTGGAGAGAGTTCCACTTAACTGATTCAAACATCCTTCTGAGTCAACCATCGTTTCTAAAACTTGAATCGACCATGTAGCCTTCTCAATACATTGTGGTTAAGTTTCTGTATGTTTTACGTCGCCAGCGGCAACCGTTAATTCTGGTTCCTACGTAACATTGCACAAGAATTGTACAAAATACGCAACGCCCATCCGATTGCGTTTTATCCGAATAACATACGGAAAGCTTGTTTGAAATGTTTACGATCTTGAAAGATGCCGCTGTTGCTCACACCGATGTTCATGTAGACAACCGATTTATGGCTAGTATAACAGATAGAGCACCTATCCAAGTTGGTCATGGAACCGCTGTCAAACCACTCTCTACGTTTATGTTATGGCCCGTTGTGACCGGCCATAATTGTTACTAACTGCGTCGTGTTGCATGTCCACTTGGGGTGACCCTTCTTTTACCTCTCTCCGAGAGTTTATATAGCCCTGTTTTAGTGTTATCTCACCTTATTCTCCAGCTGTGGAATGTGTTCAGGCGCTCGGTTACGGCCCGCTCAAAAGCGCTCCATAACTTGCTCGGCTCACTGTTGACAACCAAGCAAATCAAATTGATGGGTCCGATCACATTTATTCATTCCATTGGAAAATTCAAAGTCAACAGGTTTCCCCAAGCCCATCTGTCATGATTGTGCTGAAATATCCATATATATAACCTGCAAAATCCAATTTGAAAACAAGGAAACGTAAGTGAATGCTGAAAAAGGCACGGCGTGCAGGGGAAAAAAGTTTCATTCATTGAGAAAGCATGCGCTGCAGTATTGTCAGCTGTCATCGCCACTGGGATCGGGTCTGGCAACTTGGACCCTGCGGGCGCAATTTGTACTGCGGCGCGCATTCACAAAAACGGGTTTCTTCTGGTTCACGGTGCCCTTTTCGCGACAGCATCAGGTGAATTGCCTGAGAGCTCTCAGGTGGTTTGGGGCACGCGACGAAGCAAATCAACACCACCGATGACGTTGATAGTTCGTGATGTAATGTACTCACTTCGGAATATAATCTTGTCCTTTCAGTTTTGTTGGTGAAAGTGGACATAATGTTCCTTTCAATTAAGGAAACCTAATAATTAATTTCACTAATCAGCACTTATTCCACTCATGTTGACCAATGATCACTAGATTTAACGATCGTCGCTTGCAAATTCTGTACTAATATTTTGTGCTGCTGAGTTTACATTTTGATTTACGACAAACAAAATTTAAGCACAATATTCCAAGCACAACTAAATTGAACATACACAGATCGATTTGATGTAATGAGGATAGTGTTGGTCTCTAAACTGTTCAGAGTGGGCTAGTCAACCTAGTTAGGCAAAGGTCTCCTGTCTCTTCTATTGGCTACTTATAGCCGAAGCTCTCTACAGTTAGTGTGTGTCCCAGTAAGTGATACTCAGAGTGACTGGCGCTACATTTGGTTTCGTCAATGGCCCAAGTAAACCATCGCGTTGTGCAAACCCTTGTTTCGGATGGTTGGGCAAATCTGGGACAGTTCGGCCATCACACCTTCAAAAATATGCTGAAGCTTGTGCTGCCATCTTGGATGAGTTTTGAAACTGACTTCTGAAACATGAAACTTTCGCCGGATGTGGAATTTTGATTACTGCTGATGATGAGTAACAAAGAGCTGAAGTAAGAACCTTGCTGAGAGCTAACACCTGTCAAGTGATCTGGACTTGTAAACAGCGATCGAAACTAATATGGAAAACAGCAGTATAGCAGAGAAAGCTACAAAACGTGAATGTCGTATGAAACCAACAAGTAATAGACAATGGTTGAAACGTTCCGATGACGATTCCGAAAGGTTGAAGCTTCAGCTGGACTGCAGTTGCAATAGCATGACAGTGAACGATACCAAGGTACCCACAAAGGACAAGATGAGGGACAAGTCGATTTGAAAGAACATGGCCGTCAGAGGGGTGAAGTGGCTGAAGGTTTCCCGTAGTCGAAGCCCCGCAGTCAAGTCTTTGTCGTCCAGCTGTTCCCACGACTTGGCAACGATCAGCTGGCTTCTTTCCTTCTCCTTGGTTTGCCCTTTGTCGACAATGAAGACCAAGAAAAATGTCAGGAAAACTTTCACGCCGTAAACCCATAGTCTATCGTACAATTTATTTTGGTGTGTCATCGAGACAATGAGCCCAGCTGACTCGAAGAAGAGGGAACAAAAATTCAGCAGTGGCAAAACCCCGAATGCAGCTTGAAAGTTGTCCTTGAGGCCGTTGAGCTGCTGCTTGGCTTTCGTGTAATATATGGCTTCCGTCCTTGATAAACGTTCAGCCATGACTACACGTTGAGTTAATTGTGTGTCAGCCATTGTCCACATCTTCCAAATGATAAGATACGTCGAAGTAGTGAAAACGGTCCATTCAGCTTTGATGAAAAATTCGTATAGAAAACTTGGGCTGAACAGGACCCAGTCGTACCATTCTATAGGGACTGTATGATTTAGCCTATAGTCTCCAACGTATGTTGTGAAACTACCATATGCATATACGGCAACCGAGACGGCAGGTATTGCAAGCAACAAGTAAGACACGAAAGCCAACGCAATGTAACTGCTAATCTTCGAGAGATCTTCCTCAGATACCAGCCTTGTCAAAGTGTAGACATGGCCGAAGATTTTAGAAGCCAGTGCTTTTAGGATCAAATGGGCCGAAACGGGAAAAACTTCAGTAGAAACCCCTCTGATCATAGACATATTGAACTTGCTACGATGCACATGATAGTAAACACTGTAGAGCCCGTAAGCGCAATCAATGAAGCTGATGGAGTAGCAAAAAGCTTTAGCCAAAGGTCGGCTCGTGGGAGCTGCTATTCCATATATTGACAAGAGGTATCTCAAGTGACGATATACCTTTCTTTCTTCCATTCTTATTCGCAACTGTTGACATATGAACTTTAGTTGGCTTTCAAGCTATATTCTCTTCTGGCATATGAGTGAAAAACATTCGTTGTAACAACGAAGACATCCGTATCCAGGTGTGGAATATAACTAGTGTATTATGACTGAATGCTAATTACTCGGAGTTTCGCGGAAATATAGCGCAGATCGTGCCTGGTGGAAATACTTGAATACTAATCACTCGGAGTTTCGCAGTGCAGCTGGCTAGGTATTTTCCTATTCAGCATGACAATCAGCATTCAAGGTGAAAAATAAACGTACCACACTAAAAATGATAAATGGAAGCGTATATTAAGAGTGCCGCATAGCGTCCTGATGCGGATAATGAATATGTGCTGGAATCAACTGCAGATACGGACCTGTCTGTATGCAATCGATTGACGAATATTTCCCCTTCACTGGTGGTACACCCCATTGACGACCATGCAACACTCACAGATGCGCCCTCTGACGAGATAAACAGGCTGAAAATAGTGTCACTTCCATGAAAACTGAAATAGTATTGAATAAACTGTCGGTTTTGGTCGCGCTACACAATGAAAAATCCTCATATGGATTATTGTTGTTTTTTGGAATAGATCGAAAAACAGAATATAACTGACTCGCACATGAAAAAGTCCACGTGGCTTATAATTACTTTTCTCCCTATCTACAGATGATATAACATCTTGCTCTGGAATATACACATTCAAAGGTTCCCATAGCAATGGCGAAGCAGCTATATTTTTGTATAACGCTAAACAAAGCGATCAGCTGGACTGCAGTTGCAACAGCATAACAGTAAACGATACCAAGGTACCGACGAACGACAAGACCAGTGTCACGTCGATCTCAAAGAAAATGGCCGTCAGAGGAGTGAACTGGCTGAATGTATCTCGCAATCTAAGCCCCACCTTGAAATCCTTATCTCCCAGCTGTTCCCAAGACTTGATGACAACCATGCCGATCCTCTTCTTCTCCTTTCTTTGCTCGCTGTCAACAGCTATGACCAAGAAAAAGGTGAGGAATACTTTCACGCAATAAAACCAAATTCTGTGGTATTCTGGGTTCTTGTGCGTCATTGATACGATTAGTCCAGCTGACTCGAAGAAAATGGAGAAAAAATTCAGTAGCGGCAAAATACCAAGTTTACTTTGAAATTCTTCCTTCAGTCCGTTCAAGTGCTGCTTGGCTTTGATGAAATATATCGCTTCCTTCCGAGATATAGTTCGAGTCTTGGTGACATACTCCGCTAATCGCGTGTCGGCCATTGACCACATCTTCAAGATGATCAGATATAGCGAAGAGGTGAACAGAATCCATTCACGCCTGATGAAAAAGTCGTATACAACACTTGGACTGAACAAGACCCAGTCGTACCACTCTATAGGAACTGTAGTATTCAGCCTGTAGTTTGAAATGTAGCATGTGAAGGTTTCATATGCGTACGCGCCAATAAGTAGGTTAGATATCGCACTCAAAAAGTAGAACGCGACAGCTGTTACGATGTATCTCTTGATCCTCGAGACATCTTTCACAGATACCAGCCTTGTCATGGAATAGACGATGCGGCAAATATTCGACGAAAGTAAGTTCAGAATGACTTGGACCGAAATCGGCGACAGTTCCATAGAAATACCTCGCCACATAGCCAGGTCATACATCTTGCGATTGGAAGTCACATTCCAGTAAACGCCGTACAATCCGTAGACACAGGTGACCAAGTTGATGAAATAGCTGAAACCCTTAGCCAGGGGTCTGTTCGTAGATGCTGTCACTCCATATATCGATAGAAAGTATCTCAGTTGGGCGCAAACCTGAATATCTTCCATTCTCACTGACAGCTTAAATACAACTACCCGTACTCAATGGCTGACAGAGAAAGTTGTTGTTGCTCATATGATAAACTCAATTAATTGTTGTCGCAGCGAAGACCGTTTCTTCTGGAAGTAGATTAGAACACGTGGCTGAACACAATTTTCTCTGGCTATGACCAGCTCGCTCGTAAGACCTCACTTAGGTAGGTATTCTGCATTTTGCTGGCCATCCAAGGGGGTAATAAGAAATATCAGTTCGAGATGATCGATTGCAGTGACAAATGGAATCGATGTGCATTGAAGTAAAAAATGGAAAATAGAGAAAAACATGTATAGTATATGCATATATATATATATATATATGTCGGAGTGCTGTCATCTGCGATTACTTTAGTTCTATTCAAATGCAATCTATTCCGCAGTAGATGGTATTGGGCTGATATCACTGTGTCCCAAGTCGAGCTGGTTCTGATTAGAGGGTGAAACGGGTGTATTTTTGGCCACCCGGCCCCGCCCGCACCCGTGAAGTTTTCAATCGCGTGACCTGTACCAGCCCGACGACCTTACTTGCCGTACTGCGCATGCGCCACTTAGTACAGTGGAAGCTACAGCTTGTCCACACGTGCCTGCCCGACCCAATTCACTTTTCCTGATATTTCTTTTCTACATCACAGGTAGAATCATTCAACGGTGACATTTTTAATATGATATGTCGGTATTCTGTGCCTTGAAACCAATTGTCAGACCGTGAGAGCCATGTAACTATGCGACATCGTGAGACTTTTATTGAATATTTGAAAAGTGTTTGTTACTTTACATAGAATAGTGCAGACAAATTTAGATAGCAGTGGCTAAGAGGCTATATTTAGATTTCGAGAGGCTGAAGGCTCAGCTTGACTGCAGTTGCAAGAGCATGACAGTAAACGACACCAAGGTGCCGACAAAGGACAAGATGAGGGACAAGTCGATTCGAAAGAAAATGGCCGTCAGAGGGGTGTAGTGACTAAACGCCTCTCTCAACTGGAGCCCCGCAGTCAAATCTCTGTCGCCCAGCTGTTGCCAAGACTTGGCGACAACCAATCGGTTTCTTTGCTTCTCCTTGGTTTGCTCCTTGTCAGCAACGACGACCAAGAAAAAGGCAAAGAATACTTTCACACTGAAAAACCATATTCTATGGTATCCAGGACTTTTTTGCGTCATTGAGACGATTAGTCCAGCTGATTCGAAAAAGATGGAACAAAAATTCAGCAGTGGTAAAATACCAAATGTAGATTGAAAGTCTTCCTTCAGCCCGTTTAGGTGCTGCTTGGCTTTCGTGTAATATATCGCTTGACTCCGAGATATCTTTTCAGCCCTGACAACATGTTCAGCTAAGTGTATGTCAGCCATTGACCACATCTTCAAGATGATTAGATATACTGAAGTTGTAAACACCATCCATTGACTTCGCAGAAACAATTCGTATATGACACTCGGGGTGAACAAGACCCAGTCGTACCATTCTATAGGTGCTGTCATATCAACTCTGTAGGTTGTAATGTAGGACGTGAAAGTGTTGAATGCATTCGCGGTAAGTAATGTGGTCGACATCACGCACAACAGGTAAGACACGAAAGCCAATCGGATGTATCTGTTAATTCTAGAGATTCCATTGGCAGATACCAGCCTTGTCATATCGGAGACGATGCGAAATATATTAGAAGTCAGTACTTTAAGGATAACATGGACCAGCACTGGAAATAGCTCCATAGACATTCCTCTCAACATAGACAAATTATACGTCTTGTGATAATTCAGTTGCCAGTAAGCACCATGAAACCCGTAAGCAAACGTATTGAAGCTGATGAAATAGCTGAAACCTTTAGCCAAAGACTGGCTCGTAGATGCTGTTACTCCATATATTGACAAGAAGTAACTCAGTCGGCGACATACCTGTCTTTCTTCCATTCTCATTCGCAACTGTTTCCACATTGAAATTGGTTCAAGAAACGATATTCGTTTCGCTCGTATGAGACCTCAAAACAGTCGTTGTCACAGCAACACCTCTGTAGCTGATGAGATACACCTTGAGTTTCACAACAAACCTGGTCAGATATGTTTTTTTTTCGTACTCAACATGTCACACTGACCATTCAAGGTGAGAAATTAAATGTCAAGCTTAAAATGATAGATTGCATTTCACAGCTGGCGTAACTATTTTTCAAAGCACAAAAAACTTGCAAACAGCGATATACTTGTCGGAACCAGTGCTGCCATCTAAGAAGCTTTCAGTTAAACGAGTGTGACATTTTATGTCGCCCACCGGCTGGAGTGCAATTTATACTATATTATACTATAGTTATAGTAAAACTCGGTCCGAACGATTTTGACATCGAGCTATACGTCGTTTGATCGGGCTTGACGAGTAGGTTCCAAAAAACCAAACCTCATTTTTTGCCATGTTGAAACCAGAAAGTTATGGCACTTTTAATATTTGCAATTTATTGAAAACCCCTAAATCACAGTTTGCAATTATTACGTATCCCTGGAATATTCGCCCAAACGACAGGTAGGAAAGGGTGAATGTTATTTCATTTTGGTTCATTTTGGTTAGCAACTCCGCTTCAAATATACTAGATTTCTTCCCCTTTCTTTCTTTCAATACGGTCTGGAGCCGCATATGTTTCACGTTTTCTTTTATCATAATCTTGTCTCCAGATTTAGCTCGACTCTTTTCTTACAAAAACTAAATTAGTATCATCGAACTGCCGATGAGGAATAGCAAGTATTAAGTCATTAATTTGTGCGCTAAGACCTGGCAAGTGAGACCGACTTGTAATTAGCGAGACATTAACTTTGATATTTGGATTTCGCTTCCCTTCAGAAACCTTCCATCTTACTTTACCTTCAACTATTTCTAAACTACAAAGTCTGGCTACGATAGATAGATAGATAGGAATCAGTTCATATAGCATAGATGTTCATTACCGAGAGGCTCAGTGATCATATTGCAGTTGCACTAGCATGACAGTGAACGACACCAAGGTGCCGACAAAGGGCAAGATGAGGGACAAGTCGATTTGAAAGAAAATGGCCGTCAGAGGGGTGTAGTGACAGAACGTTTCTCGCAACCTAAGCCCCGCAGTCAGATCTTTCTCGGCCAGCTGTTCCCACGAGTTGGCGACGATCAGCTGGTTCCTTTTCTTCTCCCTAGCTTGAATGTTGTTGACGACAATGACAACGAAGAAGGTGGAAAGCACGTTAATACCATAAAACCAAAATCTGTCGAACATTAAATGACGGTCATGGCTTATGGACAAGATGAAGCCAGCTGACTCGACGAAGATAGAACTGAAATTAACTAATGGCAAAACACCAAACATGGCTTCGAACTCGTCTTTCAGCCTATTCAGATACTGCTTAGCTTTGGTGTGATATATAGCTTCATCGCGAGACAGCACGTTCGCCATGAGAATATGTTGAGCCAATTGTGTGTCAGCCATGGACCACATGTTCAGAACGATAATATACAGCGTAGAAGTGAACACTATCCACTGACGTCGTAGACAAGATTCATATACGACACTTGGGCCGAACAGGACCCAGTCGTACCATTCTATGGGAGCTGTGAGATTCACTCTGTAGGATTTGACGTAAGATGTTGCAGTTTTGTATTCATTTGTAATACTAATTGTGCTGAAGATTATGTGCAGCAAATAAGACGTGAAGGCTAGTGAGATGTATTTGTTAATTCTGGTGATATCATGTGCCGAAATAAGTCTTGTCATCGACGAGACGATACGGAATATCTTATAAGCCAGAGCCCTTAATAGAAGATGGACCAAAACTGGACATAGTTCTTTCGATACGAATCTCAGCATCAACATGGGATACTTTCTGTGAGTCATAACAGACCAATAAATACCATATGAGCCGTAAGCGCATATGATGAAGCTGACGAAGTGATGGAAAGCTCTCGTCAATGGTCGACCCTTAGCTGAGCCCACTCCGTATATAGACAAGAAGTATTTCAGCTGGTCACATACCAGCGAATATTCCATCTTATCGGGATTCGTTACACTTGTTAGGCTTCCAGTTTATATATAATGACGAGTTGTTCACAAGGACAGAAACAAACAACTGTTGTCTCCGCAGAAGTTTCTGTATTCCAACATACAGCGAAGATTTTTATGACAGTTTGTCAGATGAGTGAAACATATCTGATCTACACAATGGCGTGATTTGTTGCTGAAAACATAAACTTAGCAACTTTAGCGTGACGACGAAGCTGGTCAGATACAGTTTTGATTACGCTCAGCTCGTTGCTAGACACTCTGGGAGAGAACAATTGACAAACAGAGGCCGGCACGCTGGTGCTGCCACCTGTGTATTTTGAATATACCGGTTTCTAGTCGGAGGACAGTTGAATCCACATAACAGTGGACGATATCAGCGAGCTGACAAAGGACAGTAAAAGAGTGATGTCAAGCCTGAAAAAGATGGCCGTTAGGGGCTCGAAGTCACTGTATGTCTCACGCAAGCGTGACCCAATCTCCGTGTTGTCTTGCTTGGAAAATTTGTCCCATGAAGTCTCGACGACAAGCTTGTTGCGCTTCCTTTCCAAGTCTTGAACATAGTGAACAACAATAACCAGTATTATAGCTAAGATGGTATTGAAGACATGGCAAGTTGATCGAAAATAGTTGCGAGAAGACGTAGATTGTGACACTGATAAGATAAGACCAGTTGATTCTATGAAGATACTTGCAAAGTACAACAAGGGAAATATGGCGAAAATGTCTTGGAAACGACTCTTGGCTTGATTCAAGTACTAATGGATTCAAACTAGGTTTAGTGTGAAATCCTGATGTCTAAGTGAGTTTGCTGGCTAACAAACTAGATTCTCGCTCTTGAACTTCCAGGTCGTCACGTGAACTCCGATAGAGCACGAGTTCGGCCCGCGAACTCTGAACTCGGCCGGTGATTGGGTAAATTCGATTGCTGAGAGGTCGATACACTTGATTAAATATGGTTTACTTGTTGATTAACTGTGATTAAATAATCTGTAGTTGAGAATAATAAGAAACTCAAGTACACGGGTGAGTATAAAATAAGTACTGAACTGGTTAAAATAATGAACTTGATCAAACTAACACAGTGATCTCTGCGGTCCTAACTGTCGACTGTAAAGGCCTCGACTGGAGTGCGGCGCTTCCTTATATAAGCGGCAGACCACGCCCGCATTCCGTAGCGGGCGACCAATGAGAGAGCGTCAGGTGCGTGAGTCGGAGAACGAGACAGACCATATTTGGTCTGTCTGGAGTGCGACCTTGAGTGTCGCGACCAGTGTTTCGTGGCCAGGTGGTGGCGTATTTGAACTTTAAGGCATCTAAAGAATGTCCAGGTGCAGAATGACGCAAGTGAGTGCAATACTTAAAAATGCACACATCATTTCCCCCCGCCGCTGGTAGACGGTCTCCGTCGTTTAAAACTATTATGAGTCCATGTAGATAAATAAATAAGAAAATTGTGAGAAAAAGGATAGATACACTATAAGAATACTTCGCTCTTAAATTAAGGAGAGATTTTTCAGTTTGAAGTTCGAACTGTTCTGAGTACATTTACTGACATTGATAAGACGCTGAAGTTAATAAATATTCAAGGGAGAATGGAAAGCAAACAATAGTGATCTTCTTTGTTGTGACAAGACATCAAATACTATGACTCATCGGTCATAACGTCCTCAACAAAGTTTTACGAAACGGAAAAATCTTCAGCGCCATCTAGCGAGAAGTCGTAAATCTAAGCTTTGAATCTCGCGCTTCTTTGATCTTTGCATTCTGGGTCACTGTCCCAAGCGGCCCTAGGCGGTAGCTGATGCTGACCACGATGAAGGGGTCATACTAGTGGGCTGTAGCTTATGGAACTCCAAGTCACCAACAGAGGTCGCGAAATACCATTGAACATTGGCCTTAACTTAGACCACTTTGCTGTAGCCTGCGGTCTTTCCATATTCAGTATCGACAATCGAAACGGTGAACTTTGACCTCGATAGGAGAGAGAAAAGAATAGCTACAGTGACCAAGATGGCGGCCATGAGTCACACACTAAGTTCGAGAATGGCACGAGACAGGAAACGGAACTGCGGGCACACAAGTTTGTTGTGACAAGACTTCACATCGAAAACGGAAAAAAACTCAAGCCTCAGCGCCATCTAGAGAGAAGACATTTCCTTCAAGTTCGAATACCGCGCTTCTTTTATGTTTACATTCTTAGGCTCCTCCCGTTCCCTGAACAGCCAATGAGAGACAGTATTGCGTGATGTCATCGAAAGCATGACTCATGCAACCGAAAGTGAGGCCTTGCAGTGTTTTGCATTTCACTTTCGAAAAGTCCACCATCCTATGAAGCGCTACATATTGTGTAATTTTGTCATTGTTTTTTAGCGTGTTCGCGAACTCAAGTGCAACTGAATTTAACCGATTAGTCATTTCACAACTCAAGTGTCAGTCAGCTGGGTGAAGGTTGTGATCGTCGGAACGCAATGGAGTCAAGCAATGACGGACTGGATGACCAACGGTCATCCTTTCCTGATCTACGTTCTAATTTATCGCTGGACTTGGGCATGGGACTGAAACGTATTCGAAATACTACCTTTGTCCCGGTTGTCGGTAGCTTGAAGACACCCATTGTGGTGCTAGACTCGCCCGATGTCAAAAAGTGTCGCCTAGAACTCGACACACCGGACGTCGTCAAGTTTGTCGGAGAAGTGGACATGACGCCGACGCCATCTTTGGCGCCAAGTAATCCCATGTTGCCCATCTATGGTGCCTGCAATGTCGGTGAAACAGGATCAGAGGCCGGAAATGGAAGAGGAGGAAGCCTTGGAAAGGAAATTGCAGGAAACAATAACAATAGTGCCGACTCGTCATTGGCTACCGCTGAACAGATTGAGTTCAGCAAGGGCTTTGACTTGGCTATGCAAGAGCTGCGCAACAAGGACAACCGGATTGAGATGAGCAGACCCGTGATCAACGAACAATTAAGTCATCAGCAGCAATCAGCCATCATTGACCATGCACCTAGCCAAGCAGCGTCCTTCGCCGCCCCGGTCACCATTGACTCTGCCGCCACCGGAAACCAGCACCAGCATTACGAGGGCCAGAAAGCCGAGTACGGCCAGCGAAGCAATGGCGGCACTGAGTACTCTCTGACGCAAATGCAGTCCAGCAATGGCGACCACCTGTCCAACTACCGTGAGGCCAGCCTTCCGTCCTATGGGGCCAGCGTACAAATCAAATCCGAGCCAAATGACATCAACTGTACCACTGGTCAACTAAATCACCACCTGTCGTCGCCACCAATGTCACCCATAGACATGGCGGACCAGGAGCGCATCAAGTTGGAACGGAAGCGACTGCGCAATCGCATTGCTGCCACCAAGTGTCGCAAGAACAAGCTTGAGAAGATTTCACAGCTGGAAGGGAAGGTGAAAGAATTGCGAGACGAGAACAGCGAGCTACTGAAGAAGGTCAATATGAACCGGGAATATGTTTCCCACTTGAAGCAAGTCATTCTTGACCATGCTCAACATGGCTGCCACATTGAGAGCAACTATGTTTGAATCCTCTGCATTTGACGCCATTTTGGAAAGTTACCACCGACACAAGCACACAATAGAGAAAAGTTGATTTCCTTCGATTGCGTTGAACTTAGTTTTGCAAAACAGAATCGTGAACCTCACTCTTGTCAGAAATGGCAATCTTAATTATTCTCGCTTATCTTCCAATCAAGCTGCAATTTGATTTGATTATCATTTCCACTTTTTTTCGTTTTGTTTATATTGAGTTTTTTGACGACATTCGCGAACTATGTTAATTTTAAGTCTATCTTGTTTTGGAATTTGTTCTAGTTTATTATTATTTATGGAAACGAATATTTAGAACGTGCTATGCAAAACAAACAGTAATAATATGCCATAATATAGTCAGCTATGTGAGAGAAAAGGAAACTCGTCTTCAACGTCCATTTCTATAAATTTTCGAAGACTTTTCTAACCAAATTTAGCTACGATTGAATACCATAATTAAAATAAATCAAAGAAATAAAACAGATTTTATAAATAGAAAAGGAAAAAATTATTGCCTTGGCTGGGATTCGAACTCAGGAACTCGAAAAATTTTACGGCCGAAGTTATTCCTGTTTTATTGGACTTCAAAGGACCCGATTTATATGATAAACGCTTGTCAGCCTATTTATTTTCTTTTACTATCCATATAAGAATATGAAAGACGCGCCTCTTCATAGAACGTTTGAAAGTATTCGTCGCACTTATTGTCAGGCATACCATCCTTAATCTGAACCTTGGGAATGTCGTAAACTAGGTGACTCCTAGTGGACTTTGTGCACGGCGGCCATTTTCGTTCGCGAGACGGAGCCCTGATATTTGGAATGTAATATTTATGTTAGAGGTAATAATATTCATGTGATATAATCACTGACCCAGTCTTGGCGAAAGTTGTCCAATCAGTCATGATTAGTTCCGACAATTTAATCTCCTCTTGGGTGTAAGCTGCGGGATTTTTCAAGGGGTACCCCAGCACGAATTGCACTTCGTCATGATGCAACGCCCCCTTTGACCATTTGATGACATGCTTGGTGTTGGACGGCTTGGGGTTGAACTGGTAATAGTAGGCCGTCCGGTTGGGCAAGCGGACAAAGGAGTCAATCATGGCCACGTTGGGACAAATGAAGGACAGCTGGGACATCATTTGCTCAATCTTGGCCGCCATCTTGGTGCTGTTGGTGTCTTCGCCGCCGAACATGAACTTCATCACGATTTCCAGCCGCTGGCGGACATTGCCGGGCGCGAACTGGCGCACCTTTTCGGCCAACAGCTCAGGGGTCAGCTTGTCGGGCAGGGCGCCATCTTTGGGGAAAATGTCCGGCATGCCGAAGGACAAAAATCGCGCCCCCTCGTTGGCATTGTTGCCCAGCATGATGGACTTGATGCGGTCGCCGAAGTCCGAGTTTTTCAGGGAATCGTACGGATGGTCGGGGAAAAAGTCATTGTCGGCAATGGGATAAAACCCCATGTCTCGGCGACTCTCGAATATTTTCTGCTGAATGGCCATCAGCTGGGACACATTTGCTTGTCGAATGCACTGGTATGTCTTGTCGTCGAAAGTGGCGTACTTGTCGCCCTTCTTCTTGGCCAAGTAGGGGCAGCCCAGGTACTTGGCCACCTTCTCCACCTTGAGTGGGCCCGACTCTTGGCCAATCATCATGACGGGCGTCAGGGGGCTTCCGCTCTGCATGATGGCCCTTTTGAACAGGTCACGTGACTTGTACGAGATCATGTGATAGCCCACCGAGATGCCGCCAGCTGATTCGCCGAAAAGCGTGATCTGGTCCTTGTCGCCGCCGAAGGCGTCAATGTTGGACCGAATCCACTCAATGGCCGCCACCTGGTCATGTAGGCCCAGGTTGCCCGGCATCTGGTCACTGTGGTACGACTTCATGAAGCCCAGCAGCCCGAGGCGGTAGTTGATGCTGACCACAATGACGTCACCATAGACGGCCAATACCGAGGGGTCATAGTAGTGGGCGGCGCCCATCATGAAGGCCCCGCCGTGGATCCAGACCATGACCGGCTTACCGGTGCCCGGGCTCGCCTCGTGGGCCAGCCTACCTGGGACATAGACGTTCAGGTAAAGGCAGTCTTCGCTGATGTCCATCTGGCGGCGCCACTGGTGCTCTGCCCTCTTACGCCACTGGTCAGGTATGTACTGCATGCAAGCAGAGCGATGTCGGTTCGCCGTCCGTATACCTTTCCAGGACTTGGGTCGTCTTGGTTTGTGGAGCCTCAGGTCACCGACAGGGGGCGCGGCGAACGGAATACCCATGAACACTTGTAGGGGCTTCCCGTTGACCACTTC
Source organism: Halotydeus destructor (assembly GCA_022750525.1). Taxonomy (NCBI): domain Eukaryota; kingdom Metazoa; phylum Arthropoda; class Arachnida; order Trombidiformes; family Penthaleidae; genus Halotydeus; species Halotydeus destructor. The sequence goes on from JAIUWE010000082.1 coordinate 74,511, forward strand.
ACTGCGGCCTTCGATTTTCCCATATTCAGTATCGACAATCGATACAGCGAACGTTGACCTCGATAGGATAGCAATAAGAGAGGCCACGGTGACCAAGATGGCCGCCACGAGGCACACACTGGCGGCCAGTAGGGCACGTGAGCGCCATTTTGAACTAAGCGGCGTGCAACCGGTCGAATCGTTTACCGCCATTTTGAAAGTACAAGGGAAGCAAAATAGGAAGAAATCAGCTTGTGGCAATTTAGATTTCTATAATTTGGAAATAGTCTCAATGTGATCAAACAATTTGGAATATTACAATTTAGGTCATTTGCATAAGACTGGAATTGTGTTTGAGTAGCTGACAAGAGACGACAAAAATTAGCACAATTAGTTCAAGCTTAGCTTAATTATCGAACTGAACGACATATTGTCTAATAGCTTTCCCTTCTCCATCTCGACGTCGATAGACGGCAGAAGCCTCTGACAGTTTTTTGGGTGGGAAAGACTGAATCAGCTGGAATGCAGTTGCAAGAGCATGACAGTGAATGATATTAAGGTGCCGACAAAAGACAGAATGAGCGTCAAATCGATTGTGAAGAAGATGGCCGAAAAAGAAGTGCGCTGACTGAAGGTTTCTCTCAACCTGTGTCCCACCAGGAAGTCTGAATCGCGCAGCTGTTCCCAAGACTTGGCTACTATCAGCTGGTTCCTTGCATTCTCCTTGACTTGGATTCTATCCACCGCTATGACTAACGATAGCGTTAACATGATATCCATGCAATAAGACCATAATCTGTAGTAAACGTAACGAGAGTACTCGTTCATCGAGACAATGAACCCGGCAGACTCGAAAAAGATGAAACTAAAATTCATAAGCGGTAGGATACCAAATATGCCTAGAAGTTCATCTTTCTTTTCATTTAGATACTGCTTAGTTTTGATATAATATACGGCTTCCTTCGCTGATAAAGTTGCAGGCGTGAGCATTCGCTCAGCTACCTGTGTGTCGACCATTGACCACATGTTCACCACGATCAGGTATGTTGAAGTAGTGAACACGATCCATTGCTGACTTAGACAACATTCGTATATGACGCTCGGACTGAACAAGACCCAGTCGTACCATTCTAGAGGAGCTTCGGGGTTTACTCTGACATCATTAACATACGATGTGAAAGTTTCATGTATGTATGCCTTACTGCAGATGCTCGACATCGAGGACACCAAGTAAGACAAGAACGCCACTGATATATACTTGCTCAAGCGTGCGATATTGTTTGTTGACAAATATGCTGTCAACGAAGCGACGGTACGGAATATCTTTGACCTCAACGATAGTAGAACACAATGCGCCAATATTGGAAATACATCAAGCGATAAGCCTCTCAACATTTCCATATCATACTTTGCGTAATTTTTCCATGCCCAGTAGATTGCATATGAGCCGTAGGTACACATATTGATGCTGATGAAATAGTTGACACATCTTGTTATAGGTCGATTTCTCGATTCACCAGCTCCGTATATGGACAAGAAGTATCTCAATCGGCGCCTGACCTGCTGATTGTCCATATTTTCAACCGGTATATAGCTTCAGAACAGGTTTCAGATATTGCGAATTATAATTCGAGCAAGTTGCTACATGGAATCATTGGAACATTCGAAACTTCTCTTTAGAGGGTGAAACGGGCGACTTTTTCGCCACCCGACCCGCCCGCACCCGTGAGAATTTCAATCGGGCGGCCCGAACCCGCCCGATGACGTCACTTTTGCTACTGCGCATGCGCAAGTTAGTACAGTGGAAGCTACGAGATCTCCACCCGTGCCCGCCCGCCCGCGGGTGGATCGGGCGGGCGGAACGGGGCCCGAAATGTGCCCGACCCGATTCACCCTCTACTTCTCTTGTCGTCAAACTCTGAATAGTGAAAGGAGAGTAAGTGAAAACAACTATTTAGCTTACGAGTTGAAGAACGACAGATGTTTTAATTCTCATCATTCCGAGATTCCATTATTTCTACTATTATTTGAGGTGTTTGTCGTTTAAGTTTTTTCGAATCGATGAAAACTTAGTGAAAACAATGAATCAATAAAATAAGTTGGTTAAATTTGAAGTTGATGAGAGGCGACCGAACTGTGACATCATTATCAAGGATTGACCCTCCAAACTTGATGAAGTCTCTTATCTCAAAACTCAATCTCGGATATGCAATATCCTCTCTCACTCTCGTTCTAACGTTATGCATAATATGAATAATAAAAAGCCAACCGGTAGCCGGTTACCGGCCAAATAAGTCTACCGCTACCGCTCTTGCCGTACCGCTACCGACCGTACCCGGTATCCGCGGTACAGATATGTCGGGTATCTGAGAAGCTACCGACCGTGCCCGCCTCTGATGCATATTATATCGCAAATCATGCAAAACATACTGCATTCTAAACCAGTAAAACCAAATGAATAAATCTGTAATATGAGGCGTTCCAATAGCCAAATTTGATGAGCAAGGTATACATAATTTGTAGAATTTACATTCAAATATTGCTGATAATTGCATCATAGTTAAGACTAGTATGAGCAGTTATTGGTTTCGTATCACTAGTGGTACTGCAAGTGTCCGCTGGTTGTCACGTGAGTGTGCAAGTGATCGGTCACGTGAGTGAATCAAACCACAACGTTGATGTTCAGAGGTCGCTTGCTGGGAATCGCATCTACTACGCACTATATTAGCGGCTTTTCCTCGTTGTCCGTCGCGCCGTCTAGATGGCAGCACTTGTTCGTCAAAACGAAGTTTTAGCACTTCGAAGGTTTCTTGGATGACTATTATCTTAAGTGGACTCATCTCGAAAGAACTGACGCCGTCGTCAACTGTTCAAGTTCGAAGCTGGCACTAGGACTGACGGAAGTGTTCAAAGTGAAGCCGACAAGTTCGACGGCCAGTTACTCTGTAACTCGATTATACTTGACTGTTCTGTCTCAGAAGTTTGGCCATTTCGGACAAGCCCACCCGAGCCCACTAGTCCATTAAGGGTTCACCTTTGAACAGTTCACAGAGCGGAATATGTTCGATTGGTCTTTTAGGTCCATTAGAACTTTCTAAGACTAAGTACGGGATGAACACTTTAGATTTGCTTCCACATATCGAACAGCGGCCTGAAATACTAAAAGGACATTTCGACCTCAAAGACGCTTTTCCAAGTACTGACCACTGGGCTCAGGAATTTGGACACTGAACAGTTCTAGAACCTTGTGAGCGACGTTCGTAATTCGAACTTACCTTTTAAGGTATTACAGTTGCCAAGACTTTTAAACATACCGGCATTACACAGCTTTGTCACGAGCGACAATTTGATCTCTTCGATAGACAGGCTCCAGGAAACGGAAATGCGGGTCACGAGTTTCAAAATGGCCGCCGTTTTTGAGTATGTGACAGCGACACCTGGCGATCGCTGATCGAATATGATGAACTTCTAGTTCAGAAACGAAATCATGACTCAAAGCTTTTATGGGAATAGAGTTCGCCGTCCTTTGTTACATGACCTGCTTGTTATAGCATGACCAAGGGGTCGTCTCAGTATTTCATTCGATACACACCCGAACATGACCGGCCCTTCCATTTGGCCATCTTGTTAAATTATGGCCATCGTTGACCAGAGACCTCGGGAATGGCCACTGACCACTTTCTTGACAGTTTAACGGGCAACCTTCCACTGACCGGAAGTTGAGTGACGACAGCGAACACATTTCTATTTCCGGCACAATGGTCGCCAGCTGACAGAAAATATAACTTTTCAAACTTTTCTATGGAGTGTATTTTAGCATGATTGAAATGGACACCGATGCACATTGTCGGTGTTCATATGTCATGCGTGATAAAGATGTTCAGTCAGCTCTGGTGAGAGGGAGAGAGGGGGAGAGAGAAGAGAGGAGAGAGATGAAAAAGAAGATTATTATAAATTCCATGACAGCGTTATGCAATTTGCAGCGAATGACAAATTTTGAAAAGCGCGCCGAAAATGTTTCATATATGCATGTAAGTGACTCGTGCTATTAAAAGTTGTCTAGCATAGAATTTGCTGACTGAAACATTGCAGAGAGGGAGGAGGGAAAGAAAGGGAGAGGGAAGAGAGAGAGAGAAAGGGAGAGAGCGAGAGGGAGAGGGCAAAGTCTAATGAAAAGGAAATTGATTTACGGGCTTTAATTATGTGTGAGCACCATGTGCTGACTGTGATATATTACGTACAAGCCCAATGTTAGTATGTGAGGGAGAGGAGGACGAAAGGAGAGAGGGAGAGGAAGGAGGAAAAGGAGGCCGAGAGATAGAGACTTAGGGATGCCTATAGATGAGTTTCGAAAAGTTCTGAGACTATGAACAATGTTCTAAGTATAGTTCGAAGCTCAAGGAATCAATATCGCTCTGTCCTGAAATCGACTAGGATGACACAAAGCCATGGAAAAAGCTCCCTCTCCCTCTCTCCCCCTCTCTCCCTCTCTCCCTCCGCCATATATTTATGTGTGATATATGATATTGATATTAATGTCAACATGAACCGAGATGGCTTCTCATTTTTGGCTTCAAGGGTCGAAAGTCTATACTCTTCAATCTTCGAACCTTTTAAAAAGTTCTAAAAAGTCTACAATGGAGAAAAACTGTAATACGTCTCTCCGCTCTTCCACTCACTCACTCGCTCTCTCTCTCCCTCTTCCCCCCTCTCTCTCCCCTTCTCTCCATTCCATTTCCTTCTAGCCCTTAGGATATTACATATACAGCGATCCAAATAAGAAAACGCTATATACATTATGATGGCCTCTCGTAATGGCCTGCCATATTGTCTCTCCCTCTCTCTTTACATTTTCTCCCTCTCTCTCCCCTTGTCTCTCTCTCCCTCTCTCCCTCTCTCGGAGACACACTTTCTTCTCAAGTTGCTTGTTAACTTTGGAAGGCTCGTGACAAGAAGGGAAGCTCAGGGAAAAATTCCAATGTTCAGTTTGCGTGACAGACAATTTGGAACTTTTAGAACGTTTTAGCTTTATGACTTCCTCATCTCTCTCCCTCTCTCGCCCTCCCCCTCTCTCTCTCGCTTTGATTTTCTCTCTCCCTTTCCCTCTCCCTCAGAGTTCCAGCCATGTGACAGACAAAAAAAATCTGAAGTCGCAAAACTAATGCAAGACCTGTCTGTCAAGTATAGGAAAAACGTCTCTCTCCTCTCTCTCTCCTCTCTCCTCTCTCCCTCTTCGCTCTCTTCCTCTCTCTCCTCTTATTGTGCCGCTTGACAATTTAATGTATTTAACCGTCGGTTACGTTGGATTAAGAGCTCGAAGTAGAACAGTTAAGAATCTTTAGAACCTTTTCGGGCGCTGATCGCTTTAAGAGCATTCTCTCCTCTCTCGCCCTCTCACTCTGACTTTCCCCTCTTCCTCTCTCTCTCTCCCTCTCTGCCCTCCTCTTCCAAAAAGCAAAGGCCATCAAGTACTTAAATGCATGCCGCTCATTGTTCCTTCCCTTTCTTTGCTCTTCGTCAAAGTTCAGCCATTGTTTTGACAACGACAGGAAGCGAGAGACTGAAAGACAGAACGGAGAGGGGGAGAGAGAGAGAGGGCGAGAGGAGAGAGCGAGAGACTGCCAACTTAACAAACAACGGAAGCAATAGTAGAGTTCTGGACACGACAGGACATTTGGCCAGTGTACATTTAGAACGCACAAACAGCCTAATCGACCGGTTCTGGGCCTCTGTACAGTTCTAATGACCGAATGTACAAAGTTGAGAGCGAGAGGAAGAGAGGGAGAGGGGGAGAGAGCGAGAGGACATTTAGAGTAGTGACACACAACTTGGGCGACTAGCTCATTTCCCGCCTAATGACAATTGTGTGGACTCGAAATGTTCTAATAGAACATCTATCCAAATTAAGCCCTAAGAACCAAATTAGAATGAAGCCCAAGCCATTCGCCTCCTTCCTCTCTCCTTCGGCTCTCTCTCTCCCTCTCCCTCTCGCTCTTTCCTCTCCACTCTCGTCAATTGAGTCCTTCGCCAAAGGTCCAAACCAATGGTCCAAGTTCGCAGTCTGGCCGCCAAACTGTGTGTGCGTCGAACTCGACGGCCAGAACCGAGGCCGAAATGGGAGAAGCTGTCAATAACAGAGTATCGAACTCGCTCTCTCTCCCTTTCCCTCTCTCTCTCTCTCTCTCGCTCTCTCCCTCTCGCTCTTAGAACAGTTCTTTCATAACAATCGAACATCAACAACAACTCTATAGACACCATAGATACATTATGCTCCATATGATTGATGATGCACTTTCGGGCCTTGGCGTAATATATATTCTCACTCGAACTAAAGCTGCCAATTAGAGGAGAGAGGAGAGACGAGAGGCAGAAGGGAAGGAGGGAGAGAGAGGAAGAGAGAGGGAGGGAGGGAGAGGCAGCTCTCGGTAGGCTTTAGGTACCTTATATTTTGGCCGTTATTATGTGACGCCAGATGGACATGAGGCGTCATATTAATTGAGGGCCACATATTTCGGGCAGCGCCATGTTGCATTCACGGGGCGTGGCCTTGACCAGCGGGGGACCGTTCAGCAAGTTCCGGTCGCTTTGGGTTTCGTTTACGCAATGTGTATGCATTTCAAAGCGGAAGTCGCCCGTCTTTCTGCTGCAGATGGACCGGAAGTGCCGTTTTAAACTCGTAAGGCCGCACTTTGTACTTTTATATATACATATACAGTTATATATATAGAAATATATATAGCTATGTCTGGTATTGACATTGACCAGCTGACCATTAGAGAGACCGCTGACATACCAAAGTTATGACAAAGAATGGGTTTTAGAGAAGAAGAAGAGAGGAGCCCCCATGTTCCAAGATGGCCGCCTGGCTTGGTCATTACAGACAGCCCGGTGGTACGACAGGAATATAGGTACAAAAGGAAGGAAGGGAGAGAGGGGAGAGGGAGAGACGAAGGGAGAGGGAGAGAGAGAGAGGAAAGGTATGTCGCTGAAAGCAACATCGCAAATTGTTACATAACAGATTCGTTACTCACCTTCAGACATTGTTATACACGTCACACTGATCTGGGAGAGGGAGAGGAAGGGAGAGTGAGAGGAAGGGAGAGAGAGGAGGGAGGAGAGAGAGGCAGCTAAGATGGATGAAAAAGGCTGACCATAGTGAGCGGCAAAGTGTCCCGAGGGCAAAATATCTATACGGTAATGTTGAACATTTCCCTCGTGAGTCACGCACAAGGCGTAGCTTCTATCATCCCTCTCTCTCCCTCTCCCTCTCTTCCTTTGATGTGCAGTAAGAAAAAGAAGAAGCAAAGAAGAGGAAGAGAGGGAGAGAGAGGGAAGAGAAATGAGCAAAAATATGCATTATATTACATTGTTATGGCTCACAACATTAAGTACACAAAGCACACACATGTACCTTTGCATACTGCATGAAAAAACTTACGTAAAAGCGGAAATAATATAACTTGAGCTTAATATATTAACATTAACTTTTCAATCCGCTTATCGTTGTCTCTTCTTCTCCCTCTCCCCTCCCCCCTCTCTCTGCCCCTCTCCCTCTCTGCCTCTTTGCCTCGACGTCTTCCTTTGTGCGAGTCAATTTAATATACTTTTTTTGCTGAGCACATGAAAGACCCCTCAAGGTATATAACAAAGCCACAGTTGCCCATCTTTATGTATCTGGTCTCACAATATGTGTGTACCGAAAATTTCACCTATATTGCACTTGAGGGGACGTTATGGTATATATATATATATATATATAATATTGTGTGAGCTCTGTGTGTGCATACACATCAAAGAAAATGAATGTCAAGAATGCTACTGACATGTTCTCCCAACAATACCTTCTCCCTTTCCCCTCTTTGCTCTCTCCCTCTTCCCCTCTCTCTCCTCTCCCCTCTCGCTCTCTTTTTGTCCCTTTCTCTCTATATGTAAAGTACATTAGATTAAGGTGCTGATGTTTTTTACCATGGGGACCAGATATAAATCTACAAGGTATATAGATTACCCGGGCCCTGAATGGCAAGCCGGTGAGAGGAAGAGAGACAAAGAGAGAGACAAAAAAAGGAGAGAGGGAGAGAGAAAGGGAGAGAGGAGAAGGCTGATGTCTGAGAGACCACCAATGTGCTACTTTATTGCATTGTTACTTATATAGCTATAGAATTAAAGGGCAGAGCAATACGTTGTCTGGGATGGCTTGTGCGGTAATATTAGGGCCACCGAAATGGCAATGAGAGCGAGAGGCGAGAGCGAGAGAGGGAGAGAGAGAGGAAGGGGAGGAACGACATAAGGGAAGCTAAGCCTCTCGCTTTTATCCATGTAATCAACGATACCAGATGCTTCTAGACTAGCCACTAGTATGTACCTCTTTCCTATTGAGCTACATGGCTACCTAAAAAGTATAATGAAATCGGATCGCTCTCGCACTCTCACTGCCTTTATCTGGCGCACCAGAGATGGGCACGGGCTCAGTCACTTGAGCTCAAAATGCAGTCAAACTCTCTGCTCGAATGATGTGCAACACAGAGCCGATCGTTTCCATCTTCACCTTTTGAGCTCCGGTTTCGGGCCAGCTCAAAACCCATGCCCAGTGCATACTCACATCATCACAGAGTGCATGTTAGCGTTGTCCGCAAACATTTCAATTTGAAGCTAACTACTAACAATACATTGCATATAGGGCTTGAAATATCACCGTTCCACATTGGTGAAATTTTCCACACAACTTACTACTTTCAGTCGGCACTGCTCATACAAAACCTAATTTACTGTTATAGTAAATAATATGTATGTAAGGGAGGAAAAGAAATGAAGCTATGGAAATTTATTCTCCCTTCCCTCTCTCTTTGCCTCTCTTCCCCTTTCGCTCTTCCTCTTTCCTCTCTTCCTCTCTGCCCTTCTTTCTCTCGTGGTTAGGAAACTTTTAGCAATAGACATTTCATATAATGGTGAATAGTATAAATAAATAGAGCATAAAATAAAGAAGGAAGCCTTTACAAACGGTGCCCTCTCTCGCTCTCTCCCTCTCTCTCCCTCTCGCTCTTCCTCTCTTCCTTTGCCCTCCGTAATGAAATTCGGTCAGAGAGCTTTACATTGTTTTCTCTCTTCTATATTTATGGCACCAGCGGCCCGAGAGAGAAATAGAAAGAAAGCGAGGAGAGAGAGAACGAAAGAGGGAGAGAGGGAGAGGGAGAGAGATGCTGATGGCCACTCTCTTTTCGCTGATTAAACAGAAAGGCCAAAGAGAAGCAGAGAGAAAACGGGATACATAGAGTGAGGTAACGAATAGGAAGGAACGGAAGATGACGATGGCAGTAAGCAGGAAGAGGCAAAGAGAGGGAGAGGGAGAGAGAGCGAAAGAAAGGGAGAGAGGAAAGAGAAAGAAATATCATGTTATGTACAAAGTATAATGTGTATGCAAGGCACGCATTACTTTGCTCATCGAAGCCTATCATACAAAAAACAATCACATGGCCAAGTCTCAGACAGTTGCCCTTGGATAAACCTCTCTCTCTCCCTCTTTCCCTCTCCTTGCTCTCCCTCTCTTCCTCTCTGCACGCCAAAGTCTCTCTGATACGGTGTACAAGCCTGATATCCTTGCTTGCTTATGGGAAGTATTGCTGTAATATTACAAGAAGCAAACTTAATGTTGTGAAACTAATTTCGATTTCGTTGCTTCATTGACGCATTGCATAGAGAGAGGAGCTCCTTCCTCTCTCCCTCTTCCCTCTCCCTCCTTCTCTCTCTCCCTTCATCTCAGCCGTTCGCTCAAGTAGGAAATTATACTGGGGAAGAAATGGGAAGCTAGGCCAGAGACGAGGAGGACATTGTCGATTCGAAAGTTCTGAGAACATGACTCGAGTGGAGCAAATCGAAGATATCGAATGAAAGGCCAGTCAGATACATACAGCGAGAACAAGAGAGGGAGAGAGGGAGGAGAGGGAGAGGGAGAGAGAAACTAATTCAGCTGAAAGGAAAGCGACAGATAGATTTCATCAGTGAGTATAATCGGCTTTATATTAGGACATTTGAGCGGAATAACAAAGACCAGCTCCTAGCTGTAATACATGCGGAAGTACAATCGGGCCCCAGAATCCAAGATGGCTGTCTCGTATGATATATGGTCAGCAATGGCCGCCCAGTGGACAGTGGTCTCAAGAAAATGGCGAATAATTTCCGCCTATGGGCGACTTGCTTGTAATCCTACTTAATTAGGGTCATTGGTTATCTAGTCAAGCCTTAATTGAATGGTATAGTGCTCCAGTGGCAGCAACAAAAGGGGACCAAAATGAAAGAGGAAGGCCATTCAGTTCCTCTCTCTCTCCTCTCTCCTCTCCTCTCTCCCCTTTCCCTCTCGCTCTCTAGCCTCGTTTTCCTATTAGTCCTTAATGTACTATAGTACGCAATAGATCAACTTCCATGTCGTAAATAACATTGAAACTCTACACGGATATCATGGAGCCTGAGAGCGGAGAGCGAGAGAGGGAGAGGGAGAGAGGGAAGGCAGAGGGGAGAGAGAGATTTCATCAGGAGCATGGTTCTAGTCTAAACGACATTGATGTCCTATAGACTGCATGTTACAAGGGTAAAATCGTTTCAAGCATGATGAATTTTCCATAGAACAAGCCGTGGAGCGCATAATGCAAAGAGAGCCAAGAAAGAGACAGCCAGAGAGGGAGAGAGGGAGAAGGGAGAGAGGAGAGACAGATTTTGCTGTGCCCTTTCTAGAATGCCTCTAAAAGTTTGACAAACAAAAACAAGTTCGACTATAATTTTAAATTATACAGTAGCAGCAAAGAAAGTGAAATGTTAATCTAGTTCCACTTCCGGTTTGCCAATTTTTGCACATATGGCTGAACCGGAAATGGAAAGCTTGACTTTGATCACCAGTCACACACCTGTCTCCTCTGGCAGGGAGAATTAGAAATTTTAGCAAACTTTTCCACTTCCGGTGGAACAAGTAAGCCAGAGAGGAAATGTTCGACATTTTGAACAGTTCTAGAACGAGAGCAACAAAAAAGAGAACTTTTCATCCGATGAACATTTTTTCCGAGCAATTTCACGCTCTCTGGGAAAAAAGAGGAGAGAGAGAGAGGGAGAGGGAAGGAGAGAGCAGCGGAAGCCATTTTGAATGTTCGCAATTTCAGGCCATTATGGTAAATATAAAAGTCGAACACCATTCAGAACCGTTCTAAGAACCTTTCGTGAATAACAAGAAAAAATCCGATTGCCTGAAAGTTTAAAGGGCTCTTGCTTGCTTATTCGAATTTGAACAGTCCTTAGAACAGTTCTATTAGGAAAAAGCTATTTTACAAGTATCAAGGAGGAAAAAGCCAAAGGAGGGGAATGTGCAAAGAAAAGTCCTCTTTTTCCCTCTCTCCCTCTCTCGCTCTCTCCTCTCGCGCTTTGACTGGGAAAGCGTTCACTCTTTTCGGTTCTGTATTCGTTTTCGAGTTCTTAGAACCGTTCAAACATACTAGTCGTCGCGCAAAGTACATTAGCAACGGTTACAAGCGCTAATGGGCAACATGCTAAATCGATTTGCTTTCACTGTGTTCAGTTCTAGAACTCTTTCTTTCTCTCTCGCTCTCTCCCTCTCTCGCTCTCCCTCTCGCTCTAGCTCTCGCTCTCCCTCTCTCCCCCTCTCGCTCTCTTGCAATCTCTTTCTTCTTATACTATAGGAATCCAATTACTTGAAGTTTCTTTTTTCTCGTTCTCATCGTCTCCCTCTCCCCCTCCTTTCTTTCCCTCTCTCTCTCGCGCCCTTCCTCTCTCCCTCTCCCTCTCTCCCTCTAGCATTGTCTCCCTCTCGCTATCCTTTTTCCTGATTTCACTTTGGTCCCTTCTTTTCCCAATTGACGCATTCATACGGTTCAATGTGTTCTGAGACAGAACAAGTACAAACCCCGGAAGAGGGAGAGGGAAAAGGGCGAAGGAGAGAGGAAAGGAGGAAGGCAGAGGGAGGAGAGGGAGAGACGGCTTTGAATGGAGAAAAACTATTCTCTGTTTAGAGAGCATAATGAGTCTTCTACTTCTTCGCGCACTAATTAATGAGACGTGCATTAATCGCTGATAGAGGAGAGAAAAGAAAGATAAAGGAGGAGAGGGAAGAGGGGAGAGGGAAAGAGAGCGAGGAGGAGAAAAGAAGGGCTTTCTTTCGTAGTTATGCGATTTTCTATCTTTAGTATAATTACTGTGAAATCTCAGCAATAATAGAAGAAAACTCTTTACACAAAGACAGCCTCGAGGCAAGAACAGTTCTAGGACATGTTCTGCAGAATATTTCGATACTGCACTAATGAGCTGGGAACACGAGAGTGCTGAGGAGAGAGGGAGAGAGAGGGGCAGAGAGGAGAGGGGAAGAGAGAAAGAGCTAGAGAGTAGAAAAGTTAATTACTAAAGCCACAGCTTGCCAAAGCTCATTAAAGATGAAGTCAATTTTATACTTGATAGTGAACTCTTTACCGGATGTACATATTGAATAATTCTATTTTTGGAATATATACTCTCTCTCTCTCTCCCTCTCTTCCTCTCTCCCCTTTCTCTCTGATATCAGCAAGACGAGGAGTCGAACCAAATTCCGTGCACGTGTCTGTTGTATCACAAGAATACGTGTCACGTGTTTCCAATGTGTCAACATTGTTCTCTTTCACTTCGTGCTTTCTCTCTCCCCCTCTTCCCTCTCCCTCTTTCCTCTTCTCTCTCATCTCTTGACACTATCGCCGACTTGTATATATAATGCGTTCTGACGAATGAATTTGTTATACACTTTGCCGTCATTTTCCGAGCTGACAAGGTTGACAATTTAATATTACCTCTCTCCCTTCATATCTCCCTCTCCCTCTTTCGCTCTCCCTCTCTCCTCTCGCCAGTCGGCGATAAAGGAAAAGAGCGGCAAGAATTTTCTGGTGAAATTTTTATATGAAAATTTGCTACTCTAGAGACTTTAGGCAATGTTTCTCTGCATACATTTTCGCGCCTCTCTCCCCTCTCCCTCATCCCTCTCGCCTCTCCCTCTCTCTCCCTCCCTTCCTCTCTATCTCCTAAACTTTTCAACGCTCAACTTATACAGGAAAACGAAATATGAATTCTTAAAAAGCGAAAGAAACGCTCTAGAAAAGGTCTCCCGTTGAAAGTAAAGGCTCGAACGATCGAACGGCTTGTGAACAGTTCTAAAGAGACAGAAAAAGGTTCAAGTTCGCGGCGGGAAGTTGAACACACACACTCATTGCTCTTCATTCATATTCAGCAAAGTTTAAGCCGCTCGCTCTCCTCCTCCTCTCTCTCTCTCTCCCTCTTTCTCCCCCTTCTCAAGTTCGAGTGCTGTGACCCCGACAAGAAATGTTCTAGAACCGGAACAGGAAGTCAACCTTCCGTTCAAGTCGACCTTTTGAAACGGTTGACTTTCTTGACAACCTTTTTCTAGTTTCAACCGCTCTCCCTCTCCCTTCCTCTCTCTCTCTCCCTCTCTCCCTCTCCTGTGTAGCTGAAGCAAGAATCTGCTTTACTTCGCAATTGTTTCGACTTTAGTTCGTATTCATGTTCTAGAACGGCCTGAATGAAAAAGAAAGCGAACAAATAAAGTCGGACAGCAGGAGGAGAGGGAAGAGGGGGAAGGGCAGAGAGGAAGGGAGAGAGGGAGAGAGGTTCCGTGGGCAAATCTAAATTGCTAAGCTGAATGCAAATCAAATAAGCAATTGGGTCACAATGGAAAGTTCTGAAGGCTCCGGGTTTACAAAGTCGAATCTAAATGGGAATAGGAGCAAGTTTTAGAACAGTTCTGAGAACCGGAAACAGTTTCATCTTTCCAGCCAGTCTAATTGAATATACGTTCTCTCTCCCCCTCTCCCTCTCCCCTTTTCCCCCTTTCACGTTGCAGCACGTTTCCAGTTCTGAGGAAAGGAGAAATAAATTGGCATCAATTGAATTCAGCGCATTCAGCTTAATTTGTTCTGTCGTTTCGAGTTCGAACTAATGTTCGTGATTGGTTCTTAGTACAGTTCAGGAAGAATGCCTCTCGCTCTCTCTCTCTCTGAGCCTTTGCTGATATGATATCGCTGTGGCACAAAAAAATCGGAAGGAAACTGCTAACTTTGCGTTGTCTCTCTCCCCCTCTCTCTCTCTTTCTCCCTCTCTCTCTCTCTCGCTCGGTTCTAGAACACTTTGAACTCGGGAAGTTCGAAGGAAGGCCTCGAACGTAACGACCCAGCGGTTCTGGAACCGGAAAGGCGAGCACGAGTGCCAGCTTCCGGTCTTCTTCTTCGTCTCAACACCTTCTTGAGAAGAGGCAATAGATAATCAGCGGCAGATAGAGAGCGAGAAAGGGAGAGGGAGGGGAGAGAGAGAGAGAGAGAGAGAGAAGGAAAATAAACAGAAAGAGAGGAAGAGGAGAGGGAGAGAGCTGCTCGAACAGCTACTCGAGTGTCCTCGATTTCTAAACGTACATAGAACACATCGCTCTCCAGCTCTTTCTCTCTCTCTCCTCTCCCCTCTTTCCCTCTCTTCGTCTTCCCTCTCTCCCTCTCAAACACTCCAGCTAATCAGTCATCTTAATTTGCTTTCCCCTCTCGCTTTAAATTCATGCTGACAGCCCACTGTGGGCAGTGGTTGTGGGCAGCGGCTGTGGGCCGTCGCTGTGGTCGGCCGTCTCTGGAATTGCAAAAACGTGCCGAAAGGAGAGAGCGAGAGAGAGAGACGACTTTCTCCCTCGGCGTCCAGAACTAGAACTTTCGTCGAACTCATCCTTGGCTGGACTTTCTCTCTTCTCCCTCTCCTCTCTTCCCCTCTCGCTCTCTTTCTCTCTCTCTCTCTGTGCACTTTTTATGGACAGCAAAAAGTAGGCCATCATGGCGTGCGAGTGGAAGCCAACTGTGAAAAAACTTCGGTTCTGAATGTCCTAATCCTGGACAAGAACCCTGTTGGCGAATGAATAGCTTCAATGACCAGGACTTTCTCTCTCTCCTTTCCTCTCTTCCTCTCTCTCTCGCCTCTCCCTCTTTCCTCTCAAACGGCAAGAAAGAAAGGGAGAGGGAAAGCGAAAGATTTCCAGCGAGAGAGCTCATACTCGTACCTTTAGCGATGTTCACTCTTTCCTCTTACTTGCTCTCTCTCCCCTTCTCACTCTCTTTCCCTCTCTCTCGCTCTCTCCTCTCCCTCTCTCCTCTCTCGCACTATTCTTTCTGAGATCTCATCTCTAGAACTCGAGGCGAGAACAAGTTTTTTCTCGTGAGGCATCGAGAGTGAGACTGAGAATCAAAGTCTCTGAAGTAAGAGAGATATGTGAAGATGAGTGGCTATGAGAGCACGGGAGGAGAGAGAGAGGGGGAGAGGGGAAGAGCGAGAGACACTGAGAAGAGAGAGAGCTGAACAACTCTCGATAGAAACGGAAACCCTTCAGCTCATTCTCTCTCTCTCTCTCTCTCTTCCCTCTCTCGCTCGCTCTTGTTCTCTCTGTCGGTATAAACAAAAACAGCACTAGCCATAGGGAGACGCTCACACAGGAAGTGAAACATAGGAAGGGAGAGAGCGAGAGGAGAGAGGGAGAGCGAGAGAGAATGAGCTGAAGGGAAAACAAGCCCATCAATAAAGATAAGCATCTGTTCGCGCGTAAAGCAGAGCAATGACACTAGTTGTAGAACTGTTCACATTCGATTCCAGCAAAATCGCTACTGCTTGGCAACTTTAAATCTCTCTCTTCGCTCTCTCCCTCTCTCCTCTCCCTCTCTCCTCTTTCGCTGTTCTCACCAAGACACTGTATCTCCATAGGAGGCAAAGAACGAGGAGTTACTGGCCGTGATCTGCTCTATGCTGCTTCCATCATGCAAAGCCAGCCAGATATGCTCTCCCTCTCTCTCTTCCCTTTCGCTCTCTCCCTCTCCCTCTTTCCCTCTCCTCTCTTGCGCACCATGTCACTTACGCATATATCTCTCTTCATGTCTATGTACAAAAGGGGAGAGAATGCCGTTTCAAGGCTGAAGATGCTACTCATGCTGAATTGAAAACTAGAAACCATTCACTTTCATCTCTCCTCTCCGCTCTCCCTCTCTCCCTCTCCCCTCGGTGTTCCCAGAAAAAGTGGTTCAGTTGTTCTGGAGTTACCTTCGAAAGTAGTTCTAGAACATTTCCTCGGAATATTCGACTCACAATAGGAATAAGGAAACGATCTGAAGGAACTCGTTGTCGAGTACGCGGCTCTCGAATATGTCATTGTCACCCTTAGAACAGTTCTAGAAGTTCCAAGTCACCCTTTTTCAGAACAGTTCGAAGCTTATGCGAGAGGGAGAGGGAGAGAAGCCTGAGTTATGGACAGTTCTTCAGAACCAACCCAAAGGGACTAATGGTACAAGTTCGCCGCGGTTCTATGCTCGGCTAGATTCAGCCATCTTGCCATTGGCGCGAACATGAACAGTTGGATGTACATTTGTTCTATATAGAACTGTAAACTACAAATCGAATATTTATGCCGTCGAATGTTCCCTTTTCGGCACGAAGTCTTTGAGAGGGAGAGAGGCAGAGAAGAGGGAGAGGGAGAAAGGAGGGAGAGAAAGAAACATTCGTTCGACAAATAGCAAGAACTCGAATATTCGACAAGTTCTGAGGTTGTGAATGAATCACATGTAGAACCATTTCTCATGATTATGAGACCACTTCGCCAACCGAGCACTGATTTAGCTGATTCAGTTCCGGCGTCGAACTTGTCTCTTCCGCCTCGAGGTTCATCTTCTTCGCAAGGCTGGCCCGAGCGGGCCAACTGTGTCCCTCAAAACAAAATGGCGGCCAGAGGGCCAATTAGCTTTAGGTTCAGGTGAAGCGTGACAATGATCGAATTATCAGCTCGGACCAATATTGAACGAGGGCGACCTCTAGCGGCCGATGTTTCCCGCGGGAGAGGAAGCGCAAGGCTGGCTTCCTCTTCGCCTCAAGCGGTCTGTCTCTCTTTTTCTGGGCCGAGCTACCCCCGGGGATGCGCCGCAGCTCGTGCAGTCCACCGGTGGCGTCTCTCTCTCATTTTTGCTTTCACGAGCGACTAGTTTTTCGGGCTATATATTAATTCTGGAGGGCAAGGAGAGGAGAGAGGAGAGAGGAGAGAGGAGAGGGAAGAGGAGAGAGAAAAGAGGAGTTAATTTCTGTGAAGCATTTCGATATATGAAGGCCGTGTTGAGAGGGAACAAGTGATGGTGAAGACGAGCGAAGATTTATCAGTGTAAGGAAGAGCGATAAGATGTGAAATATGTTCAGAGCCGGCTCGTCATTGAAGTGAAAGTAACTAGAAAGAGAAAGAGAGGGAGAGAGAAGAGGGAGAGAGGAGAGAGGGAGAGAGAGATGCTCACAATTTACGAGCTAAACAGCCTCTCTGCGAGTATCTCTGGCATTTTTCCAATTTCATTTCATCTTTTCCTTGATGTCTCTCTCTCTCTCCCTCTCTTCCCCTCTCGCCTCTCTATCTCAAGCATGCCCTCCGCTTTTCCTTTTCATGCGCTACATCTACTTCGACATGTGTGGCACAAAGAGGAGAGAGGGAGAGGGAGAGAGGAGAGGAGAGAGAGAACTAGAGAAGGAGTGACCTCATTTCATTTAGATTGCAACCGAATCGAAATTTCCATCTAACTTAAAAAATGCTCTGATTACGTATTCAATCTTGAATTCATGTTCAAGTGAAATCCGAATATTTTGCTCTCCCTCTCCCTCTTTTCTTACCTCTCTCCCTCTCCTCTCTCCCTCTCTCGCATTGTATTGCTTTTGTTCTTGAAAATTCATCTACGTTCGAATGGACAAAAAGAGGGGAAAGGAGAGTTCAGTGAAAAGAAAAGATATAGAAAGTGAGTTAGAATGGAATGAACATTCTTTCGGAAGAGGGAGAGGAAGAGAGAGAAGGCGAGAGGGAGAGAGGGAACGGGAGAGAGAGAGAAAAGAATAGAACGAGACAATACAGAGAGGGTCATAATAAAGATATTCGAGTCATGCAATGCGGTCACGTGAAAGGACGCTCTGCCTCCTGCCTTCCCTCTTTTCCTTTGCTCTCCCTCTCTTCCCCTCCCTCTCTCTCCATCTCTCCTCTCTCCCTTTCTCCTCTCTCTCCTTTCTTTGCTATGTAAGAAACTGTAGCCAGAGTTCAAGGAAAATGACAGAGCTTGATTCTGCAAAGAATGTACAAGTTCGAAGTTCACCAGAATCTACCTTTCGCTGGAAAGAGGAAGAGAGGGAGAGGGAGAGAGAGAGCAAAAATTGCGAACTTGAACATTCCTGGAATGTAATCGTCGTCCCGAGATATTCGTGAGCCTCTCTCTCCTTCCCTTTCGCTCCTTCCTCTCTCCTCTCCTCTCTGAAAGGGCTCTGAAATCGATAGTCAGCCCGCTGTGTTGCCGGTGTCATCTTTAGAACAGTTCGACATTTTCGACCCTTTTTGCAAAGGTTCGAGCCGTAGCTTGGAACTGTACAAAAATTAGAGAGCGCACGGCGAAGAGAAGAGGAAAGGGAGAGAGAGGGAAAGGAGAGAGGAAAGGGAAGGAGAGGGCAGCGTGCCCAGAGGGCAAAGGTCAAATTTAACATCACTTGAGCTCAATGTGTAACCAATGATAGGAAGCTAGAGAAAGAGGGGTTCAAAGGGAGGGAGAGAGGGAGAGGGGAGAGAGAGAAGAGGGAGAGGAGAAAGGGAGAGAGAGAAAGGCAAAGCTGTCTAGTTGGACGGCGGAAATCCTTGAGTTCTAGAACTTTATATAGAAAGGTCTCTCTCCCTCTTATCACGTTCTAAACAGCTGTTGTTCTTTTTATTTCCAGCCCTGAACCTGTCTGAATGAAATGTTCACTGGTTTAAGAACAAGAACGTTTCCCAGAGAGGAGAGAGAGGAGAGGGAGAGAGGAGAGAGAGAAAACAATATCAAAAAGTAAAGTTCATCACCATCAACGTCAAGCCCTTATCTCATGGCAACTTTTCGCTTGATGGAATTATTGCTATATATTTTTCTAGATACCTTATCAGTGAGAGATAAGAGGCTTAGATTGGCTGAGAAGAGATGTCCAGAATGAATCTTCTCAGAGGAGCACGTGACAGCTGAGGGCGAGAGGGAGAGAGGGAGAGGGAGAGAGATGAATTTGACTAGATTGAGGTCATTTGCGCATTGATAAGCAATCTGGTGTTCATGCCATTTATCCGATAATGAGATACTGTGCTAAAAAATATATCGCTGATTGAATAATTGTCTCGAGCCACGATATATAGTGCTCAGCGTGTATTGATTCTAACCCAAAATTCCCTCTCTCTCCCTTTCCCCTCTCCCTCTCGCCTCTCTTCCGCTCTCCTGGCATATGGTCGAGTTCTTCTACTCACTGCGCAGTCGCGAGGGCAGAAAAATCAATAGTATCGCAACTGCCTTGTGTTAGCACTATCTCGAGAGCTACAGCGAGAGGGGAGAGAGGGAGAGGAGAGAGAGAGAGGGAAGAGAGGGAGAGATGTGTATACTCAGTTTCTCTGAACTGTTCAGAGCAGATTCGTGAACCATAGTCGACAGGCTGAGACTCGGGCGGTTGAACCACTTTGAACTGTTCATGTACATATATTCGTTCTACTATTTCTCTTCCACTTTTGTCCTCTCTTTCATCTATTCGGCTCTCTCTCCCTCTCGTCTCTTCTCTCTCTCCCTCTCCAGTCCACTTAAGACTCCCTCGAGATCTCTTAATTGTGGCCCAAGTTGACCAGTTGGGACGAAATGTTCAAGATGTTAATACTGTTGTGAACAGCTGTTGTCTCTAAATTCCATTTATGCCTAATCGATGTTGCTCTCTTCGACAGTTCGCGTTCTCTTAGAACAGTTCGAAAAGTAGAGCAGAGAGGGAAAGGAGAGGAGAGAGGGAAAGCAAGAGGAAAGGTTCTAAAGTTGATCATGACTTCCGTCAAGTGTTCAAGTTCGAAAGTTCTGTCAGTGCAAAGGAATAACCAATCGTTCGAAAGGTGCTGAAAAAGGAACGAAACTGCAAATCCGGTTCTAGAACAGTTCAAGGTGAACAGAGTTCTCGGCCTCTCTCCTCTCGCTCTCCCTCTCGGCCTTCGCCTCTCGCTCCCTTCAAACTCGTCGAATATTCGACGAAGGCAAGGCCGTTCTAATGAGCACCACCGTGAGCGCTGACCTGGACGAGAACACGTGCAACTTCTTCTACAAAAACATACCCAGAGAGATCACGGAATGGATTCTGTGGGACAGAGGTTGCCTCGATGGTATGTTCCTGTTGCGAGAGTCAATGGCCGACTACGTGCTGTCCCTGTGCTACCGGAAAAGGTAATTAACGGCCGCCAATTAAGCCTAATTTCACTCTGAAACCTGTCTGTGTGTCTTTGGTCACGCGTGACTAGCATCCTGCACTACAAGATCACCAAGCTGCCCGGGGGCGGGGTCATGTTGCACGGGCTGCCGGACCAGCGGTTCGCCAGCATGTGCGCCCTGCTGGCCGAGGTGGACGGCCTGGTGACCAAGCCCAGCCTGCCCTGCAACCGGGCCAAGGGGTGCCTGCTGCCGCCCAACCACTGGGGCGTCACGCTGGGCGACATCCGGGCCAAGATTATAGAACGGTCCCGCGACTGGGGCCTGGGGGACCTGCACTTCGAGGAGTCGGGCAGCAATCAGCTGTTGTCAACAAGTGAGTCCACCAAGTCCCTCATACTCAAGACCCTGCACGAGGTGCAGCCCTGGTTCCATGGCAACTGCTCCCGGCTGGAGGCCGACCGACGAATCCTGGAGAGCGGCCAGAAAGAGGGGACCTTCCTGTAAGTGCGATCCGGAGTCCGGTGTGAGGGCAGCTCACGCAAGCGGTTCATTGTTTCATCTCTCTCTCTCTCTCCTCTCTCCCTCTCGTCTCTCGCTTTCATCTCTTTTTTTGCGCCTCATGTATCATAGGATTCGGGAAAGGGATGATAGGAGTTACGCCTTGTGCGTGAGTCACGAGGGGAATGTCAAACATTACCGTATAGATATTTTGCCCTCGGGAGACTTTGCCATTCAGGACGGTCAGCCTTTTTCATCCATCTTAGCTGTAAGTCTCTCTTTGCCTCTCTCCCTCTCTCCCTCTCTCCTCTCCCTCTCTTCCCTCTCTTGCTTCTTTATTCACATATAACATCGTTATACGTTGTACACGGCTATGTTGCTCTTATATAACAATTTACGACTATACAAGATGCGATATATATTTCATCCTGGCGTCTCTTCCCATTCTCTCCTATTGACCTGTATTCGCATGAAACGCTGTCTGGCGGCCATCTTGGATTATGCGCAACTCGACGACACAAACAGCTGGTCAGCCATTACACACTCTTCTCGGACGGCCTCTGGTGTTCGCTGAGCGAACCCTGTCCCCGACCCGTCCACCGGAACGGCCTGATATCAGGGGTGCCCGGCGGTCAGCTGGTCAACGGGGACATCATCCTTCGTCCCATCAATTCAGCCAACTTGCCTGCCAACACCGGGACCCTGCTGCGCCGGGCCAGTGGTTCCGTTTCCGGTTCACCGGCAATCGAACGAAACCACAATCTGATCAACTCGACTCACAATCAGTTCCAGCTGACCCAGTCCATCTATGGTCAGCACAATGGGGACAACAACAATGGCGCCTGTACCCTGAGACGCATCCTGGTCCACGGGTGCGCCAGTGGCCCGGGTGGCCAGTGTCAGGCCGGAACCGGAAGCCAATTCGCGGGCCAGGAGAAGACCAAATTAAGAGAGTGGCTGAGTTCCATTAATCACAAATGGATGCAGCTGTTGTCTCGCACCGCCGCCAGGAGTCAGTGCCATCGCATCCATCACTTTTCCACCCTGCCCCGGAACTCGGCCAACGGTCCCCATGGTCACCCCTTGCCCGGTCAGTCCAATATGGCCGCCTGTTCATCGGGTCACCCCAATATATCAGGTCACGTGCACCCGGCATTCCTCAATCGACTCCAGTGTCCGCCAGTTGAGAGTTTATACTACAATGCTGACCAAGGTATGTTTCTCTCTTATCTAATATTCCATCTCTTCTCTCTATTGCCGAAATATTACGGCCATTGTTTCATGACAATGGCATGAGAAAATGGGGTCTGCTACTCATTTTCGTCTAGTCTTTATCGCTGATGCAATATCGTGTTCGCACTAACGAGTTAAAGTACAATTCGATTTCCAGGCCTAAGTTCTGAGAACCTTTTCAAATATACCTATAGGCCTCCTTCCTGTTCCTCTCTCTCTCCCCTCTCATCTCCTCTCCTCTCCCTCTCACTACAGTGTAGTTCCACTTCTTCTCCAGTTTGAAACATAGTCACCGAATCCGTCATTTGCTACAAAATTCCTCTCTCTCCATCTTCTCCCTCTTCCCTTTTCCATTTACTTGCTTCTCTCTCCCTCCCTCTCTCTCCCTCTCTCTCCCTCTCTCTCTCCCTCTCTCACTAACTGTGACTGAACGCCTCTCAGCGTACATGACACGAGCAGCGATAATGTACTTAAAAAAATCTATGTTCGGCAAAAATATATATCTCTCATATTCACTTCGCATACATATATATATAAAAATTTCACCGAAAAATTCCTTCCCCTCTCTCTTCTCTCTTTCTCCCTTTCTTCCTCTCCCTCTTCAATTTCCGCCATTTATGAATTATTCACCCGTCCATCGGGCAGTTGCTTCGCTCAACTTCCGGTCACTGAATGTCGAAATGTCAGACCGTCAAGCCTACGGACCGTTAAGGGTCAACTATGGCCTCTCCGAGTCGCTGGTCAACCGTGGCCAGAGTTTACAAGAGGACGAGCAACGCTATGCAACGCTGCCCATGACAACCAACAACAACAGCGGTTCCGGTGCAACCAGTGGCCAGGCTGGGCCCAAGGGTGCCCCCGGTGGGCCCAAGGGCGGCCCGGGCAAGCTGGAGTCGGCGCACTACCAGTCGACCGACCTGTTCTCGTCCAGCCCACCGGCCCACTTGATCTATGACCAGGAGACTGACCTGTTCGCCTCGCCGCCGCCGCACTTACTGTACGACCCCTCGGTGGCCACCCTGTGGCGCGGTGGTCAGGCCATCAAGCCGCTGCCCCGGAGGCGGGTCTCCTTTGCCGACCAGCACTGCGCCGCCGACGGCCTGGACTACCTGCCGACGCCATTTTGTGCCACCGGGCTCTTAAAGTCTGCCAGCCTGGAGTCGCTGACGCCTGCGGTCGGCTTCCTGGTGGCGGCCGACGAGGGCATCTATCAGGTGCCCCGGATGCCCCCGGTGCCCCGACCGCGGAAACGGCGCCATTTTGGGCCGGTGAAGAGCGAGGGCCTGACCTATGCCAACCAGGAAACCATCGCGACGCATGCGCGCAAGATGGCGGCCGCCGAGATACAGCGGAAATTCGGCCTCCTGACCTTCCGTCAAGCCGAACCTTTAGGGGAAGACCTTGAAAGTTTCTATTGTTGACCTGAACACACTGTTAAAAGTTGTATGATATGCGATATAATAAAACAAAGACAAGCGAATACCATGGGCGACGCTTGCTCTCTGCCACTGTAACACTGTAACAGGTCGAATAGAGGGGGCTTAGCATCCAACAAAGGGCGAGAGGGAGAGAGGAGAGAGAGAGAGAGAAAAGGGAGAGAGGAGAGGGAGAGAGCAAAGAGGGAATAAGATAGGAATCAATATAGATTTTTCTATACCAACCTAATGGACCCGAAAATCCCTCAAGTAATTTTTTACTGTTACTTCGATTATAATGGATTTCTCTCTCCCTCCCCTCTCTGCTCTTCTCTCTCTCTCCCCTTCGCTCTCTCGCTCTCTACGGGAAGAAGATAATGAACATAGAACGAGCTGTAGAACGTGACACGAGCCCGGTGGATTCGAATTACCCGCTGCAACAGCGGCCATCTTAAATCCATTTCCCCCTTGTAGGGCGCAAACCTGTCGGACAAGACAGCTGAAAAAGACAGAGAGCGGAGAGGGAGAGGGGGAAGGGAGCCGAGAGGGAGCGGGAGAGGGAGAGAGACAGACAAGCTGGCATGGTGAGGCTGTGATATTTTTGTATTACTTTCCAACTTGGTCAATGTCATTCATCTTGCCTTCCTATAAAAGTATAAAAAACTACTCAGCTTTCATGTCGCTCTGTCTCTCTTCCTCTCCCCCTCTCTTCCTCTCTCTCCCTTCCTGCCTTCTCCCTCTCTCCCCTCCCTTTCGTGATTCTTTTCACTTACACTGTCCGGCCATGAATTACAATGATGCAACTGTCCAGTTGTAAGCTTTTTTCAAGAACTCGAAAATAAGTCCCTTTCCGTGGACAATGTTCGCAATGTACTTTACTCGGGAATGATTAGATACTAGAAGCTTAATCCGATTGTCAGGACTAAATGGCATCACTGGTCGTCGAGTCGCAGCAATTTAATCTCTAGCATACCAGTTCCAGTTCTGGAAGCACTTCGAGTTCTAGAACTTTGCTCGAAAATCGTGTCATGCCAACTCGGAGGCTACTCGCTCTCCCTCTCCTCTCTCTCTCCTTTCCTCTCTCTCTCTCCTCCTCTTTTTTGTCATATGCAACTCATTCGGAATGTATATTAAATGCAACTCAAATTTGGTCTACTCGGAAAGAGCCATTAATTAGTTTACTAATTAGCTCTGTGCTCAGCATGTGGCTGAAAATTCATTAGTGAAGGTATTTCCGCCGACGACAAGCGCAGCGGAAGAGGCAAAGGGGAAGAGAGAGGGAGAGAGAGAGGAGAGACGGAGGCGGTAAATATAAAAAGCGGAGCTTTTGTTGTAAGTCGGCAAAGTACAAAGGTTTCCCTGATAATTGTGTTGATTGCTCGAAGGAATTTTGTTAATTGGATCAACCAGTCAAGTGCAATGATGTAGGAAAGTGATTAATTGAATTGTGTAAGGAAGTATTACTCGCCTCTCTCCCTTCCCCTCTCTCTCTCTCCCTCTCTCGCTTTCCCTTTTCCTCTTTCCTTCCCATCTCTCGTGCCGTTGACGCAAATGACCGCTGGTTAGGCTTTACTTGAAGCAATATTCAACAGTTATATCACAATATTTCTATTCTGGTCATATTTATACTTTCCGCCATTAGCTTCAGCAGTGTTATATGACTTCGGTTTGTATCTCAGTCGTATCTCAGATCTGTAGAGATAACGATCAGGTTTGGAATGAATCTTTCGACTAGAAAAGGTGTCGAGGCTTAAAATAGGTCTAAAAGGATTGTTTTCGGTTTCATGAGATTAATCATCGATGACTGTTCGATAAACCAGTGGCTTCGTTTCCGAGCGCCATCTGGTGGCTGAAAATTTCAACACTATCAGAAAACAGCTTATCTGCAGCGCTGTGGCAAGTGACAAGATTTAATTGTCTTAAACACAATCAACGAGATGTAATTCTATTCTGACTCGAAAATCTATTACCACACTTTCGTTCGTGACGTGAGCCATGAAACACCTACTTCTAGCGTCCGCCATTTTGGCAACAGCCATGGCTTCCAATCGCTCATTTGTGATTGATTACGAAAATGACACCTTTCTGAAGGATGGTGAGCCCTTCCGATTCATTTCCGGAGCCATCTACTACTTCCGGCTGCCCAAGGAGTCCTGGCGTGACCGGTTGACCAAGCTCAAGGCTGCCGGCTTGAATACCGTTGAGACGTAAGTTGATATGTGGACAAATATTTGCCCAGGCTCATGCTGTGTATCAGTTACATAGAATGGAGCACCCATGAGCCCGAGTCGGGCAAGTTCGTCGACGTGGACGATATTACGGATTATATCAAGATGGCGCAAGAGCTAGGCCTGCATGTCATCCTCAGACCTGGTCCCTACATATGCGCAGAACGCGACATGGTAAGGGTGTTGTGGGCGTGGTCAATATCTCATATATTACTCTTATTCAATCAGGGTGGGTTCCCATATTGGCTGACCAGTGAAGACCCAGATATGAAGCTGAGAACGTCTCACCCGACGTATCTCAAGTTTGTCGACCGTTGGTTCAAGGTATTGCTGACAGCTGTGCGGCCATTTTTGTACAGCAATGGCGGACCCGTGATACTGGTCCAGGTGGAAAACGAGTACGGCTTCTATGACGCATGTGACTTTTCTTATATGGCCTGGATGCGAGATACGATGAGAAAGTATCTCGTGGAAGACGTTGTCTTATTCACAGTTGACACTTTCACTGATGACGCAATGAAGTGCGGAAAGGTTTCCGGCGTTTACACTACGGTCGACTTTGGCACCAATGTGGAACCGGAAGTGGCCTTTGCTGTCCAGCGACGTCACCAGGAACGAGGCCCACTGGTCAACAGTGAGTTCTACATGGGCTGGATTGACCACTGGGCTGAACCGCATCACGTGGTCCCGATGGACGCCATCATCAAGGCGTTTGACAAACAGCTGTCTATGGGCGCCAATGTGAATATGTTAGTAGAAACATCGCTCAGCTGTTCATAGTAAGATACTACGATCTCACCCATAGGTTCATGTTTCATGGCGGCTCGTCCTTTGGCTTCAAGGCCGGGGCCAACTTTGCCCTCGAGCCGTCGGACACGTACCAGGCCGACTTGACCACCTACGACTATGATGCCCCGCTGACGGAAGCCGGTGACCCAACGGAGAAATATTTCGCCGTTCGTGACCTGCTCAGCAAGTATGTCCAGTTGCCCGACATGCCCTTGGCCGTGGCCCAGCCCAAGATGGCCATTGGCCCGGTCAAGATGGCCCGCCATAGTGACTTTGAGTTTACGAGACACCTCTACGCCACTGAGCCAATGACCTTCGAGAAGCTCGGCGAACCGGAAATATACGTCAAGTACTGGACCACGGTGGACTTCAAGACACCGGATCCGGTTCTCCTTAGTGTCCCGGGACTCAGAGACAGGGGACAGGTTTTCGTAGATGACGTAAGTCATCGAAATCTATAGAAGCTAAACGCCTCATATTTCATATTTATCTTATCAGAGATACGTTGGCACCCTGAGTCGAACGGAGAAGATATATTCAATGCCGATTGCTATCAATAGTGGTTCAAAATTATCTATATTGGTTGAAAATCAAGGCCGTATCAACTTTGGTCCACTGATAGGTGAACAAAAGGGAATCACTGGCAATGTGACATTGGGAAAAGTCACCCTCAAGGGGTGGCATCATGATTACCAGCTGAAAAGCCAGGTCGACTTGGCCCACTCCAAGCCCACCGTTGAAGACAAGCCTCAGCTTCCGGCAGTATTCGTGGGAAGCTTTGAGCTGCAGATGGCGCCACTAGATACCTATCTGCGATTGGACGGCTGGGGCAAGGGCGTGGCCTATGTGAACGGCTTCAACTTGGGCCGCTATTGGCCCGACCAGGGTCCCCAAGTGACCCTTTATGTACCGAAAAACATTTTCAAGCCCAATGAACCGAATGTGATTGTTCTCTTTGAAACCCAATCTGTTCCAGCTGGCGACGATTGTGTAATCCAGTTCGTGAACGAGCCCAAGATCAATGGGTCAGTTCCATATTGATATTACTGACCCGTTATATCTCGCTACTTTTGAAGAATTAAATATGAATATATAGCAAATGATCTTTTCCATCGACTTCATCTTAGTCTACTTGACCATCTTCAATGGTCCGAATGAGTTACAGAAAAAGTAGTCACGTAATGTTCTACTCTGACCATATGGTACGTGATGAAACTGTAAGAGATACGATCGATGCCATGAAAGGTACGATTAAATGTTGTCTCGACTCGGTCTTCCTTGAAAGGTTGATGCAGTTGACTTCATTCGAAAGTGACAACTTACCACTTGTCGCCACCGTCACTGATCTTGATGGAGACGAAAGTCTATTGCACGGAAGTTGACAGCGCCATCTAGCGGCAAATTAAATAACTAGACGTATTCTCTGCTCGACCGCAATCATCACGAAATACCTTGTCATATGCTATGCGGAAACACAGTCTCGAAATTTCATCGCGTAGACGAGTATTAAATGTATTATTTTTGTATTCGCAAATATTAATGTAATTTTTGTTTCCAATTGCAATATTACTTAATATAAGGGTAACCCTCAGTTGGGTCGGAATTCGACAAATCGTTCTCCTCTTCGGACGATTTGCTATTGGAGTCGTCTTCGTCCGAATCTGTAGCTTTGGTCGATTCGACCATTTCGAATTCCCCAGCTGGTGTGGGCGATGTCGCCATGCTGGTGGCGGTAGTTGGGGTTTCGGTAGTGGTGGTCGTAGTGGTGGTGGTAGTGCTAGTAGAAGTAGCCTGGCTGGTGGTTGGCTCCCGGAACTTGGTGGCGGATCTGGCATCTATGACCATGTCGGTAGATGTCTCTGCCTTCTCGGTGGTCGTCACTGGCTTCTCGCTAGATGGCGCTGCTTCTTCGGGCTCGGGTTTACCTTGACACTCGTTTTCCATCTTGGAAAGTCCAACATCTACGCCTTGGACAGTGAAGAAGGCTTGCACAGGGGTGGGCTGCACGGCATAGTAGCCCTGGTTGCGCTGGTTCATGAAACAGTTCCATTCGCCGCCGTAATATTCTTCGAAATAGTATTTCATAAACTTGGCCCGGTCACTCCAGTCGCCGAAGCGGTGGATGGCGTCACTGGCCACCGAAATGGCCTCCCTCAGCATACCATCGGGCAGCGAGTTGGCGAACACCTGGATCCTGGGTCTCCGGCTAGACAAGGGGTGACCACGTGACAGATTTATCAGGTACACCTCTTCGGCTTGACCGGACGGGATTAGCGACAAGTCGACAGATATGACGAACAAACAAACAGCTGCGAAGTACTTCATGGTGAGACCGAAAGTCAACTGAGCTATGATAGGTGCTTGATTTGCTTTGAAATACTAAGTCATATTTAAGTACATGGCGAAAAAACTTGTTTTCCGTAGGTTTGTTGCAGCTATGTTGGAAACTGCATTGCGTCATATGAGAGACAGGGGAATATGTGCCTTTGATGGTAGCTGTTTTCTTAGAAATATAACTGATCAAGGTCAGTCTAGACCTTTCTTTCGCCCATCGCTGTACTTGACAAGACAATTAATTCGCCATTAACTTCGCTGATTTGAAAACCACATCGCCTTTCAAGGTGAGATGTACATCATTATCTTCGCGTTGTGTTCCATGGCAACTATGTTCAATGTCGTATCTCAGTTATCATGTCTGTCTCCGGCAGCTGAGTTGCTCTTTATAATTAGTGGTAATTTAGCTGTCTAGCTATTTTATCCGATATCGAGAGCTATGTATCATCTTCGCCAGAGAGGCAAGGAGACCAGGTACATATTAAAAAGCAAAGTATACAAATCTTTTACTATACTTTAGCTAATCACGAATTTCACTCGACACGGTTATATTTAGAATACAGTTAATTTTGAATAGACAGACAAATATGAAGATGTCGCTTTGTTTCGGACTCATTGTTGCCGACAATGTTAAATTGTACTCTCCGTCCTGTAACTTTGTTGCCGCACTAAGAAAATGGTCCCTCGACTTTAGCGTCACGTAGTGGGCGTCGGTAAAAATGCTGTGTGCTCATTAGGCTTCGGCTTCTTCGTGTTTTGTCTGAGAAAAACAAGGATGAACATTGTTTTATAGATGATAATTGTCTTTGTAATTAATTCATTGTTGATCTGATTGTTTTACAAAGTAAACCGTCTAGCTTGCTGTCTGCACTTCCGGCCACCATCTTTTTAATTGGTGTCATAGGTGCTCCATTTTGTGAGCGGTGTTTAGAGTAAAAAAGCAGGCATCATCCTGTTAATTGCAACGTAGTTCAATTACATCTTCATTAGCAGCATGTGGAAGATTCGCGAAATAGCCGACAAGGTGTAAGTATTCTGTGGCTTAAACCAGTTCAGTTCTAATTAAATCTGATGATAAATAGCACAAATGTAGTGATGAACTACACCGAAATTGAGGCCAAAGTTCGCGAAGCCACCAACGATGACCCCTGGGGACCAACTGGTTAGTTAACTACAATTTAGTTGACATGACTAACCATTGTACTAATTGTCGAACACTTTAGGTCCTGTAATGCAAGAGATTGCCGGATATACATTTGCCTATGAATCATTTCCGGAAGTCATGGGAATGCTGTGGAAGAGGATGCTTCAAGATAATCGCTCTAATTGGCGCCGAACGTACAAGTCACTCATCTTGTTGAACTATCTTGTTCGAAATGGTTCAGAGCGAGTTGTGACAAGCTCACGAGAGCATGTCTACGATCTGAGAAGCCTCGAAAATTACACATTCATTGATGAGATGGGCAAGGACCAGGGAATCAATGTACGCCACAGAGCTAAGGGTCTGATTGATTTCATTCAAGATGATGACCGATTAAGGGACGAGAGGAAGAAGGCCAAGAAGACTAAGGACAAGTACATAGGTGTTGCCGCTGACACTATCATGGGTAATCGGGGAAGGTATGTAAATATAGACTGTGTATCATTGCCTCTCCTTTGCTGGAGACAACTTTATGTCCCTGAATGTTGCAAACAACAAATTGACATTCCATTGTCTTCCGTTATGTAATCAGTTACAGTGACAGTTGGCGAGGGGAGTCAGAGGACGATGATTCCAAATACAAGTCATCGCCAAGCAGGTCAAGGGACAAAGGTGGCTACGAAGACTCGCCACATGACCCGAAGGATGAGACACCTGAAGAGAGTCCGGTTCACCGGAACCCTGAACCCGTGATTCCGTCTTTGCAGTCGAATATACCCATTGTGAGGGGCAATAATTCAACTTCCGGTCCACGGGCAAAGTCGTACGTTGACCCGGCGAAAAAGGTTGACCTTGGGGCAGCGGCCGCTTACAGAGGTGAGCAAGAGCCAACCACCCAATCAGCTGGCCAAGTCATTGGGAGTAACAGTGCAACGAGCGGCGACTTACTCAGTGATCTATTCTCTTCCACACCAACAACTGCCGGCGTTAATCAGTCACACATATCGTCACTGATCAATACGGCCAGTGATAATTTCGCCGACTTCTCTTCGGCCAACCAGCAAGCGGCAGCGAATCAAAAGCAAGATGACTTTGCTGACTTTGAGTCGGCCTTCACGTCGTCCGCACCCACTAATTCGGCAGCAAGTTTACCCTTCACAAATCCAGCTGTAGCTCAAACTATGCCAACTATACAAGCAATCAATTTACTAAATGACGACAGTTTCGGCGACTTCAGCACATGTCAACCAGCGGCAGTGAACTCTGCGGCTCAAGTCCACACTAGTTTACCATTCTATCAGCCTGCGCCACTGTTGACTCCCTCGTCGGCCAATGGCTTCCAGCCCAACCCACAGCCTACTGCAGCTCGTCCAAGTGATTTGCAATTTAACAACAATTTAGCCGGGTCAAACAATGTCAACAGTGCGTGGGCCAGTATGGCGGGAACGCTGAACATTGACCTGGACAACTTGGGCAAGAAGAATGAAGCCCGCTCAGCGCCGTCTATGAACCAATTGGCTTCCAGTTTCAGCACGGTCACCCTGGGGTCACCCGTTCGCCACTTCTCGCCCACCAGCCCTGCCTTTTCACCTGGTGGTAATTAAGTGATAGTTGCTCTTGGTTAGTCCGTTCTAATAACGCAGCACGGAAAGCAGTTGCTCACTGACTGTTAATGGTGCTAGCGTTTGATCCGGTTCCGAATCAAGCCTTTCGTCTCAAGTTACCAGCGACTAAAATTAACTGCCGTCCAACCTAGGAGAAAGATTCGGATTTTAAATTAGATGTAGACCAATTGCGAATTGTGAAGCACGTTTTCCGGAAGTGCTTTGAAGCGGCGCCGGAAGTGCAAGAATGAACTGCTTATGTGTGATGGTACAGCTATGTTTTATACATTGGGTCGCGAAATGGCCAATAATATTCCTGGACATTCGTGATGTACAGCTGTGTGTGTGCAGCTTTCCTCGTGCCAGGCTTCATATATAA
Source organism: Halotydeus destructor (assembly GCA_022750525.1). Lineage (NCBI taxonomy): Eukaryota > Metazoa > Arthropoda > Arachnida > Trombidiformes > Penthaleidae > Halotydeus > Halotydeus destructor. The sequence continues at coordinate 106,366 of JAIUWE010000082.1, forward strand.
ATATATTTTACAAGGATTAAGCAACCCGAACTTGCTCTTTGTTACAGAATGTCGAACTTTCGAGTTCTAGTGTCTTTTTAGAAACTCTGTTATAAGTGTGTGAAAGCGCAAACTTTGATGTACTTTGTTCCATCGCGAACAAATTCAAGGCATTCCTGTTTTACAGACAAAACGAAACGAAAACAAACTGATTGAAAGGTTAACAAACAACTGTTTTAGTTATATATTTGAAAAAGAATTCTTTTAATAAACACAATCTGGTGGTGGATAAAGCATGTTTAATAAACACATTTTTCATGAGCGTCTCCAGTTTCATGAACCATTGAAAGCTGACCTTCAACCGAACTTTCTATCAGAGAATAGCAAACAATAAACCTTGTTATAATATTAGCATGATTTGTAAATGGTCGCAGTGATTCGGAACCATTGATATGCCAGTCAGTAAATTAGAAACCGTAATATGTAAAAAGTGAATGATTCACGCTATATAATATTTTGATAGTTCTACAACCAATGCCTAGACGAACTCCAGTGGTCTGGTGTGCGGGCTTCAAACCCGTAGCTGTTTAGCGACAGAGTGGTTCGATTCCACCTTCTGGGCGACACTTGGATTTTAATTTTGTTCTGGATCAAATCGAATTCACTTGGCGACCAACTGAACAAAACCAAACCAATCCAAACAAAGCCCATTGCGCATGCTCCTTAGCGATCAGCTGTTCAGGTTGGCGCTCTCACGTTTTGTTTTTCGACGATTTTTCGTTCACATCATGAGTGACTCTGACGATGATGGTCAAGTTGGGCCATCGATGGCCGAAATGTATGCCTCTGACGACGAGAAAGGTAGCGGTGACAAGACGAAACAAGATGGCGGCCAGGATGAGGAGGAGAAGGATTCGTTTGACGAAATGTCGGACGATGATGAAGCCGACGACCATAACCGTTATGGCCAACTTCCGGCCACTTCAGAGATTGCCTTGAATCATGGAACTAAGACTGTGTCAGCCCTTGCCCTTGACCCAAGTGGCTCCAGACTGGTCAGTGGCGGCTATGATTATGAAGTGAAATTCTGGGACTTCCAGGGCATGGATTCCACACTGAAGAGCTTTCGCACCATTCAACCTTGTGAGTCTCATCCAATCAAACATCTGGAATACACACCCAGCGGTGACATGGTCCTGGTCATAGCTGGCAACATGCAGGCCAAAATTGTTGACCGCGACGGTCATGTCAAGGTGACCACCGTCAAGGGTGACCAGTACATCAGGGACATGGCCAAGACGAAGGGACACACCGCCATGTTGAATTATGGTTGCTGGCATCCGAAGGAAAAGGGACAATTTTTCACTTGTTCGAATGACGGAACTATTCGACTATGGTCGATGGACGATGTTGCCAAAGGTCAGCGGAGTGTAATTAAGCCCCGCAATCAGGGCGGCCTGAGGGCAGTGCCTAATTGCATGACGGTGTCCAGAGACGGAAACATGGTGGCCGCAGGTTGTACTGACGGTTCCATCCAAGGATGGGATTTAAGGAAGAAGACGTTCATCAACACCTCACTCGTAATTAGAGACTGTCACACAAATGGAACGGAGACGAGTTCTATCTCATTCAGTTACGCCGGAAATTTAATTGCTTCCCGAGGAGGCGACGATACACTCAAACTGTGGGACATTCGAAATCCGAAGTCAGCTGTTCACGTGGCCGAAAATTTGTACAATAGGTTCCCGATGACGGACTGCTCATTCTCGCCCGATGACCTGCTAATTATGACCGGCGTGTCACTGACCAAAGATGACACTGAAGGCAAGCTGTTATTCTTTGACAAGAACACATTTGAGAAGGTGAACGAGATGACCATTGGTCAAGCGTCGGTCATCAAGTCCATCTGGCATCCGAAACTAAATCAAATTGTTGTCGGTTCTTCCAATGGCGAGGTCAAGGTCTACTTTGACAACAAGCTGAGTGACCGTGGCGCTAAATTGTGCGCATTCAGAGTGAAGAAGCGAGTGGTGGAAGCTTTCATGCTGACCAAGCCACAGATTATCACGCGTGAGTGCCATTCAGTTAACTGCTCACTTTTTGCTTGCTCACTCAGTCGACTTGAATTAACAATTGTGTTCCATTTGCAGCCCACGCCCTGCCCATGTTCAAGGAGGAAAGATGGCGGTCAAAGAAGACACAGGAGCTGAAGGCACGCAAGGATCCGGTCAAGTCGAGGCGGCCCGAGCTCCCCATGACGGGTCCCGGTGCCGGGGGTCGCATTGCGTCAGCTGGCTCCACCTATGCGTCGTTTATTGCCCGAAACATTGCCACCAAGAACAAGTTAGACGACAGTCTGGACCCCAGGGAGGCGCTGTTGCGTCATGCAAAGGACGCCGCCGAGAACCCGTACTGGGTGACGCCGGCCTACAAGGTGACCCAGCCGAAGGCCGTCTTCCGGAAGCCGGATGAAGAGGACGATGATGACGACGACGAGCCGGCGGCCAAGAGGCCGCACGTGCCCGTTTAGAACGTTGTGTTTTCAGAACCGTTGGAATTTTCCTCTCAAAGCCCTTGAATGTTATCGAATCAAGAAGCTGACGCAAAACAAGACGCAGGCTCGCGCTTATCGCCCATCCTATTCCATTCGCCATCTTAATTGCTCTTGCTAGCTGTAAACACAATTGCTGATGACAAAGCCCAGCAATTAAAGACGGACCTCGTAAATTGCGTGATTGCAGTGTTGTTCAGAACCGCTGGTGGCTCTTCTTGTCTCCCAGTATCCGTGAGCTCGAAAATAAAAGTCTAGAGGTCGCGCCGAGTTTACTGTCACTTGAATATCACCTACTGTTCTGAAAAGTGAATCAACCCTGAAACCATTTACTGATTCAGTTCCATTCAACGAACAATGACCAAGATGCTTCTTGCCGCCTACATCGGGTTGGCCATCATTAGCAGTGTGATCCAGAAAGGCTGTCTTCCGGTATCCGCGGCTCCCATTGCTGACGACGGCTCCTCGGGGTCGGCTGCCCCGGCGGCCGAAAGTGAGGCCCTGTCAGCTGACGCCCTGGTGGCGGAGCCGGCTGTTGCTGCTGACACGGAACAAAATGAGCCACCTCCCGACTCTAGTCAGCCCGAGGTGGCGCCTGAAGCCGCACCAGCCCCGGTGGCCTCGGATGCAGATGCCACAGCCGCCGAAGAACCAGCACAGGCCGCAGATGTCTCGGCCGCCGATACTCCGGTTGAAGATGTCCCAGCCGCAGATGCTCCAGCTGCCGAAGCTCAGGTTGACGAAGCCCAGCCCAAGCCGCAGATATCCCAGCCGCAGATACTCCAGCTGCAGAAGCTCCGGTTGAAGATGCACCAGCCCAAGCCGCAGATATCCCAGCCGCCAATGCTCCAGCCGTCGATGCCCCAGCCGCCGATGCTCCAGCAGCTGAAGCTCAGGTTGAAGATGAGCCAGCACAAGCCGCAGATGTCCCAGCTGCCGATGCTCCAGTTGAAGATGCACCAGCCCCAGCCGCCGACGCTCCAGCTGAAAACGCACCAGCTCAAGCCGCAGATGTCCCAGCCGCCGATGCTCCAGTTGAAGATGCCTCAGCTCAAGCCGCAGATGTCCCAGCCGCCGATGCTCCCGCCGCCGATGCTTCAGCTGCAGATGTTCCAGCTGTTGAGGCTCCGGTAGAAAATGCACCAGATGCAGATGCTCCAGCTGACCAAGCTCCAGTTGAAGATTCACCAGCCCAAGCTGCCGATGTCCCAGCCGCCGATGCTCCAGCTGCCGATGTTCAAACCGCCGATGTCCCAGCCGCCGATGCTCCAGCCCAAGCCGCAGAAGTCCCAGCCGATGCTCCAGCTGAAGATGCACCGGCCCCAGCTGCCGATGTCCCAACCGCTGATGTTCCAGCTGTCGACGCTCCGATTGCAGATGCACCAGCTGCAGATTCTCCAGTTGAAGACGCACCAGCCCAAGCCGCAGATGTCCCAGCCGCCGATGCTCCAGCTGAAGACGCACCAGCCCAAGCCGCAGATGTCCCAGCCGCCGATGCTCCAGCTGAAGACGCACCGGCCCCAGCCGCAGATGCTCCAGCCGCCGATGTTCCAGCAGCCGATGTCCCAGCCGCCGACGCACCAGCCCAAGCCGCAGAAGTCCCAGCCGATGCTCCAGCTGAAGACGCACCGCCGCCCCAGCCGCAGATGCTCAAGCCGCAGATGCTCCAGCCGCCGATGTCCCAGCCGCCGACGCACCAGCCCAAGCCGCAGATGTCCCAGCCGCCGATGCTCCAGCCCAAGCCGCCGATGTCCCAGCCGCCGATGCTCCAGCCCAAGCCGCAGAAGTCCCAGCCGCCGATGCTCCAGCTGAAGACGCACCAGCCCAAGCCGCAGATGCTCCAGCCGCCGATGCTCCAGCCGCAGATGTCCCAGCCGCAGATGCTCCAGCAGCCGACGCACCAGCCCAAGCCGCAGAAGTCCCAGCCGCCGATAACCCAGTTGCAGATGCTGCAGCTGCTGAAGCCCCGGTTGAAGACACACCAGCCCAGGCAGCAGATGCACCAGCCCAGGCTGCAGATGTCACAGCTCCTGAAGCTCCAGCCGCCGATGCTCCTGTCGAAGATGCACCAGCTGGTGACTCCCCAGCTCCGGAAGCTCCGGTCGAAGACGCATCAGCCCAATCTGCAGACGCTCCAGCGCCTGAAGCTGCAGCCGCCGAAGTCCCAGCCCCTGAAGCCCCAGCCGCCGATGCGTCAGCCCCAGTCCCTGAAACTCCAGCTGCAGACTCCCCATCCGCAGAAGCTCCAGTAGAAGATGCACCAGTCGCAGACCCTGAAGCTCCAGCGGCAGATGCCCCTACCGGTAATGCGCCAGCTCCTGAAGCCCCAGCAGGTGACGCCTCAGCCCCCGAAGTCCCGGCTGCTGATGTACCAGCTCCTGAAGGCCCAAGCGGCGAAGCGCCAGCTTCGGAAGTCCCCGCTGGTGACGTCCCAGCCCCTCAAGGCCCATCTGACGACGTACCAGCCCCAGCTCCTGAAGGCCCATCTGATAATGCACCAGCCCCGGCAGACTCAGCAGCTGACGTACCAGCTCCAGCCCCCGAAGGCCCAGCTGGACCGGTTCCAGCCTCTGAAGACCCAGCTGGCCCAGCTCCAGCCCCCGAAGGTCCAGCTGGACCGGCTCCAGCCTCTGAAGAACCAGCTGGCCCAGCTCCAGTTCCTGAAGGCCCGGCCGGACCAGCTCCAGCTCCCGAAGGCCCATCCGGGCCAGCTCCAGCCGAACCCAGCTTTGTCTGCCCGAAGCCCAATGGACGTTTTGCTGACGAAGACGACTGTCAAAACTACTGGCAATGTCAGAACGGTGAGCCGACGCTCAAGACGTGTCCCGGCCGAGAATTTGTGTTCAGTGTCAGAGGTAGCCGCTGTGAGTTCATCTTCCGTGCCGACACCAAGAGATGCAGGAAAGCCACAACCACCACCCCAGAGGCACCCTACCACCACCCTGGAAATCTTTGTCTGCCCCAAGGCCAATGGTCGGTTCGCCGACGACAACAACTGCCGAAACTACTGGCAGTGCAAGAACGGTGAGCCGACCCTCAAGGCGTGCCCTGGACCAGTGATGGTCTTCAATGCCAAGAGGAGCCACTGTGACCTCATCTTCCGAACCGACACCAAGAACTGCAGCAAGGCGGCAGCACCGGCGCTCCCGTGGTTCAGCATTTTCTGGTAACCCTGGCAACGGTGCCTTGATTGCTCCAGTTAATTTATTGCCCCTGAACCAGAACTAACCTGGATAGGCTCTGCCGACTCCAAATAAAATACTAATTAGCATATTGCATAAATTCGCTGAGTCATCGACTACTTGAGTGTCGAGTTCTGAGATTAAATGAAGTTCTGATATCGGAATGTTTACCAAGCGCTCCCTGAAGCGGTCTTTTCTCTTTGAAAGAGCTAAATTGCAAACTGCAATCAGCAATAGTCGCTTCTTTGCCGGATTCGGAATCGTGGCCCTTGTCGAAGTGTCCCTCGGTCAATGAGAAGTTTAATCCGGTTCCCACGGGTCTGCTCATGTTCTTCGGCCTGTCCACCATTTTGATGACCAGCGTCCACCTGTTGGCCATGACCATGTCTACCTGCATGTTGCCGGAAATGGTGAGCCTCGACCTGGAAGACATTGAGAAGCAGCTACCGGAACCGGAAAAGCGTCACCGGATCCGGTTACTGGTCCAAGTTTGCTGGATACTGTCCAACTCGGTGGGCATGGGCCTCTTCTTCATCCAGCTGGTGGCCATTGCTTGGTGCAAGTTTTGGGAAGTCGGCACCATCCAGGAGCCCAGTGGCAAGTGGGTGGCGCTGGTGTCGACTATTACTCTGATTGTCTACCTGATTGTCTTTGCCGCCCTTTTCTGGGCAATGTTCAGAAAGCTGAACGGGTTCCTTCGTGAGCGAGAGGAGAGGAAGCTCATAAACATTTATGCTCTGTACTAAAACCAATTTACCCTTGCGTGACTTTCAAGATGGCGACCGCGATACGGTGTGTGACGCCGCTGGTAGCCTTCGTCGGCCGCCGTTGTCACAAGTGAAGCTGCTAGATGTCGCTGCCGTCCCAAACAGCTGTGTGCGAAAAATCGCAGTTGCTAAATCCGATTATGATAGTCCGGATCCCTTTTCATGAACAGCTGGTGTGATGAACGGATGTGCAATTCGAAAAATTTCCCTGGTGAGTAATATTTAAAGGTACGACTAGATAGTGAAGGGCATTGCGGTCTCGTACGATTTTGTTTCATGTCAGGTATCACAATATGTCCTGATTCAGCAACTTCGTTTTACACATGCGCAGTACAACTTTATGTCACCAGCGTGCCCGGGCTGAGCTGGGATTCGCCCGCTGGCATTTCTACAGACATGTATGCCCAGAGGCTGCCCTTGATGTCTCGAGCGAATGTATTTTGAAATGCGAGTCGACTAAACCATAGGGAGTCTTATTTACTTTCATAATTATGCATTGGTGAGTTCTATGATACATTAGGATACAACTCGTATCCTAATTGCTTAATGGAGCCTCAGGGGTCGATTGGGATAAGCGGCCGGTTAAGTATCATTCACTGTTTATATAACTTTTAGTAATTCCATATTATATTGCTTTGAACTTGATTGAGATCAAGGGACAGATTGTAAATGTCTAGTTTGCTCGTTGCATAGAAATGGTGCGACCAAAGCTGATTGTTGACCATGACACTAGATGGAGTCCGAAGGGCGCCGTAGATGTGAACAGCTGACACGACAAAGGGTTCCTTGAGGTAGCCATTTGCAACTGACACGAAGGTCATGTTGTTTCGAGATACAACCATGTCCACCAATGAGAACTGGCCAAGGAGTAGCGAGTCCGGTGACTGGCCGTCGTCCCAGTAGAGCTGACCGATGGCGCCGCCATCTTGGTCAAGGTAGACACTGAACTCGAAGGGTTGGCGTCGCTGCTCATCTGTGGTAGCCTTGGGAGGAAGGTTGGCAATTATGGAACCGCCCCGACGGGCTATGAGGATCCGGTCAAGGGGCATATCGACGACAAAATGGTCGCCGGAAGACTGGAATAGTAGTTCATGGTCATCATACCAGAGACCTTTCGGAAAGTAACCCTTGACCTTGGTCATGCCTTGCTCAAGGCAGGGCACCACCATGACACCCTTGCCCAGCATGAACTGGGTCTCGACCTCATACGCCACCGGGTCGTCCGGGAACTCGAAAAACAGCGGCCGGGCCACTGTGTCCCCGTATTCGGCGGCCCGATAGAACAGGGTATAGATGTAGGGCAGTATGGTGTACCGGATGTTGAGGGCGTACTTTGTAGCTTTCAGGACGTCCCCTTCAAAGCCCTCGAAGGCGGGGTCCTGGTCATGGCAGTCATCGGAGTTGTGGTTCCGGGAGAACGGGTAGAAGGCACCCAAGGCCTGCCATCTAGCGCACAGTTCTGAAGTTGTGTTTCCGTTGAAGCCGCAAATATCAGCACCTACCAGTGGCATGCCGAACAGATTGAAATCCAAGATGGCTGCCAAAGGGATAGTTTATATAGGATGAGACATAATTTGACCAACTTACAGGGTATTGTCCACCGCATGGGGTCCCAGTCGGCCACGATGTCCCCTGACCAGTGCATCCCGTACACCCCTTGACCAGTGACCGAAGCGCGAGAAATTATGAATTGTCGCTTTCCGGTTATCGCTATCAGAGCTCTGGAAAGACATGATGGTCAATAAGTATTGCAAGATGGCCGCGCCCTACTCTTTTGTGGCCTTGGTTTCATAGATGGCCGCCATGTTGTGCAGGTCATAGTGTGGGCCAGCATATTGCTTGGCACTCATGCAAATGGTATTGCGCGACAACGGCTCTGGGGTGCCGGGACAAAATGGCGGATACTCGAGTGAATTGTTGGGGCATCCGATCACAGTGCTGGTAATCGGGTCATACTGACCATTGACCGAGTTGGAAGGTTCATTCATATCTATCCAAGCGCCGTCAAAGGGCACCCTTTCATGGTAGCGCTCCAGCTGCATGGCCCACCATCTAGCGGCCAAGGGGTGAGTGAAGTCAGGAAATATGGAGTACACGTCATTCCAAACTTTCCCAATGAACAGCTCATCGGAAGTATTCTTGATGAAGATGTTCATCTTGAGCCCCTGGTCAAGGGGCTGGTAGGTGCCCACATCTTCGGCCCCGCTGATGGCATAGTCGATAATGGGCACATACTTGATGCCCAGCCCATGAAGGTGGTCCACGTACTCTGGTAGACCCTTGAAGGTGACATTGTTGAACATGAAGTCATTGCGCTTGTCCAGCGAGTCGATGTCATTCCACTGGGCCTCGATGGGCACCCCGTGGTCAAGGTTCCGTTGGAGCACCATCTTGGTTTCATTCAGGGACCCATAGCCGTACCGGGACAGGTGGAAGCCCAGACCCCAATATGGCGGCAGGTCGGGCTTGCCTATGAGGCTGACATACTGTCTGACCACAGTGGGCGCCGATGGGCCGAGGAAGACAAAGAGGTCAACGATGCCGCCGATCATCTTGAAAGTGACCCCTGGTGTCGGCTGCAGCAAGATGTCCATCGGGTGGTTGTTGAACATGAGGACGCCATGACAGTTGACCCCATCTTCCTCGGGCATCAGGTAGAAGGGGTGCGAGCCGTACAGCGGCTCACCCCTGACCGGGGGTCTGTCGCTGTTCAGCAAGCTGTACTTTTTCCAGGTCACCTCTTTTCTGGAAAGATAAGATAAGGAAGTTTTGATTAGATAAGGAGAATTGGAAGTTTTCCACGGCAAACCTGAAGGTATCGTAATGTTCACCAATGCCATATAAATATTTCGCCGGTAATTTGGACGAAATTTGCAAATACTGGTCCGAGTAAATCAAGGTAGTCAAGTCAATGTCCAAAATGGCGGTTCCGGTTGTCTTCCGGACGACTTTGAGACGACTATTCTTGTCTAGATGTATCTCATATTTCGGCTCCTCTTGTTCAAACTTGGGACTAAGATTCAGGGGTGGTAGTGAAACTTCGAATCGCTTCCTGGACACATCGGTCATTCGAATCCGGACCTTGTCCTGGTCAATGTTGGTCACTTGGACCAGAACTTGGTCCACGTCCCTGGGGAAGCCGGACGGCCCACGACGGCCCAGCAAGATGGTCAACTGGCCGGCGGCGTGTGACCGGTAGACTTCTTTGTAGCCGTGCGAAGAGTTGGCCGCAAAATGGCACCAGGGCACAGTGGGCTGAGGTTGGCCAGGTGGGCCAGGTTTCCAGCAGCAACCTCGGCTCAGGCAAGACTTTTCGCTCACATTGTCGTCCGGATGACAATCGAACTTGTCGTTGTCGACAATCAGCGAACAGCTGTCCTTAGTTGGATAGCCGTTAAGTTTAGTCACACAGAATATCACGAATATTAACACAAACGGGAACCTTAACGGTGACATGTTGTCACCCTTGTTGCCAATGAGCGACTAATCCTATTTATAGCTTGAAGCAATATTTCAAATAGTTTAATCTCTATGCATAGAGGTACATGTAGAAAGACAAACAAGCACTGGTCAGCATGAATAATTATATATATATATATATCTGACCAAGAGTAAATATGATAATATGAGGGAGAGAAAGAGATCATATTGCAAAGTTAGACTCGACAATCATGTACATGTACAACCGGAAAGAAGAGTAGGAAGGGGTGTTCCAGGTGCTCGGTCAACCACCCATGACGCCATTTTCTCTCCCGAGCACTCTGGTCAATATCAAGCGGATCAGCTGTAGGCGTAAGACGCGTCTTCATACGCCGGTAGATGGCGCGAACTAAACTTGACCACAGAGTTGACCTACCTAGCAGTTTGAATCTAAGTAAGATACGTTACCATGACAACGGTTACACAACATACCCTAAACAATCTACGTCGCTCTAAGAAATACATCACCCAGAACCAATCAAGCGGATATGTGTGATCAATGACAATCACACTATCTTCATGACGAAACGTACTCTCTGATATTTCATCAGCAAGGTAACCTTTGTCTTGGAATCACAATACCTTTCAAGGAGAAACTTGAGCTGGCGATGGCTTGACCAGTAAAGATGGCGGTTAATTACGTCATAGCATTGAAGACTGATGAATCTCACAGTAATATAGTTTAGCAGCTGGAATAAGTTAATTGCGATTCCGCTGAGGAACCAAATTAGCAAAATTAGAATCCAGTAAAGCATTCTAAATTGCTGTATTGGCAATCAGTGATGGACGACTGAATCAACTACGCATATGAACTTTGTCTGTCTGTGACATGGAAGCCATGTGCCGTTATATCACTGGGCCTGTTTGAACTATGCATCTCGTATTTCAAGTTTAGCGTCAGACAGTGTCTAGACTGGTTGCGACCGTAAATTCGAACCATTATTAATTTGAGGGCGGAGCTTAGAAACCTGTTGAAAGGAGGAAGAAGGTCATTAGTATTACCAGACAGTCAAAATTTGAAGCCCTCTCGCCCCCCCCCTCTCGCTCCCCCTCTCGCTCCCCCCTTTCTCCTCTCTCTCCATCCCTCTACCTCCTTCTCTGAGAAAGTGGATGCTAACAAGAGACCCTTCACGTACAAGTCGAGCGAGTATGTTTTCTAATATCACGTCATGAGCTTGACAGATATTAGAGCTAGTCAAGCTGTTTATTTTCGAATTCTTTCAAATAGTCGTAAATCAGTCGCCAGACATTGAGACTGACACGTGGACAAAGATTAATTGTAATATTCTATACTGTTACTGCTATCAAGTATGATCCAAGATACAAAATGGCGGAAGTGATGGCGACGTACCACGAGATGAGAGTGAGCCAGAATATAAAATTAAGCAATGGCCCCTAATGAGCAGTATCCGACATTCCTGGGAATTTATCATGAGTAATGTGATATCCCACCAGTAATTCGTATAAGCATATCAATCAGTCATATTGATCAGCTGATCATGATAGCCTCAGCTAGCCTTTTGTTGATAGATGTCGCCTAATTTTTTTGACTTCATCATCGTTAGATACGTCAGCATTATCTAGTGTGATACGCTTGAGATACACATCACCTACGATTGATTTTCCTTGAAGTAGACTCTTCAAGTGAGTTTCATCTCTCAACCCATTGAGTACGAAAATATTTAGTTTTATAGGACACTTACTCTAAAGAGTTTCTGCAACATAAGCGCCATCTAGCGCCGTTCGAATGAAACAAGAACAAGTAGCTAAACTTTGAACATTCAACAAAGTCGTCTCAGTTCAAATATTCCGCCTAAAAATGGCGTACATGCTTGTGACTGAAGACAAAACTACGATAGACGTATTCACGGATTGAAGGCATATGTTTGCGACGTACCACGAGATAAAGGTGACCCAGAAAAGGAAATTAAACAACGGCCCCCAGTTGGTCGACTCGGACATCTGGAGTCCTGGGAACTCTCGGTGAGCAACATGGTGGTCCATTAATATTTCCTAATATGAATAATAATAGTCACATGAGATCACTGACAGAAAACAGCTGGTGACTCACTTTTTGCTGATAAATATCAAGTAACCTGGCCTTGATTTCATCATCATTCGACAGATCAAGCTTATCTAGCGTGATACGCTCAAGATAGACATCACCTACGATAGCCTTGCCGCGAAATACACTTTTCAAGCTAATCTCAGTGTTTCGATTCAGAGTTTCATGAAAAGCGATTTCCAAATTGTAGATTGTCGGCCCTAAAGATGGCGCTTGTCAATGATACAATCAGCTGTTAATGATTGCTTACTTGATCCACTATTTTCATTCAAGTGTCGAATTATCTGAGCCAGCCCTCGACTTTTAGGATATAGATGATATTTCATTGGCGGAAGATGGTTCTCTTCGGCATACTCGTTGCTGCTTATCAGCTTATCTTTCGTGAATCTCGTACCTTCAGGAAACAAGACATACTGATTGCCGCCATCTTGTAAACCACTCAGAGACTTTTTCAAGTAAGCAGCATCTCGCTTCCAGTTTCGCGCCAAGAAAAGGCAATCTGAAAAATATAAGTTCCATCCTATGACAGGTATGTATTGCAGTGACTTCTTGGCCACAGCCTTGACCAGCTGACGTTATATACCAGAAAAGAAGATATATCATAGAAGCGTTTCATACAAATATTGCCAACTCACCCCAAGGGAGCCATGTTGCTCCAAGAAATATAACACCCATAGCCAGTCAAGAGTATACGTGTGATTGACAACGATAACGCTATCTTCGTGACCAAACTTGCTCTGAGATATGGCGTCAGCAAAGTTGACCCGTATCTTGGAACCACAGCACCACTCGAGCAGGAATACCAGCTGGCAGTGGATTGACCAGTGGAGGTAGCTGTTGATGGTACGATGACCATGGCTGCTGACCAGTCGCACTGTGAAATAGTTGACCAGCTGAAGGAAGTTAATTACAAGTCCACTTATGAACCAAATTAGCAGCACAAGGAAAATGAGAAACATCGTTAGCAACTGGTCGGCAAATGGCGATAAAAGTATGATGTATGCTTCTATATAATTTCTTTCATATGAATTGTTTTCCCGTTAGCCAACTCATGGCTAAAGTCAGAAATGCCATCACTAGTTTCATCCTTATCAGATAGTCACATAGACAGCAACCTTGATTCTCGATTCCTTTCTATTCATTGAATATTTCTTCCATGAAAATAGCTAAAAAAACTCCATACACTTATCACCATGGTACCAAATTTCCCGATGGTATGCATTCATGAATACACTATATAACAGATTTGACTGACCGCTCAAGGTAAGTGTTAGGCAGGGTTGCTCATGGTGGGCAAATATTAGGCTGTTGCAAGGATGTCCGCCAGGTGTCGCCAAGGGAAGCTTGACGTCACTCCTTTCTTTGACTGAAGGTATTCAGAAAAGCAGATATCAATACTGCAATGGCTTTTCAGTTTCTGTTATTTTCAGATACAGTAGTATACAGTAACATCGCTAATATGTGTTTATTCACCATTGTACGGCCTGTGAGTACTAGGAGTACTATGTGCTATGTTTGAGAGCTAGGAATATTTCTGATATCACATTATTTATTATAATTTCAGAGAACCAACAGTCTGTACTAGCGATGGTGGAAAGTAGGTCAAAGTTATCGGTATCTTTTAGCTTTTCGTTGGCGCCATCTAGCGGCATCAAATGGAACACCGTTAGAGTTAATTGTTTTCTCTTGCTTGGATTTATTTACACAGACCACCTCAAGATGGCGTACATACTCGAGAGAAGTAAGGAAATGGTGGCGAAAGAAGTCATTGACTGAAGACTCAGTGTAATTATGTAATATGAGACGACGGTGAACCAGAAAGTAGAATTCAAAAGTAGTCCCCAGTGCGCAGAATCGGGTTTCCGGTGTCCCGGAAATGAACCGTGAGTAGCATGATGGTCCATTAATTTTTCCTATTATTACTTTCGTTGATTAGGTGAACGAATTAAGTAATCAACTCGCCTTTTCCTGGTAAATGTCAATCAACTTTGCCTTAATTGCCTCATCACTGGACAAATCAAGGTGATCGATTGTGATACGCTCGAGATAAACGTCGCCGACAATCTTCTTGCCATTAATTACACTTTTCAAGCTGATATCGACATTTTGATTCAAGGTATCATGGTATGCCATTTGCATATTATAAATTGTCGGCACTGGGAGAGATGCAATTAAGCTTCAAGGCGCTAATTAGTGCCTTCTTACCTGCATTATTGTTGTCACTCAGGTGCTTGAGCATCTGAATCAAGCCTCGGCTCTTGGGCTGTAGATGATATTTCATCTTGGGAAGACCGTTTTCTTGAGCATACCGATTGCTGCTAATCAGCTTATCTTTACTGAATCTGGTCCCTTCGGGGAAAAGGAAGAACTGGATATTTGTCCCCTGGGACATGCTCAGGGTTTTCTTCATGTATTCAGCATCCTTCTTGAAATCCCTGGCCAAGAAAAGACACCCCGACAAGTACCAGCTGAAGCCAAGGACGGGCAAGTATTTCAGGGAATTCTTGACCACCAGCTTGGTCACCTGAGATAATACAAGTAATATCACAGAAATATTATTCATAAAAGTGTAATATGAAAGTTCCCGCCAACATACCCCAAACAGTCCGAGTCGCTCCAGGAAATATGTGACCCAGACCCAGTCAAGGCCGAAGCTATGATTGGCCAATATTATGCTATCTTCGTTGCGAAACTTGCTCTCAGATATGGCGTCGGCGAAGTTTATCCGAATCTTGGACCCAGCGTACCACTCGAGTAGCAGGACCAGCTGACCGAAGCTTGACCAGTTGAGGAAGCCGATGATGGAACGATACAAGCCCAAGTTGAACGGCCTAATTGTCACATAGGTGATCAGCTGGAGCACATTGATCAAGAGGCCACTGAAGAGCCAGGTTACCAATACGAGAAAAGTAAATATCATCTCTGTATCTCTGTTTGCATATGGCGCCGATAGTTATTTAGTTGTATAACCAACACAATTGAAAAGGCTTAGTGTGAATACACAGCGGCGGTAATCGGTTTCACCGTGCTGAAAAGATGGCCAAGCGCTGTCAAAGCGTCGCAATATTACATTCAAACTATACAGTGGGAGGAGCTTATTTCCGGTTTTGATATTCGACGCTCTCCCTCTCTTTAGGTTAGTCAAGGCCTTCATCACTTTGTATCCGTATGACGGCTTCTTTGTTCACTCGAGATTAAGTATTAGAAAGTGAACGTGCTTGAGGCCACAAGGAAAAGTTTACCTGGCTCACCTTCAGAGGAACGATCTCACGAGTTACATAATCCACCGCAAGGTGTCACTGAGCTCGCTTTGCTCCACTTTTTGCGAATCTCTAATACAATGTCCAGTACGACGTGAAGCATTTAAGGAATTAGATTAAACATTAAGATACAACTCTCACTTTTCGTAATTGGGTTGAGGAAACCTTCAAGGTCAACCTTGCGCGCCCTCTGGTGGCCATATAGCAACTAGAAGACCAATTTTATGAAACATTATCATGCATGACGAAAGGAAGGCAGAAAAAAGGGTTTTCAAGGAGGCTTGTTCATTGGTTTCTTCTTTGAGACATCAATTAGCTTTTCTGTTTACAGGTATGTGTGGGTCACAGGTGTAATAAATGTATGTATAGTCTATCTTTGCCTTAGTTATATAAACAGTAGGCGCGTGTAAGTTTACTATGTGCCGAGTGTTTCTTATTTCATGAGCAAAATGGCCGAAGTTTTTGCTTTGCTTCTCATCTAGCCGACGCCTTGTGGTCAACCTGGTCATCACCGGCTCCCAGCTTACTATTGACTACATGGGCAGGGGTGGCCTTGGGTGACGCCCCATAGGCGGAGCCACGCTTCGCCCTTGTGGTCCGGACAAGGAAGAAGAAGGCCACGATGCCAGTCAGGAACACAATGCCAACTGTCGACAGGTAGGCGGTCCCTTGGGACATGACCCACACCAGACCCAGGGTGACCAGGGATGTCCAGAAAACAGTGTTGATAAGCGGCACTAGACGGCGCTCGGGTAGGCGGCACTGGCCCGGAAAGCGGGCGTGTTTAATGTGATACTCCATCAAAGCGTCCTAAGCAAGGCAAACCACAGTTAACATCAGCTGACTGAGTTGAGACTGACCTTTTCAGAGTACAAGCTGCGCAAGTATTCGTTTATTGTCTCTTCACTAGTGAGGTCAATCTTCTCTATCGGTATTCGCTCAATATAGACATCGCCCACCAGCGACTGGCCGTTGAGAAGGGTGGCCAATGTGTACGACAGACCCTTGTTGTGGTCGTCATGGAAACCAATCTGAATGTTGTAGATTGCCTTGACTGAGAGACCAATAGTTATATAACTTTCGAAATGACGACAAGATGTACTCACTGGCCTTCTTGCTGGTCAAGTGTTGAAGACAGTAGACAAAGCCACGCCCACGCGGTACAAGATGGTGCTTGTAGAGCGGGTAGCCCTTGCTCTTGGCGAAGGCTATGCTCGCCTCGTACTTCTCTTTGGTATAACGGGTCCCTTCGCAGAACATCAATATAAGCAGCGGGCAAGAGTACTCGATGAACGTGTCCAGACATTGGCCAAGTATGAGGCTGTCCTGAGTCCAGTCGCGGGCCAGAAATATGAATTCACCGAAATACCAGCACCAGCCCATGATGGGCATCCATCTTAGCGACTTCTTGGCCACGGCTTTGGAATACTATTCAAAAAAAGAGAACAATCAAGTTAATAGAGATTGGAAAAGAAGGCGGAGCTCAGGTTGGCGAGCAATTAGCACGAGACTACGATTTGTAATACTAATGTATATCTCTACGTACGCCCAGCACTTGAAACTTGTCAACAGCCAACCAAGTCCAGAGCCAATCCACTTCATATTTGTGATTGCTGACGCACATCGTCAACTCCTTGCCAAACATGTCAGCTGATTGCTGGTCGGCGAAGAACACTCGTACCCTTGAACCACTCAGCCATTCGCCCAACACTACCAGCTGCGAGAAGTTGGCATATGTGAGCCCATAGTTGATCCTTCTAAACAGCTGCTTGCTGATTGGTCTAACTGTGACAAAGGCAATGGCTTGCAACACATTCAAAATTAAGCCACTAATTAGCCAAATTTGTCCCAAAGCTCCCGTGACTAGCAACATCCATTCCATGTTCACACACAAACACACGCAAATATTGTAAATATCACACAGTGAATAGCAATGGAAAGGAAGCAATACTTCTCCACTCTAAATAGATTAGAAATAGAATACATATATGTCACGACAATTGCCAACTGTTAAATTGCACAAAAGCAAATATCGAAAGTTGTCACAGAGTCAAAAGTGCACAAGTGTGCGAATCAGCTGATCGGTTGTGTTTCCCCTTTTCGCCGCATTCGGCGTCAGATGGCGCTCGCGTCAAAATATTGGCGAAAACTTTAAAAACAAGTGCTTGGATGTTTGCTGACTTTTTATTGGTGGAACATTCTCGCCATACCGATAAACAGTGAAATCAATAAATCAATTCAGTTTAAATTGTGATCCAAGACAAGTATTTCGGCATTTATCAACTGAAAACATTGCATTCAATGATGCCGAATGACATATTTCGCGAGTTTGATACAATCTGATAATCACACTATATCAGAGCTCAAGTCAGCCCTAGTTGACTGGACTAGAATGAGCAGAGCTAGTGTAGTGGTCACTAAAGTGGTAATTATGGCCGAAATAGGAATAAGGCCTTGGCAAGTGAGCCAAAGAAATATGGAGAAGACTGAAGCGAAACATAGAACCAATGTTATGAAAGGTAATAAGTGACGCTCAGGTAAGCGGCACTGGCCCGGAAATCGGGCGTGTTCCAGGTGGTAGTCCATCAGGTCGTCCTAGGCATGAAAATATTCTTAATGCAGTTCAGTAATATCACAAGTGCAGTTACACCTTCTTTTTATACATAGCCGCCAAGTAGTCAGATATAGCTGTTTCACTTGTTACGTCAATGTCGTCTATGGGAATCCGTTCAACATAAACATCGCCCACCAATGGCCGACCTTTCAATACGGAAGCCATGGTACAGGGAGTGTCCTTGTTATATTTGACATGAAAAGCCACTTGAACATTGTATATTGCTTTTACTACGATGAAAGACAGATTGTGATATAGCGATAAAAGGTTTGGACAAGTGCACTTACTGGACTCCTTGCTGGTCAAGTGCTGGACACAGTGAACAAAGCCACGCCCTCTCGGCACAAGATGGTGCCGGTAGCTGGGAACGCCCCTGCTTTGCGCAAACTCAATGCTGGCCTTGTGCTTGTCTTCGGTAAATCGGGTCCCTTCGCAACAGAGCAGTATGTGTATGGGACACGAGTATTGCATATAGAGGTCCAGGCCATGGCCAAGGGCTAACTTGTCCCGCTTCCAGTCACGGGCCAGTGAAATATGCTCACTGAAATACATGGCCCAGCCCACCACCGGTAGCCATTTTAAGGAATTCTTGATCACGGCTTTCGCATCCTATTATGGAACAAAACCATGACACAAGCTGAAGGTACGACGTCGTTCCAGTCAGTCCCTCTGCCCCTCCTTGCCCGGGCTCTGGCTGCAGCGTTGAAGAATATTATGAACTTACCTGCAAAATGTGAAACTTTTCAAGGGCCATGGAAAGCCAGAGCCAGTCCACGTCATACCTGTGATTGGCGACATAGATGGCCAGCTCCTTGCCCGCCATTTTCTCTGACTGCTCATCGGCGAAATACAGTCTCACCCTTGACCCACCGACCCACTCGGCCAAGGCCACCAGCTGAGAAAGGATTGCGTACATTACCATGTGGTTGATTTTGATGTACAATGGCCGACAAAGGGGTCTAATTGTGAGCCAAGCCACGGCTTGCAATAGGTTCAACATCAGGCCGCTGATTATGAAGACAGAGCTCAAGACTCCGATGACCATGATCATCCACGTCATTTTGATCGCTGTTATAGTTATATAACAGAAATGAAGAATTCAAAATTCCACGAAGCTGGCACTGGTATGCAAAGACGAAATATGGTGATATATCATGCCGCGCAGCCACAGGTGCGTAAGCAAGCTGCTGTAACTTTGGACTTAAGCGACGACAGGTGGCGCTGTCAAGGGTGCGACTAAGATATTTAGTCTCAGTAGGACAAAATATATTCACGCATGTGCCATTGATTTATTCTATGAAGACGATGCAACGTCTACCTAATCACCGGTTCGTTGAGCTCAAGTCAGCCCTAGTGGCCCGGATGAGAAAGAACAGCGCCAATGCGGTGGTTACTATGACTTCGAGAATGGTCAACATATCAAGTATATCTCGACGTATGAGCCAAATCAATATGAGGATGACGGAAGAGAAGCATAGAACCCAATTCATAAATGGCAACCAGCGGCGCTCAGGTAGGCGGCACTGGCCCGGAAACCGGGCGTGTTCCAAGTGGTAGTCCATAAGATCGTCCTATTCAAGAAAATCTTCATATCTCAGTCTCTATTACAGATATAGCAACTACCTTCTTTTTAAAGATGGCCATCAAGTAGTCAGAAATGGCTGATTCGCTTGATACGTCGATGTTTTCTATGGGAATGCGTTCGACATAGACGTCACCGCTCAATGGTCGACATGTCAAGATGGACGCCATGGTGTACGGGTTTCCCTTGTTATGGCTGTCATGGAAAGCAAGTTGAATATTGTAGACGGCTTTTACTGCAATAAAGACAAGATGGCGGTTAACAAGAGAAGCATGGGTCAAGAGTATGGTCAAGGGAACTTACTGGCCTTCTTGTTGGCCAAGTGTTGGATACAGTGAACAAAGCCACGCCCACGCGGTACAAGATGGTGCCGGTAGCTGGGACAGCCGGTGCTCTGCGCAAACTCAGTGCTGGCCTCATGTTTCTTTTTCGTGAAACGGGTCCCCTCGCAACTGAGTGTGATATGAATGGGACAAGAATATTGAAGCAGCTGGTCCAGACCTTGACCAAGGTTTGAGCGGTCCCTCTTCCAGTCCCGTGCCAGGAATATGTAGTCGCTGAAGTACATAGCCCAGCCAAGCACTGGGAGCCACCTGGTGGGCTGTTTCATAATGACTTTCGACTTCTATTTGCAAAGTGTGACTATTAAGCGCCAAGTTCACAACTATCATGCTTAACTTGCTGCATACTTATAATACACTTACATGAAGGGTGTGATACTTGTCCATAGCCATCCAGAACCAGAGCCAATCTACTTCGTACCTGTGGTTGATGACAAAGATGGCCAGCTCCTTGCCCGCCATTTTCTCTGACTGCTCATCGGCGAAGTACAGTCTCACCCTTGACCCACCGACCCACTCGGCCAGGGCCACCAGCTGAGAAGTGATGGCGTACAGTATCATGTGGTTGATTTTGATGTACAATGGCCGACAAAGGGGTCTAATTGTGAGCCAAGCCACGGCTTGCAACAAGTTCAACACCAGGCCGCCGATAATGTATACAGGGCCCAAGACTCCGATGACAATAAACATCCACGTCATTCTTATCGCTGTTATAGTTATGTAGCAAAAATGGCAAACTCAAAGCGAAGCGTAGCTGTTCGGGTTCGCGAAAAAATTTGCCTGTAGATGGCGCTGCCAACTTCCTTTCATTTATGAGCCATGTTTGAACATTGACAGCGCCATCCAACGGCTTTTATACCAGGTTAGAACTGAATCACGTGATCAAAGTTGCCCGAGCCAGCTGCCAAAGGCATTTATCACTTCGCGGTCACACACCGACAGATGGCGCTGCAGTTGTCAAGGATGAACTGGAGAGCCTCTGACACCATAAAAGAAGCTGCCGATAAAGACGGTAATTAAGGCGCAATTTAGACAATCACTGTGTAGGTCCCTCACGGAAGACTCCTGAGCACCCATTAACGACCCCTGAGCATGAAAGGGAGTAGAGAAGGTGAAAACAATGCAGCCCTGACTGGTTGACAAACATTTGCAATATTAGAAACTATATTCCCTTTTTTGCAGTAATATACTTTGAGTGCATATTTCTAAGTCAGTTCTAGAACAGTTAACAGTGAAGCTGATTTGCCGATTCAGGTCAAGTGACTAATTAGTAGTGGAACATGGACAGACCGGACACGGATGGGCCAGACATGGAGCTGGTCAACTTGACTCAGACCAGTGGTCACGGAGTGGTCAACATGGCCTTCGACGAGCTGCGTGACCGGGCTCAGTCGGAAATGACCGAAAGTTCTTTCATGTTCTCAAAGACGGACGACTTCCCGAAGGTTCTGTCGCAAATGGAAGCCGGAGCCGGAAGTGGCTTCTTGTATCCGAACCTGGTGGACATTGACCTCGGTCAGGGTGACGGCCAACAAGATGGCGGCATAATGGTCACCAGTACGGTGAAACTTGAGCCAGCTGACTTTTCGGCCGAAATAAGGCCAAAGATGGACGCCAGTCGCTTCATAGCCAACCTGACCGTGTCTTTAGATGTGCATCAAGCTTCTCTTACCACAATAGTTGACCAGCTGGTACGAGCGGTAAGTTTTATGTTATCATACCATATCAGCTGTTCGTCATATGTCTCTAATTAAGATGGTCACCGGTCGTGAGGCGGACATCGTGAGTCATGAAATCTGTGAAACACTTTATACTGACGATAAGAGTAAGATGACACTCTTCCTGGTATATGATTTACGAGCCTCTGACGCCATCTTGTTTCTAGAGACAACGTTTGCAGAGACCATTCAAGGGGTCGTTCCTTCAAATGATCCGGATGGGCCGATATTTGACAATTCTTGGGTCGTGGCTCTGTAAGTCATTAATCAATATGGCGGCTTGTGTAAAAACTTGCAGCCTTCCACAGCTGCTCGGCGCCATCTTTGAAACAGCGGCGAACTGGAATTGCTCGGCTAGTATTTCCAGTTAACTTCGGACCAAGATTAGAAGCAGTAAGATTTATCGTCGTGGTAGCCACGCCCTCTGAGATTAAGCCCACCAAGTCAGCCATTGAAACGGGACGAACGCTGGCCACCATTTTGTCGCATCGCGAGACAAGGTTGAACCTTATGGCGGCTCAAAATAGAACGACGTTCATCACCGTTCTCCAAGACTCGGCCAAGAGCTTGGCCACAGTGAGCAAGAGCAATTTGCTGCCATCACCGCCAGAGGAGCCACTGTGCCAATTTATGGGCGGTCTGCAGGAAAACATAACTCGAAGACTGAGATACTATGGGTCAGATTTTCTAGATGGAATTCAAGATATGAGATCCATTCAGAAAACGCTATCGACGACGCTTTTCATCTACTTTTCAGTCATATTTCCCTGCATAGCATTCGGAGCCTTGAATGCAACAAATACCAATAGTAAATCGGACGCCAACCGGGCTCTACTAGGGCAGGCCGTGGGCGGGCTGGCGTGGGCTTTCTTCGCCGGTCAGCCAATGATAATCATAGCCACCACGGCTTTAGTTTCCCTTTACTCCAAAGTCGTCTACGAGATGGCGCTCGTGCTTGACGAAGACTTCTACACTGTCTACGCTTGGTGTGGCCTTTGGAGCACTTTGTTCACAGTCATCTATTCCGTCTTTGGATTATCTAATCTAATCAAATTTTCGACAAGGTGTGTCGAAGAGATATTCGCCTCCTTTATCGTCATTTGCTTCTTCACGGACGCCATTAGAGGCTTGGTTGGTAGCTTCATGAGCAACTATTTCACTGAAGCCTGCTATCAGACAGTCAGTGATAATATCAGCAATAACAGCTACACTTATCTGGACTTAGTAGACTCAAGTGCCGACTTGGGCGGTTGCCATCGTGACGCCGCCATCTTGGGTCTCATCCTGATGCTGGGCACCCTTTGGCTGTCGCTGACCATCTTTGAATTCAAAGATAGCGCCTATCTGACCCCTGGTATTCGTGAGCTGCTATCTGAGTATGCGCTGCCCTTGGGTGTGATTGTCTTCAGCTTTGTCGGCATGACTGCCTTCAGTCAAGTGGCGTCGGAGACATTCCAAGTCAGCGAGCAGATCGAATTCAAAATGGCCAACTTGACCACCAGCTGGAAAGTCATCGGCTCAACGGCGGGCATGGGCTTTGCTCTGTCGCTGCTCTTCTTCATGGACCAAAATATTACGGGCCAGATTGTGAACAGCCCGGTGAACCGGATGGTCAAGGGTGAAGCCAAGCACCTGGACATGCTGTGGATAGCCATTGTTAATTGCTTCATGTCCATATTCGGTCTGCCATGGATGCACGGCATCTTGCCCCAGTCACCCCTGCACGTGGTATGCATGGCCGACTCCCAGGAAATACTAGACAACGGTCACGTGAGACTGGTCATCACCAGAGTCCGGGAGACAAGGCTGACCGGAATACTGGCTCACGTACTGATCGCGCTGACAGTGGTCTTCTTTCCTTGGACATTGTCCACGGTTCCTAAATCTGTCCTTGACGGTCTTTTCTTGTACTGCGCAGTCTCAGCTCTAAGGGGCAATTCTTTCTGGGAGAGATTACAGCTGCTGATAACAGAGCAAACGCAATACCCTGCCAACCACTACGTGAGGAAGTGTCCTCAGAAATCTATGCACATCTTCACCGTCTCTCAGCTGTTCCAACTCGCCATCCTGTCGTTTATTGGATACGCCCCCTGGACGTACGTTCAAATGGCGTTCCCTGTTTTCATAGCGATCTTGATACCGATAAGACACTGGTTCATGCCCCTGGTTGTTAACAGAGCTTATCTCAGAGCTCTGGATGCTTTCGAATAAACTGCATACGCAAACATAATAAAATATTACAATGGCTGTTCTCAATATACCATCTCTCGTGTGAAAAGTTAATCAATATATTTCCCTTCTATACAGTGCTAGGTAATGTAAACTCAATCACTCCACTCATAGCATAAAAGTTGAGAATCAGCACTATCGGTGTCGTTACAAGTTTTATATGATAAAACAAATTTCATCACTGAATGTGAGGAATCTTCCGTGACCTGTTTTCATGCCTACTGTGCAAGTCGGCAATCATGTAACCAATCATGACAAATAACACTAGGTAGCCACTGATGACGTAGACCAAACCGGGACAGGTGTCAAGGGTGGCGTTGAAGACTCGGGTGAACACGAGACTGGACACCAGGGGCATGATGGCCTGGAAGGCCGAAGTGACGGAAAATATGGAGCCCACTTCTTTCTGGTCAATCAAGCGGGTCACATAGGTACGGGTGACCACCCCTATGACTGCACTCATGGTACCCAGACACTGAGATACGTAGACAGCGTACTCGTGCTGCCAGAGACCCATGACTAGCAGGGAAGCCATCCAGAAAAGACAGCTCACGACGCCCATCACTGGTTCTGTCATCTTGAGACCCTTGGACATGATAGGTATGAGCACAGGTGCGCCCACGATGACGTGAAATATTGCAAAGGTGGCCGAAATCTGGTTGAATCTCTCGTAGGTCCAGTTGAACATCTTTTCGCCATATTGGTAACCAATAGTCCAGCTGCCCATCATGGCCAAAAAGCACACTGCCTGGCTGGCCAACATCAGCCACAGCAGCTTATGACGGCCATTTTGTCTTTTTCGCCTCACAATGTCCCAAATTTCAATCAGGTTGTCGAAGACAAAGATCGACTTGATGGCAGCGTACCAGCGGACATTCACTTCCGGTTTCCGTTTCGAGTTGACCGGCACGTTGTCGTTGTCATCCAAGGACACGAAGGCCTGCTCGTCTTCCTCAGTGTCTTCCGTTTCATTTACCATATAATACAACCACAAAATGGCGGGCAAGTTGAGTGACAAGCTGATCACGTATACGCCCACATAGTTGCGCAACCTGGCGGGAAAAAACCAAGGCTCCATGGGCAGGATATAGTTGGGCAACAGGGTGGAGAACGGGCTGGCCATGGCTATGAGACTTTCAATGATGGCGAATCTTATCACCTTGGAATCTTGAGGCGACGTCTTGTTGATATAGCTGAACACGGCCGTCATCATGCTGTACATGCCACCGGACATCGACGCAGGTATCAGAGAAAGCAAGACCCAATGGGTTGGCAAGTCAAAGAAAATGGCGTTCATCAGGTCAATGGCACAGCTTGAAACTGACCCAATGGCGGACACCATGAGCACAATCTTGCGGCCCGATACGAACTTATCTGACCAAGGACCCACGAAAAGGGTAAACATGACGCTTGGAATCGTGGTGATAAGATTACTGTACAAGGTGTAGTCGGTGGACTTGCGCAAAATGGCGTCCTTGATGGCCGTGTACTGGTCATCTGAGCTGGACATGATTTCGTAGCACACTGAAGCCGATTGCTGCAGATCCACTGTACATATCTTGTCTTGGATGAACTGAGTGGACAAGTGGAACTTCAGAAAGTTGGCTATCATGAAAAGGAAACAAAATGGTTCCACTTTCAGCTGTTTCACGAAACGCCATTTTCCTTGTATCATGATGGCATTACTTACTGCAATAGAGCCATCAGTGCCCTAGTTACATAGTTATTAAAGAAGGCAAAAAAGATCTTTATATTACATTTCGACAGATAAGATAAGAAACATCAAAACTCGTGATTGTAAATACTCGGCAGCGTAATCAACTTGTACTCAGCGCGTGAGAGCGGGTTACTGGAGGATAAAACAGCTGATTCTCCTGATTAACCTTGACAATGAATAAGGAATTCGACGGCAGGTGGCGCTACCTTCACTCATTACCTCATGCATTGCAATGAAGCGCTTTATATCACGACTTCTCTCTTTATCTGCACAATTCTGTATGTTAAAGGATACAACGAGAAAAGGCTGCATCAGAGTTGATCACTGTATAGACAAATCCGGTTTCGACCTTGATTCGAATCTGCTATGCAGGTCGGCTATCACAAAGGTTATCATGACAAAGAGCACCAAGTAGCCGGAAATGAGATAAACCAGTCCCGGAGCAGTGTCGAGAGTGGCGTTGAAAATCTGGGTAAACATCACACTTGCCGCCAAGGGGCATGGTGGCCTGAAAGCCGGCAGTGACCGAGTACACAGAGCCCACTTCGTCCGGCTCAATTAAGCGCGTCACGTAGGTGCGAGTGGCGACACCTATGACGGCACTCATGGTACTTAGACACTGTGATATGTAGACCGCGCCCTCATGCTGATACAGGCCCATGACCAGCAAGGAGAAGATCCAGAAAAGACAGCCCGTGATGCCCATCTCTGGTTCGGTCATCTTGAGACCCTTGGAAAATATTGGAATGAGAACGGGAGCACCAATGACAAGATGGACGACGGAGAAGATTGCCGACACTTGGTTGTATCTCTCGTAAGACCAGTTGAACATCTTTTCACTGTATTGAAATTGAATCAACATGCTGCCCATGAAGGCCATGAAACCAAAAGCTTGGTTGGCCAACATGACCCACAGTATCTTGTGACGGCCATTTTGTCGCTTTCGTTTGACAACTGCCACCAATATTTTGAGGTTGTCCAGGACAAAGATTGACTTGATAGCAGTGGTCCAGGGGACGTCAACTTCCGGTTTCCGTTCCGAGGCAACAGGTTCAACGTTGTTCTCTTCCTCCGAAACCAAGCTGTCATCATCGTCCCGGGCATCTTCTTTTTCGTTGATTACAAAATAGAGCCATAAAACGGATGGCACCGAGATTAGGAAGCTGATGCTGAACACGCCCACATAGTTGCGTATCAGGTCGGGGAAGAACCAAGGCGTCATGGGCAGGATGTAGTTGGGCAAGAGAGCAGAGATGGGCGTGGCCATGCCCATGATGGTTTCAATGATGGCGAACCTCATTATCAGGGTACCAGGAGCGGCCGTTTTCGTGACATAGCTGAACATGGCCGTCATCATGGCAAACATGCCACCAGTGACAGAGGACGGTATCACAGCTAGTAGAATGTACTCCGTTGGCCAGTCGAAAAAGATGGCGTTCAACAGGTCAACTAGGCAGCTCAAGGTGGAACCAATGGCCGCCGAAACCAGTAAGATCTTCCTTCCCGAGATGAACTTATCTGACCAAGGACCAAAGAACAAGGTGAACATGACACTTGGAATCAAGGTGATGAGACCATTGTACAAGCCGTAGTTGGTCGACTTGATCAAAATGGCGTCCTTGATGGCCGAGTACTGGCCATCTGAGCGGGACATCACGTCGTAACATACTTCAGCAGTCTGACGTAAGTCGTTCATGCATATCTTGTCTTGGATGAATTGAGTTCCGATTTGATACTTCAAATATATCGCTACCATGAAGAGGAAGCAGAAAGGTTCGATTTTCAGCTGCTTCACAAAACTCCATATTTGCGCCATGATGATATGTTATTACTTTCTACACTGAGTTTAGAATTCTCGCCAAATAAATGAGGGTCTCTTGTCTTGCTGAAAAGTGAGATAAGATGGCCGATGACAATAACACATGACAAGCTCTGCAAGCTGCACTCAGTGGTTAAGGAAAGATACTAGCAAACAAGGGTTCGATAGACTTTCGAGATGAGTTTCAATTTCTGATCAAGGGCGTGTCTTGTCGTAGAACTGTAGTAGAGCCCAATTAAGCTGTTGAAATTAAGGTGTATCATGAGTATTTAGAGAACGATTAGTATCTAAGTTACGCGCAAACAGAGAGCGAAAGTTAGAAACAGCTGACTTAAGTAAACAGTGGGAACCTGCACTTGAAAAACTTGTCGCTAGATGGAGATGGTAGCTTTCATAGTGAGATTCTACGAAATATTGAGCGCTGCCTGTGATAACCAACTAGCTTATCTCTGAGTATTCACTGAAGATGGTCAAACTGGACGATAAAGTATTGAAACACCAAATATCACTCAGGCTTTATATTTTGAAAGGTGTTTTCTGATAGTCAGTTCGCTGACATTTATAAAGCCATGGCAACCAGGAGGCCACTAATTAGTGTAATCAAGGCGATAATTGAGAGAACAAAGGTCAGACAGAGTGATTGTCAAACAATGATTACGTAACAGACTGAAGCCGATTGCTGCAGATCCACTGTACATATCTTGTCCTGGATGAACCGAGTGGACAAGTGGAACTTCAGAAAGTTGGCCATCATGAACAGGAAACAAAATGGTTCCACTTTCAGCTATCTCACGAAGCGCCATTTCCTTGTATCATGATGGCATTACTTACTGCAACAGAACCATCAGTGCCCCAGTTCCATAGCTCTTAGGGAAGGCAAAAATATCTTTATATTACATTTCGAAAGATAAGGCAAGCAATACAAAGCTCGTGAGTATTACGGTTACTGGAGGATAAAACAGCTGATTTTCGTAAAGACAGGTGGCGCTGCTTTCACTCATTACCTCATGCGTCACAATGGACTGCTTTAATTCCCAACTACTCCGTGTAGCTGCAGAATTCTATACAATCGAAAATAGATTATTTTGAACGGAGCGTATCACTGAATAGACAAATCCGGTTTCGACCTTGCTAACAATCTGCTATGAATGTCGGCTATCACAAAGGTTATCATGACAAAGAGCACTAAATACCCAGAGATCAGATAAACCAATCCCGGAGCAGTGTTGAGAGTGGCGTTGAAAATTTGCGTAAATATCACACTTGCTGCCAAGGGCATGATGGCCTGAAAGCCGGCCGTGACCGAGTACACAGAGCCCAGTTCGTCCGGCTCAATCAAGCGGGTCACGTAGGCTCGAGTGGTGACACCTATGATGCCCCCCATGGTACTCAGACATTGGGATATGTAGACAGCTGACTCGTGCTGGTACAGACCCATGACCAGCAAGGAGAAGATCCAGAAAAGGCAGCCCGTGATGCCCATCTGTGGTTCGGTCATCTTGAGACCCTTGGAAAATATTGGAATCAGAATGGGAGCACCAATGACAAGATGGACGACGGAGAAGGTGGCTGATACCTGGTTGTATCTTTCATAATTCCAGTTGAACATCTTCTCACTATACTGAAACTGCACCATCACGCTGCCCATCACGGCCATGAAACCCACAGCTTGGTTGGCCAACATCACCCACAGCATTTTGTGGCGGCCATTTTCTCGCTTCCGTTTGACAGCTGCGACCAATATTTTGAGATTGTCCAAGATGAAGATTGACTTGATGGCCGTAGTCCAGGGGACATCCGTTTCCGGTTTCCGTTTCGAAGTAATTGATACATTGTCGTTCTCCTCCTGTGACACCAAGCTGTCATCATCTTCGCGGGCATCTTCTTTTTCATTAATCACGAAATACAGATACAAGACGGATGGCACAGAGAGCACGAAGCTGATAGTGAAAACGCCCACATAGTTGCGCAACCTATCGGGAAAGAACCAAGGCTTCATGGGCAAGATGTAGTTGGGCAAGAGGGTGGAAATGGGATTGGCCATGCCCATGATGGTTTCAATGACGGCGAACCTCATTATCAGGGTATCAGGAGTGGAAGTTTTCGTGACATAGCTGAACATGGCCGTCATCATGGCAAACATGCCACCAGTCAGAGAGGACGGTATCACAGATAGTAGAATGTACTCCGTTGGCCAGTCGAAAAAGATGGCGTTCAACAGGTCAACTAGGCAGCTCAAGGTGGAACCAATGGCGGCCGAAACCAGTAGAATCTTCCTTCCAGAGATAAACTTGTCCGACCAAGGTCCGAGAAACAAGGTGAACATTACACTTGGAAGCGTGGTGATCAGACCACTGTACAGGCCGTAGTTGGTCGACTTGACCAAAATGGCGTCCTTGATGGCCGAGTACTGGCCATCTGAGCGAGACATCACGTCATAACATACTTCGGCAGTCTGGTGTAAGTCGTTGATGCATATCTTGTCTTGAGTGAACTGAGTTCCAATTTGATACTTCAAGAATGTAGCTACCATGAAGAGGAAGCAAAATGGTTCAATTTTGAGCTGCTTCACGAAATTCCATACTTGTACCATGATGATATGTAGCTTCTACTTTGAGTCATTTAGTGAGTTTAGAATTCTTGCCAATTAAATGAGGTGGGTAAGGTCTCTTATCCTGCTGTAATGCAGATAAGATGGCCGACGACTAAACCACATGATTCCGAAGCTGCACTCAGTGCGTAAGGAAAGATACCAGTAAACAAGGGTTCCAGAGACTTTCAGAGATGAGTGTCAAGTTGTAATCAAGGGCGTGTCTTGTCTTAACAATGTCGTCGAACCCAATTAAGATGTTTGAATGAAGTTGCATCATGAGTATTTAGAGAGTGATTAGTATCGAGGTTACGCGCGAACAGAAAGTGAAGGGAAGAAAAACAACAGCTGACTGCTTCAGTAAACACGGAGAGTCAAAATTAAGAAACTTGTCGCTAGATGGCGCTAGTAGCTCTCAAAGTAAAATTCTTTTTGGAATAGCATAGAGATATCCATCAAGTTTTATCTCCTCGTATCCAATGACAACGGTCAAAGCTGGACGATAAAGTATTCGAAACACCAAATATCACCTTTTCTCTTCAAACTCCATATATTGAAAGGTGTTGTCTAATACTCCGTTCGCTGACATTTGTGAAATAATAGCCATGACTACCAGGAGGCCACTAATTAGTGTAATCAAGGAGATAATTGAGAAGCGAAAGGACAGACAGAGAGTGATTGTCAAGACACTCGACGAAATGGTGGAAATTCCGATAACAATGGCCATCAAGAGCGTTGTATTGCAAGACATGCTCAACATGAACTTGAACAGTTCGAATGCCGAACCGGTCGACTTGAGGCCACTGGCCATCGAAGGAGACCCCTTGAAGCACATCATGTTCATAATTAAAAACTATGGTGAAATTGTGCCCGCAATTAAGAGACATCTCAACCAAATTAGTCGCACTCAGCTGATTGACCTGCTTAATTGCGCCCATCGGTTGCAATTTGTGCACATCTACGAGCTCGCCGTCAGCTGCGCTGTCGAAAAGATCAACCACATGGCCAACACTAGTCCCGACCAGCTGACCTACCATATGACTGGATGGCAGCCATTTGCAGGAAGCCAATGAGTCTCACATTACACATACATCATCTTTTAGAATAATCAGACATACCTACGAACCTTGTATATCTTTTTTCAGACCTTATTTGCTATTATGACATCATGTTTACATACCTCTTCGCTAGATGGCGCTCTCGCTGGTCAAGTTTTCAATGGCCGTTGACCATGGGTCACTTCACCCGAGACCCTTCCTCCAGCTGCAACAAGTATGACAAAAATATGGCAATAAAACGCAACTTTCCAAAGTATCACAGTACTAGACTTCTCGCCTCTAGCTTTCATTCCTTTGTTACCTAAGAAGTAACAATACGACCCCTGAAGCTGAGAAAGACACCCCTGGGTCTCTCGACAATGGTCAAGGTAAACAATGGTCAAGTCGGGGTCAGTTTCTTTGTGTCCATACATAATAGAAAAAACTCGCCATTCAACTGAAATATAAGTCAGTGTGTTGTGACCATGTTCTCTAGAGTATACCAAATGGTACAAAAAATATCAGTCACGTGACTAAAAATGGCGCCCACGAGCGGCCATGTTTGCAGAGCAAATCAAAGCGTACCAAGTTGGCATTAGAATGGTGATATTTGTTTTTGTTGAACGGAAGTACGAAATTAAGGAAAGGCCACTTGTGTATATTATTCAAAGGGCACGTGCCCTGGCCCGGCCGAGACCCAGTGGCGTACGCAGTCCGTGACCGTGTGAAAGTGCTTCAACTATTTAGCTCGACGCTGAGAGCGCTCCCTCTCCTCTCCCTCCCTCTCTCGCCCTCTCCCTCTCTGTTCCCTCTCGCCCTCTCCCTCCCTCCTCTGGCCTTCGCTGCCTGCGAACCGTTCGCTTCAATAGTTTCATGTTAATCAAATAATAATATACTTTGGGACATTCAGAGCCGGCCGATGATTTGCCCTCGAAGGCCCCAAGTGCCCCTTTACGCCACTCAGCTGTCGGAGAGGGGAAAGTTTGGGCCTCTGCGTCTACGGCTCGCTCTCTTCGGTCTTTGCATAATTGAGCTCAATTGATATAAATGATGTCGAGACAGAGAAGGGAACCGAGAGGGAGAGAGAGAAGAGGGAGAGAGGGAGAGGGAGAGAGGGAAAGGGAGAGGGGGAGAGATGTTTAGCATTGTTCAATTGACTCTCTGTTTTTGCTGCATATGCTTCAATAATAGAACGCATAAAACAAGTACAGTATAGTTCTCTCTCTGATCTCTCTCCCTCCCCTCTCTCCCTCTCCTCTCCCCCTCTCTCCCTCTCTCTCCCGCTCTTTGTTGTTTGATTTAATTTAAATCAATTAGTGAGGCTCGTGCATATGCTTTGTTACTCATCAAAAAAGATATCTTACAATGAAATGCTAGTCAAGCATGAGAACACAGCTTTCTCTCCCATTGTGGCTCAGAGTTAAAAAATTGAGTACTCCTTAAAATGAGAGGGAAAAGAGGAGGAGAGGGAGAGAGGGAGGGGGAGAGAGGAGCACAATGCAAGATTTAAAGTTTTTTTAGAAAAGTAGATTCCATGATAAAAAGTCCAATTACGTGTTTTTCTAAGTGTCACGTGTCGATGCAAATTGAAGGCACAAAGAGATTCTATTTTGTCACGATTTGAAAAAGTTAATTCAGGCCCGATTGTCACAATTTAGAGTCAGCAATTAAGGGGGCCGTGGGTTCAGTGCAAGTTGCGCTCCAGCAGGGACTTGAACATGATCAGCTGGTGCTGATGACGCAATATCTGTGTCCAGGCCGCATAGGTGGCCGACTGGTGGTACAGATGCTGGTACGACATGTTGGAAGATGGCGTCGCACTTGATTGTGCAAATTGGGCTTGATTGCGATTAGCGATCAGCTGTTCTGGGACCGGAAGTGGATTACCTGGTCGCAGCTGACTGGGCTCCGGTTGGGTCTTGTCACCGCCGGAAGGGTGACCGCGAACCGGATTAACGCGCTTGGGGTGGCAGCTCTTTCGCTTCAGCTTTCCAAGATGGCCGCCCAGGGGCAGCTGGTCATCGCAACCGGCGTCCAGGGTCCAGTAGTTGCCCTTGCCCGGGTCATTAAAATGGCGGGGCACCTTGAGGAAGCACTTGTTCAGGGACAAGTTATGGCGGACCGAGTTTTGCCATCCTTGCCTATTTTCCTTGTAATATGGAAAGTGTTTCGTAATATACTCATAGATGCCGTTCAAGGTCAACCTCTGGGACGGTGACGACCTGATCGCCATCATGATAAGGGCATTATAGGAGAAGGCGGGCTTGGCCATGGGGTTGTACTTTGACAGGTTGACCCCGGTGGTCTTCACTTGCCCATCCGCGGCCGGGGCCGGACTCTGGCTGCCCACTGGGCCCTCAGTGGCTGACGAGCTACTTGAGCTCGAGTCCTCATGGTCAAGAATGTCCCGAATGTTGAACGAAGTTAACTTGCCCATACTTCACAGAGACACATTCAACAGTGGTAAAACTATGGAATTATATTGTACATATATATATTTACTTATATATATTTATGTTCACTTCTAGTCTACTTTATGGCAAGTGACCCTCACGAGCCCACAGTCTCCGGGCCTACTTCTAGACCACTGTGCACGGCCGACACTGTACAGTGGGCGGAGCTAGCTAGGACGGCTCTGCTCCTGATTGGTTGTCGCCTTTCCTCCGAATCAAACTGAATTGAAACAAAACACATTTAATTTGACTTGATTGTGTGAGGAAGAGAAAGGAAACAAGAGCGACATTTATGGTTAGTTTGTTTTAATTCAATTTAATTAAGCCCTAGAAGGAAGCGAATGCGAGGGAGAGAGGAGGAGAGAGAAGGGAGAGAGGGAAAGAGACAACTTGGCCTGAAGCAAAGTCTCACGGTGCTTGTGAGAACGTCTTTGCCAGTTGCCGATAATCTGAGCGGTCAGCCAGTGGTCAAGTCCCCTGAGTGGTCAATAGCCTGAGAATCAGGTATATTTCTACATGATACATCTCAAATAGAACTGTTTATTTGGTTTACAAGTCAGGCGCCATGTTGTCCTCTGGCTAAGACACGCCTTTTTTCTCAAGACCGAACGTCCCACTGATGATCAGTTCGTCACCTTATCCAAATTAGATTTGGTTAAAAAGTAGTCACGAAGTCTAAGGTTGCCGTAGTTCTCGTAATCGAAGTTGGTTCTAGAACTTTGCGCAAAACACCAAATGGCCCAAAGTAGGTGAGTGGACGGTATGAAGGCCTCCACTTGAGTGACCAGCTTTTCCAAGGTGGCCTCATCGGCGTCCTGGTCAATGTGCGACAGGTAGACTTTGCACCATGCTTGCATGAAAGCTCTGTCCGGAGCCGGAAGTCTACCATAACTAGCGCCGACGCCACAGAACTCGGTGAAATGGTTGGCAATGTCGAAGGCACGGTGATTAGGACAACCGTATTCGAAGTCAATAAAGATTATCTTGTCTTTCTGTTTTATGATATTTCGGGCCAGCAGGTCATTGTGACAGAACACCAAGTCCTCGGGCTGCGGTTTAGGTAGACCGGCTCTGAGGAATTCCACTTCCGGCTCGAGTGTTTGCTTGATGTCCGGTGTTTCCGGTAACAGGGCCAAGAACTTGTCAAACATAGTGAACAGTCCGGCCTCAGGTTTAAGGTCACCAAGGCCAAGCTGATGAATGTGAGCCATCGCTTGAGCAATTTGCGGCCATGTTGAAGGGTCCACCAGGTCGTCGACGTTCAGCACATAGCCGGGCATGTACTCGTAACAGAATCCATTTTCAAAAGTGGCGTAAACTTTGGAACTCTGTCCGTGCCCCGAGAGCCATTTCATGCTGCGCAGTTCGGCCTCCCGGTCAACTATTTCGGAAGTGGCCTCGCCGTAGACTCGAACGAGAACCTTCTCGTGCTCTCATCCTCTGGACCCCAGGCAATCAGCTGATTGGTCAGTCCGTCGGTGAACAGCTTGCTGACCAGATTACTTGCTGACCACTGCGGAAACACCTTGACCACCAGAGCACGTGACTGCTCAACAAGCGAGGAGGAGCTAATTGTGACCGGAATGTGGACAACATCGACGGAACCCATTTTCGGTTAACACTTCAAGGGCAACTTGCGCAGAGTGAGAATGATTTCAACTGGTGTCAGAATAGAAAAAATATATAGATTAAACCAATATAGTATTTGTTCACAGCTGATAACACACGATGGTATACGAGACAAGAAGGGGTAAACTCACCCTAGATAAGCCACGTAGACGTAGTAGGGGTTAAGAGATAAGTAGTGAATAGTCCTCTTGCCACGTCATACGCCAGGTCTAGGGGAAATTTCCAGATATCTGTCATATCAAATTTCATCACATGCTCGCTTATCTTATTTGCACACCTTTGTTACGTAGTCATCTGAGGACTTTGGATTTGTGACTGTGGTAATCTGATAATCGACACTTGGCGTAAGCGTCGTAACCAAAGTCCACTTCCGGTTGGTGGCTTTGCACCATTGACCAGATGGCCCAGAGCAAGTGACTAGCAGGTATGAAGGCTTCTACTTGACATGTCAGCTTGTGGATCATGTCGTCGGTGACGTCATCGTCGAAGTGAGACAAGTAAGTTGTGCACCATTTTGAGATGAACGTCCTGTCAAGGCCGTAGTTGGTCACGTAGTCAGCACCAGCGCCTGCAAACTCACACAGGTGATTAGCGATGTCAAAGGCTCGGTGATTAGAACTTCCGTACTCGAAGTCAATGAACATGAGTCTGTCTTTCTGCCTGATGATATTTCGTGGCGACAGGTCATTGTGACAGAAAACCAAGTCTTCCGGTTCCGGTCTGGGTAGGTGTTTTTTCAAAAAGTCGATTTCACATTTCAAATCAACCTTCGCTGGTTCAGCATCTGGTAAAAGGTTCAAAAATCGGTCCAACATGGCGAACAGTTCGAACGTCGGCTCGAGTCCGTTCAGTCCCAGCTGGTGTAGCTTGGCAAGTGCTGCGGCAATTCTCGGCCATGTTTCATTATCGGACAGTTCTTGAACAGTGAGAACAGTTCCAGGTAAATATTCGTAACAGTAGCCATTGTCGAATGTGGCAAACACTTCAGCACATTGTCCAAGCTGCGACAGCCAGTTCATTGTTCGCAGTTCGACAGTTCGGTCAACCAATTGAGAGGTAGCTTGCCCATAAACTCGAACTAGAACCATTTCATTTTCTTGATTCAACGGATGCCACCCGATCAGCTGATTGGATGATCCTTCGGTAAATTCAGTTTTGAGCAATTCGATTTCTGACCAGTGTGGCCGTAATTTGAGGACAAGCTGAAGCGAACTTTCATCGAGAGGATGCTTAACTACAATCGGAAAGTGGAGCTGATTCGAAGTAGCCATGTTTAATTTGCTTCATTCGCGTACACAGATGAAAAGTGATTCAAGTTTGACTCGAAGCGTGATGTTGTTGTTTTTCCTTCAAGGGGTCGTTTCTTTAGTGCGATCGTTGAAATAATCAGCTTTTATCTTGACATTCGAAAAGTGAGGTATTCAAATTTATTCAATGCATAGTAATGGATTAAATTTGCATAATTTTACGATAGAAAGTTGTTTCGTGACTGAAAAGTTTCAAGCATTTTCGTATGATGACTACCAGTAGCCATCGAAGTAGGGGTATTTTTTGTGATAATCAAAATGGTGGTAGTCGTAATGCCTGGAAGCGGAAAGTCTACCTTTCAAACTATTGCGAGTAAAGTGATACTTACATTGGCGTATAGCTTGACCATGGCCAGTGGGCTTGATGACCATTATGGTGGGCCTGATGCCCATAATGGTGGGCAGGATGAGCATGATGACCGCAGCACTTGGCTTTGCTTTCGATAATTATCGTCTTGCCGCCTTCGCTATCAGTTTCTTCTTGACTAATCACTAAAGTTCAAACAATTAGTTAATTGGAAGCAATAGATATTATTCAACAAGTACCTAGAACCAGCAAATTGAATAGAACGCACGAGATGAATAATAATTTAAACACCGTCATGGCAGTCATTGTCATGTTAATGAGAGACGATTGCGCAATTTAACTCCATTTATAATCAGTTTCACGCTAATTAAACAGGTAACAAAGGTACAAGGAAGAGCACACTTGTAACCTTTAAAAAATGGCGCTCAGTGGGCCGTATCGTGACACGAGCCATCACGAGATCAACAGGAAACGGATGTTGGCGGCCAGCGCACCCAAGGCCATAGATGTCTCATGTCCAAGACACGTGTCCGTTAATTGGTCCTCTCGGCGCTTGTTTATCCTTTCCCTGATTGTCGCATCTGTTCCATAGCAACCGGTGTCCTGTTGCCATTGGACGATGGCTTCCAGCCAATGGCGGTCCTCCATGAAGTCCGAGTAGCCCAGTAGGCCGCAAAAAGCAACTGGAAAAGTGGGCGTCGATGGTCGATAGTATCGAAGTGGCTCAAAATCGATATACTCACTGTTCTCCATAAACAGGTCCCTGTCATCATGACGTAATCCATTTGACACAATGTCTTGATTGATGGCAAACATATTTGCACAAAACTCGTCCACTAAGTGATCAACGGAAACTTGTCCCTTCAAGATGGCTGTCTTATCCATTTCGTATCGACAGTTTGCCTAATTGGATCAACTAGACAATTAGCAAATGAGGGTCAGCTTACGGTGACCTTTTCATGCCTACCTTGATCCCTATGGCCAGGTAGAAGACTTGGTGTGACAACTGATAGTCTCCGAAGCCCGATTGCGTCATCAGGTTCCAGCAGTCACGTGAAACCTTGCAATTATCGTTAATTAGCTGGCTCACGCACAGGTCTGATACGTTTTCGGTCATTATGTTTTCGTAATTGGCTATCCGATAGCCGCTCACGAGACTCGGCTTCACCCTTGACCAGTGGTCAGCCCAGTGGGCCCAGAGTCCAGGCTGCAAAATGTTGGCCACTTCCCGGAAGTAGGCGCCATCTTTGTTCTCAATGAACGGCAACGAGTTGCCAATCAGGTCCACAGCCTGTTGACCAAGGTCGACCAGCGAGTTGACCATGAAGGTGCCAAAGTTGGGCCGCGGCAACTTTGAAATATGGCGGACCAGCTGGTCGGCTTGGTCGGCGAATATTCGAACGCCTATCAGCGAGTCAATGTTCAAGCGGTCCTTAACTTGGTCCAAGAACTCGAGGGCGGAAGCGGAAGCCTGAGTGGCCTTTATGATCAGGCCGAAGTCTTGTTCGTGATTCAAGCCATCGCTCATATCAATGGCGCACAGCTGATTGACAAGTAGAACAAAGAGCAGCTGTCGGAACATTGTACAGAACTTTTCGAATTTTTTCTTTGGTTCTGTCGAGAAACGAATCGAGTCCACAGAACTAGGCTAATTCCCTTTTGTCCGCAAATGTACAGAATCGAATTACTGGCCTTAGCTGAGACTAAGCAGTCTAAGACACGCTATTCTTAGTGACAACTGGTTCTAGAACTGCGTCTCAGTTCTCGTACATTGGCGCAAATTCGATCAACTGGAAGCAACCATCGCACTGGTTCGAGTGTGAACAGTTTGCGAAAAGGGCAAAATGTCCTAACGACTGGAACCCTGTTTGTTCGAGTTGCGCATGAACTGTTCGCAAACATATTCGATCAGTCATCCCTGTGCGTATGTGTTCAATGTCACTCCGGTGTACTCTCGATAATTAGGATTTTTTAATCACTAATGCCCATCACTGTTGAGTGCATTTAGGTCATGTGAAAAATGAGGCTCTTCGAACTCGAAAGTCTCGCCATGTTGATAAAAGTTCTAGGACACATTAGTGGGACATTGATTGCGAGGCAGCGTTGGTGATGAACATTAATTACTCCGCCATGACAGGTTTCGCGCCTTGAGTGAATCAAGGGCTAGTAATACTTAGTATTACAGGATAATAATACGCAATAATACGTAATACTAGACAAAGGCTAAATTAGGAATTTAGATGAGCTACGCCACTGAAAGGGCATTGCTTGGTTTCATTAGATAGAGAGACGCCATTGCTGCGATACATTCTCGACTTGAGCTACATGTGTAATTAAACACGCCATCAGCTCTTGCAGTGTTACAATGGCTTAAACATTCGGCGGAACTCGAAGGGTCGACAGGTGTCGCCACCGGATGCGATTGCGTTCGTGATTGTGTAAGTGGGTCAAAGCTGTTTCTCAATAGGTGAGATTCTTTTCAGCCTATAGGAAATATGCAAAGCTTTGACAAAGCCGATAATGATAAGATGTAGAAGGCTTACAATTATTGCAAAAATGTGCCAGAAAGCTCATGTAAACTAATCTCTTCATCTAGACATACACGTATATCTAGAATTTATATGAACTCACTATCGGATGTACAGTAGCATTAATGTTCGCTTTAGTAGTACATTCTAGTAGTACATTCTTTCTATATCTGGAGAATTTCAGGAGCTCTGTCTGAAACGGAGAAGGATCAACTGGTACTGATACGCATGCGTGATTCGATACTTCATCATATCTTCCTCATACTCCGAGTTGAGACGTAATTTGGAACAAAGTGTGATTTTGGTGAGATAATTAGCAATGCGCACAGAAATGCCGAGAGATGGCGCTCGAAGGTCACCTCGAGCGACACCTAGCGAGTAGCTTGCAAACTGATAGCAATATCAATAAGTTCTTTTTCTATTTAATAATGAAATCATCGTATTAAAAATTCGATGTCAACACCAACAGCATTTCGTCTCAAACGTCCGAACCTTCCGTTTCCGGCGACTCGCTCGACACATCTCGTTCACCATCACCATTCAATCTAGATTAGGAAATTAATTAGTGCCACTTTAACGGTTGACTAAACAGGAAGTACTGTGTTCTTACTTCGGATCAACGACATGTGTTTAGAACTAACAAACATTAAACTCGGACAGAATGGCCAACTATCGACAGGTTTACAGGTCGACGCAAATTACACTTTGTGATTTGCCACCAAACACAACAAACAGGGTAAACTACTCGCTACGTGATTTGGCAACAATTTAAGCTTCAAGGCGTCAAATACTTCTTAATTAGTAGACTGAGCGTCTTGTTGGCAATGAGCTTGGAGTCAGCAAGAGGCTCATTGGTCATCGGGCTGGTCATCTTGCCACTGGTCAGCCATTCCTTGATTGCTTCCTTCTCATAGCTGTAACCATCTGAAAAACGCAATCATTAATTATTTCGAATAAAAACGACTCGCATTCGAAAAGCAATTACCGGAAGCGACGACAGGCTCACGCATGAACTCGTGCGTGATCGGACAATACAGCTCTTCGGGTAGCGACACGTCGTCGTCCACGTTTAGACTGGAATGTTGCCACAAAGGGTTACGCAATCCCTGGACACCCCTGAGCAGCTTGTTCCGGTGACCCAAGGCTTCCACCTTCATGGTGGTCAACAGGGTGTCATGGGTCAAGTGGAGCAACTCTTGACCATCTATCTCGTGTTGTCTGAAGACGTCTTCATACTGACCGAGGCCCAGCTGTGTGATCCATGATACGACGGAGTCAACTGACCAACCGGAAGCCGCATTGCCGCTGGACATGAGCTGGCCTTCATTGGTGTTCAAGGTGTCAAAGTTAATCAAAAAGGAATTCTTGCGCTTCAGAACCAAATTGGGTCGACCGTCAAGTGACCAGACAATTAGTGAC
The DNA here is from genome assembly GCA_022750525.1 of Halotydeus destructor. Classification (NCBI taxonomy): domain Eukaryota; kingdom Metazoa; phylum Arthropoda; class Arachnida; order Trombidiformes; family Penthaleidae; genus Halotydeus; species Halotydeus destructor. The sequence continues at coordinate 146,940 of JAIUWE010000082.1, forward strand.
TTGTCATTAGAACCCGTTGCCAGGTAACAGTTGTCGGCCGAGAAGGTGCAACATGTCACATATCGATTGTGTCCTTCCAGTCGGTGTACCATTTGTGCGGTGATTGGATTCCATATAATTACACTTTTATCGCCGGCACTAATTGAGTTGCAGATTCAAAGGAAAGAAACAGAAAAAATCGATGAATGAACCGAAAGTTCTAGAACTCACGCCGAGGCTAGCAGTGTACCATCTTGAGAGAATTGGCAGCAATTGATGTTGCCAGTGTGACCTTCAAGGACACTCGAAAGGACAATAGAACACCGAATGCCCGACTGAACGTGCCATATTTTGACCAGGTCATCGTTGCCACATGAGGCCAGAATGTAGAAGCTTTTGAGAGCGCCGCCAATTGCTGGTGAATGAGAAGAAGTAATTAATTAGCAAGCTCCATTAATTACTGTGAAACAACAGCACTCACACTTGACTTGATACTGAGAACTGAAGTCACAGCTAGTCACGCCGAGGTCGTGGGCCTCGGTCACGGTGTCCAGACACTTGCCGTGCCCATGCCGGGCGTCCCAGAGCTTGATGTCGCCGCCACTGGAGCCCGAAATCAGGTAATTGCTGTCCGGCGAGAAGGAGACAGCTGTAACCATGGCCTCGTGACCAACTAGTGACCGGATCAAGCTCCGTGTACTGATGTCCCAGATGCAAATGGTCTCATCGTCACCCGCCGAAGCCAAGATGGCGCACGACGGTGAGAAGGCACACACTCGAACGGCACACTCGGACACGTGTCTCAGCTTGACCACTTGCTGACCAGTCTGGGCGTTCCACAGTATGATGTAACCATCGGTGGAACACGAGGCCACAATGGTGTCAAAGGGCGAGAAGCGGACACAGTTGACACCGTAGGTATGGCCGATAAAGGGAGACGTTGGCGGTGACCTTTTATTCTCTTCGAAACGGCCAGAGTCGTTGAGCTTCCATAGTCTAATTGTCTTATCATTTGAAGCTGATATGAGTACCTTTGACGAACTGAAGTCACACCAGGTAACGTCCGAATTGTGACCAGTCAACACTTGCGCCAAACCGGATCCCAGGTCGCCATTTTCGTTGTCTATCGACATCTGGTTAACCTTTCACTCTCAGCTTTCAAGATGGCTGACTGACTTGATGAGCTTCGACAATAAAATCGTGTTACTCCCTTTGATCCAGTTGTCACAAATGGAACTATTGTGAATACTTCGTGTCGACAGTCAAGCCAGACTTCTCTCTCACATTTAGTTCTTTTTTCTTCTATTCACGTGCACATGTGTGTTTTCTGACCATTACTAATTCACAATCGATAAAAATCTATATTACCTCTAGTCACATGGTAATACTATTCTCGCTTTCCCACTAAACATTGCTTTCGACACAAGCAACGGCGACACTGCGATAAACATACAAGAGCATTTGTTTACAACCGTTGTCATGGCAACAGCTTGCAGTTGCGCATGCGCTGACGAAAGCTTCATCATCATGACATTCATTGCGCGAAAAACTTTTCATGTAATGTCGTTTTCATCATGCTTTATGTCTTAATATTACAAACAACCAATCCAATTAAAGTATCTAATGATTATATCTCATATTTAAGATATTAATATGCTCAGTATCTTTCTTAAACTATTCAATACTGCGCTTCCATCATAAACAATTGAGAACTTTGGCTCGATTAAGGAACCATTAAGAATGTTTCAACTGTCAGTACATCCTTGAACTGGATCTAAGAACTTGCCACGAGGTCACGAAGCCAGAATAAGAACATGTGTGCGTGAACAGTGAACCTTGTCACGCAATGAATATTCAAGAGGAAAAACGTTGCACTTGATGGAACTTCATTTTAGTTCTAACTACCGTTTCGACGGTTTATTCGAAGAAAGGTTCTAGAACTGTTCTAATAGCAATGTTCACCGGAGTAGCCTGTGGCTTGTGTTGCGGTTTACTCAAGTTTTTCGTTTTCATCGGACTCCTAGTAGTGATGGTCATCTTCGCGCCATTTTTCATGGACTTCAGTCCCACCAGCTACAGGTAGCTATGAGCGATTTAGTACTGATTTAATTCGGAGTTTCACACTTCAGAATACCACTGCCTTACATCTACAACGACCTGTTCAAAGACAACAATTTACTCAACAATTTAACCAAATTAGCGCCAGGAGAAGTGGTCGGTCCACAATCAGTGGTCTTTAACAAAGGCGACATTTTTACTGGGACAAAAAATGGCCGAATAGTTCGAGTTCGCAGCAATAAGACGGACATGTTGGCAGCAATCAACGACGAGTGCGACGCCATGACAGACCCTGGGACGTCCAGCTGTGGTAGACCCTTGGGAATGAGAGTCGACTCGAAAGGTTCATTGTTCTTTATCGAACCGTTTCGTGGACTGTTCACTTTGAAAGGTTCTCTGCAAGTCGGAGACGCTGGTCAAGTTAAATTGATCAATCTGATTAAACCTAATCAAATTAGAGTTGGCTGTAGGAAGACTAGTTATCTGCACGATTTGACAATCGAAGAAAGAACCGGAAACAGAGGACATGTGGTCTACATGAGCGACATTTCCGGCAAATGGGATTTCAATGGCCGGAAGTTTGCTGATTTCGAACCGGAAACGGAAGGACGCATCTTGAGGTATGACGTCATGAATAACAATGTGTCCGAATTAGCCAGTGGCCTGTGGACGCCAAAGGGAATTGAAATTAATGACGCCCGTGATTGGCTGATTGTTGCCGAGTCTGCAAAGAGAACAATCAGCAAAGTCCATCTCAAAGGTCCAAAGGCCGGAAAGGCAGAGGCGCTGATCGAGTTCTTGCCTGGCGAACCGGAAATGGTTCGACGTTCCATGTCTCGGGCTGAAACCTATTGGGTTACATTTCCGTTCGGACGAACTGAATCAAATCCCAACTGGATGGACTACTTAACCGAATTTCCTACGATTAGAACCATTCTGGCTCGAATGACCTCTCTGACCGGAAGTTCGATAGAAAGCGTTGGGAAAGTAGCCAACTTCAAGTCTCTTGTTGATCAAGGGTTCAGAATTAAGAATGGCAACACTGGTTTCATGGACACTTTAAATGGCGGCCGACCAATTGTCATAGAGATGGACAATCAAGGGCAAATACTGAATGCACTCCAGGGCTCAAGGGAGACACTGGGACACTTGACTCAGGTGACTGAAATTCCTGGGCCAACTGGATTTAGAAGATTGCTGCTTTCGTCGTATGACAATGACTACATCGGTAGAGTAGACTTCAAAGTTAAGAACGAAAATCGAAGATGGCCTTGAAGTATTTCATTGCACAAGTGATCTTGTCTCGATGAGCCATCACGTGACCAGTTTCAATTTTTGTTTTTGATTCATTCCAAGTAACAATTACTTCAACTTCAGCGCTAGTATTTTATTTCACATTCTATCAACCGGATTAACGCCCAGCACCAGTAACCCGTCGGCCAGTGTTTGCCTGATGACGGTCAACAAGCTGACTCGGGCCGCAATTAGTTCCATCGCTTGAGGTTGTCGCTCGTCAAGTAAGATTCGAACCTTGCGATAGTAAAGACTCAGATCTCGAGCCAAAGAGTTCAGAAATAAAACCAGTTTATGCGCTGAGTATGTTTCACAGATATCTTCGCCAACTGAATTAAATCTGGTGACATGATTAAACAGTAACTTCCATTCGGCGTCCAGGGAAAGTAGACTGTAGTCAGGGTCAGTTCGATTTTCCATCAAGCTGTACTTGTCAATGATTGAGGCCAATCGGGCTAAATTGTACTGCACGAACAGCGCTCCCTTGTGTTTACTTCGCTCCAGTTTCAGATTGCTGCTCAGACTCGACGACAGTAGAGCAAAGCGAAGGCACGTTTCGTGTAAATCATAAACCTTGGCCTGAGATACGTCGGATATATTATACAGGTCACTGGCCGTGGCTTCCTGTTCATGATACGACATCGTTAGAATGAAGTTCTTCAGCCAATCATTGTAGTCTTCGAGTTCGTGGACGAGTTCTAAAGAACCGATGGGAATGAAGTCGACCGGTGATGGGCAATGTCCCAGAAACTTGAGCAGTGCTATTGCTTTGCGCGTTCTAACTAGGCCACTGTGTTCGACAGCTACGATGATCCGTTCTAAATCATGATGCTTCGCTATTAACTGTTTCATTTGAGTAGCGAACGCTATGGGTTCAGAATCTTTTTGAAAGTAGACATCTTGGACGGATGCTGGTGAACTGTCACCTCCCTGGCTGACAGCAATTAGTAAACCACTGCCATCATAGGGCTCGTTCTTATCAAAAGTCTTAGCTTCGTTATACAGGTCATTTATTGATTCCCAGTTTCGAGTGTCACCGTAGACGATTTCTTGACTAACTGCATTTTGCCGCCATTTTCTTAAGGCATTGCTAATTAACGACGTGGCATACTTTATTCTTGCATTCGGTTTCGCGACTGACGTCAACTCTGCGTGAATAATCAGCACTTTTTTCTTTAGCGCTTGATTATCTTGAACACGCAACGTGTCATCAAGTTGATTATTGATCAGCAAGGGAATGAAGAATTTTCGGTCGAGATAAAAGACTATCGTTGCGAAATTGTCGCCTTTCATTCGAACTTGACAACTTTCTAGAACATACTTGTTGCGACTGATAGAACTTTTCACAATTAGTTCACCAACTAGATCAGCCTTCTTCACATAATTCTGACAACACAGACCAGCGAACGTAAGCAAGAAATCGCCGTTCTCTTTGCTGCCATCGCATCTTCTAAACAATTTGCTAAATTGCTCATATTCGATCCGGTTCAGTGACAAGGCTTCTCGGACATCTTCGTCAACAATGGTGAAAATGTGTTCGACAAAAACAGTGTCAAAATTGGTGAAACTGTGATGGACGCTTGAACACATGATGAGACCGCTTGTTTACAACGCCGCTTTCCGCTCAGGGACCATTTCATTAGTGCGCCGAGCAATGGAAACGAAACCGCTATATTCTCTCAGAGTTTCATCTATACTTCCTTGAAATGTTTTTTAATACCATTATGGTTGAAATGTTGCATCACAGATAGAATCAGGAAATTTACTGTCATAAAGTTGCTTATCTTGTCACTGAGTACAAGAAACTGTAGTTCGCTGCTCGTCATCACCTCTCAGCTCCTGTGTCACAGGAAAACAGTATCAGCCGAGAGCTTAACGTAGATTGACAGCGATATGGCTGACAAGGCAGCGCCAAAGAGTAGAGCTGCGCCAATGTAGCTGCTCATTGTAGCATTGAAAATCTGAGTGAACAAAATGGACGAAAGCAAAGGTGCGAACGTGTCAAGGCACTCTGTGACAGCGAAAACGGAACCCGTTTCCGTCTTATCAGCAACACTGGACAAGAGAGACCGGCTTGCTATCGTGCTCAGTGGCATATATATGTTTGCAATACAAGCAATGTAATACCCGATGTCTGTGATGATGAGACCTCTCACCAAGAAACCGAGCAGCACTGATGACGTACCAATGAGACAAAGGGTCAAATCTTGGACCTGCAGCCTCTTCAAGATGGGCATCGTGACGATGACGGCCACGATGTCAAGTGTTGTGAAGAAGGCCGTCACGTTGGAATACGACGCCATTGTCCAGTTGAAGGCCATTTGACAAAATTGGTACAACATCAAACGCGAGGCCGCCTTGCACATGGTTATTATGAAGTGGGCCAGGATTATCAAGGGCAGAGTAAACCTTGGCTGGTCTAGACGTTTCTTGAATATGATCTTGACCACTCCTTTCAAGCTTTCAAAGTCGAAAAATGTCGGCGCCATTTTCGAAACGCCATTTTTCGTGCTGACTGATTTTAAGAGAGGGATATCCTCATCAACGTTCGCAAAGCTGACGGAGACCTCCTTTGGTTCACAGCTGTCGACCATCTTGGTTTCGTCGATCACTAGAATCACCCATATCATACCGGTCAGAGAAGTAGTCATATCTATGACATACAGAGCCAAATAGTTTCGGATCCGGTTTCCAAGAACCCAAGGCTGAGAGTCCATCAGCTGGCTAACGATCATTCTAGATAAGGGTGACGCGATAAGGACCAAGACTTCCAATATGGCGAACCTGGCGGCCCGGTGGTGTGGCGCCGTGTTGATGGCCACATAGCTGTAGATGGCGGTATATGCCACAGAGATGCCTCCAAGCAGTGCTGACGATATGTTTGTAAACAACAAAAATGGCGTCGGCAGCTCAAAGAAGACCAAGCTGAGCAGTCCTATTGTAGAGTCCAAGAAGAATCCAAGAGCGCCCACTGTCATCATCCACTTGCGTCCAGATACGAACCTATCTGACCAAGGGCCAGCAAAAATGGTGGCTATCACACCAGGTACAGTGGTGACAAGAGATGCATAGATGAGATAATCGTTGGACGTTGCTATGATGGAGTTCTTGGATGCCTCTTCGTCAAAATAGCTGGCGCTAGTGATATTGAAGCACGTTTCCAAAGGTAGCCCAAGACTGACCATACATGTCTTATCTTGGACGAACTGGGCAAAGATACTGCCCTTCAAGTGGAAGCTGACCATCAAGAGGAGCGCAAATGGCTCCACCTTGAGGCTGGTGACGAATCCAAGCCACTCGGACATAGCTGTGAAACGAAGTGAGCTGGGGGCTGATGAAGCGGAAGCTATAAATACTGAAGAACAGTCAACATGCTCAAGTTCATTGACTCTTAATTAATCCTTAGATATGATTGTACCCTTTGTTCACACCGACTTAAAAAAAGAATTGTGCACCTACTGAAGATTACCATGATCTCTACATGCTTGATATTGCAATCAGAGAAGCTCAGTTGTTCTTAATCTCCTTCACTTGTGATTCGAGACTGATGCGCATATCACTCAAACTATTTCATCACTATGCACAATAGAAGAATCGAGCCGGCCGAGACCATCCGACGACATCATTAGCTATTGCGCAAGCGCGGTTTAGTACAGTGGAAGCTGCGGACTCTTTACAACAAATGGCCCGAACCCGCCAGCGGGCTGGACGGGCTGGCCGATCGAGGCCTGTAGCCGGCCCGACCTGATTCAGATTGTTGCTTACATCCTATATTGCTGAGCTTGCTCTATTCAGTTGTGATGGAAGTCTGATTTACTAACTTTCCCTGATCGGGCCAGAACTATCATTGGCCGTAAAACTGGCCCAAAAGCCACAAGTTGGGCAAGAATTTCGTCACATTCTTCTGGTCAGGTTTGATGGACTTTAAGCTCAATCGACACCCAATCGACAACCAAAGACCGCTCTTGGACTGATGATCTGAAGTCGCTACTTTCCACTACCGTCACATGGCGCAGATAGTTTTATTACACCAGCTGCAATTTCCTCTGTCGTTCTCGAGACAATCATATACGATAACTGGAAATCATGCTCTGCGTTTCTTGAAGAGATCTCTTTGCTGAATCTAAAGTGGATTGATAGTTTGATGAAGTATAAGATTACTAAATCAAAATGCTTGTATGTCTACCGACCGGAAGAACAAACACTACATAAATGATCCGTTCCTGGTTCGTTTTAAAAATGGAAAACAATAAAACAAAATATCACAGATGTATCAGTAGCTGTGGTTTGAATCAAGTTTTGACGCATTTCGAGATTCGATAGAAAGCTTCACACTTTTCGAAGAGGCATCATCAATTAGTAAACTCCACAAATTCACAAGTGTATTTCAGCAAACTTTTGCATACGCCTGCAGAACGAGCATTTTCCAAAAACTCCATGTAAGTACGGATGGAGCAGCAATGAATATCAATGTGGCAGTGGAAGCGATGAAAGAAGGTTCGTAGCGAGATAAAGTCGTTGGCCATCTTGAACATTGGCAGTTGCCATTTGACACCATCTTGAATGTTCCCTTCCATTTTTGTGGTCCTCAAGTCTCTAGCTTCGCCGAATTTTCGAGGTATATAAGGTTCGATTGTCCTGATTATGGCCGTGTAGGAGAGCCATTCTTCAGATCCTTGTCCAGCTTGAATTTGGACATTCTCCAGCTTCACCTCGGGATCCAAGACTTGGAAGATGAGCTCGCTGACCCGAAAAGAAGAATGACCAGTAGTAGTGTCGTGCAGAAACGGAGAGGCAGACACTGTCCTAAATCGGGGTTGACATTGGCTCACAAATTCGAAGCGCAGTGGAAAAGATGGAAGGATCCACTCGCAAAGTTGTCAACAAAGGACATCAAGGCCCTCCATTGGTTTTAGCCTAGCATATGAACAGATGCAAGTGTCAGATTCCATCAGTTTTAATTTTGACAATTGTTAAGTTAACAACTGGATCAACCATTCATTTAGCCAGTGTGACAATGAACAAGTCTCCATTTGTCAAACAACTGATGTGTGCATTTTTAAGTATTGCACTCACTTGCGTCATGTTACACCTGGACATTCTTTAGAAGCCTGAAAGTTCAAATACGCCACCACCTGGCCACGAAACACTGGTCGCGACACTCAAGGTCGCACTCCAGACAGACCAAATATGGTCTGTCTGGTTCTCCAAAGCCCGCACCTGACGCTTTCTCATTGGTCGCCTGCTATGGAATGCGGGCGTGGCCTGACGCTTATATAAGAGAGCGCCGCACCTCAGTCGAGGCCTTTCCAGTCGACAGTTAGGACTGTAGAGATCACTGCGTTAGTTTGATCAAGTTTATTGTATTAGTTAGTTCTGTACTTATTTATACTTACCGTTGTACTTGAGTTCCTTTTCTATACTCAATTACCAATTGTTTAATCACAGTTAATCGTCAAGTAAACCATATTTAATCAAGTGTTCAACCTCTCAGCAAAAGAATTTTACCAATCAACTGCTCGAGTTCAGAGTTCGCAGCTCGAACTCTGGTTCCGTCGGAGTTCAAATTCAGATTTGGAGTTCAAGAGCGAGAAATCTGGTTTGCTAGCCAGCAAACTCACTTAGACATCGGGATTCCACACTAAACCTAGTTGAATCCATTACTACATGTCGTGTTTCTTTGCTGTTTTCCAGTAGTCGATATACGAGCCCAGCACTTGCTCTGATGCTGCAGTTTCCGAACTCTACTTTTCATGTTATGCAGAACAAGTGTATCATTAGGTTCCGTCCTGAGCTTGACCAAGATTTTTTTCGAGGCAGCTTGTCAAACCACATTTGTGTATTCAGCACTGGTATATGATGTTTGTTCCGGATCTTCAACGACGAATCTTTCACACGGCAGGTTTGGAGGAAAGTAAACTTCCTTACGTTTTGAAGATATTTTTCTTTGTTGACATGTTCGAGCGTGGAGCTCAAACCGAAAAGGAACCGATTTTCTCGTGCAGGAAATTCGAACCAGTAGATGGCGCTAACTCTGGTTGAGCTCAGTAGTTCGGATTTCGGAAACATTGGAATAGAATCCATCCATTCGTTGAAACGCAGCAAACTGCTTGGGGACCGTTTCATTAGTGCGCCCTGCATTAGACCTTATCGCACCAGAGCGCCATCTTCCAGCCAGACATGGTTCTCATCGCTATGCATTCTTTTTATAAATGAACATCATTTCATCGGTGATATAACGCAGAAAAAGTGTTCATTGCCTTTCCTTTTATTCTCAACATTAGTCTACTAAATGTTTCAGCTGTCTAGAAGTCGCTCGAAAGCAGCTTCACATATATTGACAAAGATATGGCTGATAAGGCGGCACCGGCCAGGAACGCGGCTCCAACATAGCTGGTGAGAGTTGCATTGAATATCTGAGTAAATATAACGGACGATATCAAGGGTCCCAACGTATCAAGACATTCCGTGACGGCGAACACGGAGCCCGTTTCCGTCTTATCGACGACACTTGATAAGAGAGACCGGCTCGCTATCGTGCTCAGTGGCATATATAAGTTTGCTACGGAAGCAATGTAGAATCCGTTAGTTGTCTCAAAGGCGCCCCTGACGAGCAAACCGAGAAGCACTGACAAGGTGCCGATGATGCAAAGGGTCAAGTCTTGGAGCTGCAGCCTCTTCAGGATGGGCATAGTGACGACTATAGCCAATATCTCAATTGACGTAAAAAGGGAAGATACGTTCAAATACGACGCCATCGTCCAGCTGAAAGCTATCTGACAAAACTCGTACATTATAGAACGGGAAGCCGACTTGCAGATGCTGATAATGAAGTGGGCCAAGATGACCAGAGACAGAGTGGACCTTCGTTGGCCAGGACGACTTCGAAAGATAACCTTGATCGCATGCTTTATGTTACCATAGTTGAATAAGGAGCCCGCCATCTTGGAAACAGAGGCTTCCTTTTCGTCCTCTTCTGTGCTATGCGACATCAACAAGGCAACTCTTTCGCTCTTGGACTCGCTTTGACTGGCTGACATCTCATTAACTTCACAGCTGGTCGCCATCTTTTTTTCGTTGATCATGACTGCCACCCATATGATTGCGGCTAATGATGTCGCCATGTCTATGACATACAAGGCAAAGTAGTTCCTAATCCGGTTTTCTATGGCCCAAGATGGCGTGTCCATTAGTCGGCCAGCGATCTGTTTAGATATGGGAGACGCAACCAGCACCAATATTTCCAATATGGCGAACCTGAGGGCCCGATACTGTGGCAAAGTGTTTACCGCAGCATAGCTGTATATTGCTACATAGGCTACACCAGAGCCACCGAGGAGAACCGATGGTATGTTGGTCAACAACAAAAATGGCGCTGGCAACTCAAAGAAGACCACGTTGACCAGTCCTATCGTCGAGTCCAAGAAGAATCCAAGAGCTCCCACTATCATCATCCACTTTCGTCCAGATACGAACTTATCTGACCAAGGACCAGAAAATATGGCGGCTATCATGCCGGGCACAGTGGTGACAAGACTGACATAGAAATGGTAATTGCTGGACGTCGTTATGATATAGCTCTTGTCGTCCTCTTGTCCAAAGTAGTTAGTAGTAGAAATATTGAAGCATTCTTCCATAGGTAGCCCAAGACTGACCATGCATGTCTTATCTTGAACGAATTGGGAAAAGATACTACTCTTCATGTACATGCTGACCATGAAGAGGAGCGCAAATGGCTCCACCTTGAGGCTGGCGACGAAGTTGACAAGCTCGGACATAGCTGTTCACGGAAGTGACTTGAGAGCTAATGAGTGGAAGCAATATATACAGTGCAAGAAATTAGTATTCATCAGTCCAATGACTCCTTATCTGGAGATAAGATTGTCCCCTTCATGTTTGCCGACTCGAAGGGTAGACGTTACAGCTGCTTTTTCTTCCCATGAACCCGAGTGATTGCAATATCGGTCAACCGTGCTGAGACACAGGTATGACTGGACAGGTTTATCAAACTTGGAAACGATTGCTATCGCACTGGAGGTGGCGACGGTCGGCTTCTCATAACCGAGCCACAGTCTAGCTCGGCCCGGTTCCCGGTTTAAGGCGCTATTGCATTTACATAGTCTAGCATGCGCAGTATCCATAAAATCGCTGCCTCCAGTGTATTTTTGCATGTCCAACCTATCATCATCATTATCCTAACACTCTGTCTAGTCGTAAATGGCGGCGATAAGGATGTAGTATCCACTGTATTGAACAGCGCATGCGTGGTCTCGAACCTGACATCAATGGCGGATTCAGTCTACCGACGGCTTGGGAATGGCCTCCTTGCTCAACAGTAACTAAGGTAGTGTTAGCACTACCTAAGCGTGTCACGTGACCGACAACTGAAGCGTTAAGGATGATCACGTGACAAATTAAACCACTCTCGAGCCGTCGAACGACTGGATGCTGTAGATGATAATGCTAAGTCATCAGTGTCTCCCGTCGGGCGAAATTCGGTCAAATTCCTTACGTCAGTGGTACAAACTTTTTCAGCCAACGTGACCGACTACGCAGCTTTGGCCCATATGGGCGGCGTAATTCTTTGAAGCTCACGTGGTTACATACCTAATATAGTTGACCTTGAGGGCAGTTGGGTGTCAGTATCAGGGAGAAGTCAATTGAGTAATACTCTTAAGAGGTGGAAGCTTGAGTTCAGAAATATGAAATTTTAACTCGGCATTCAAGTGTCCAAAGATGTCGTTAGACTTTTTGATTGTCCGCTTTGTGCTTGCCGACTGAAACAAACAATACATATATGTTTATATACCCGTTCACTCACGTGACTGACTTGTTGCGTTCATTCTTATCAAGCATAGCCTGTTATCTCTGATAGACAGAGATCGACGTAACTTTCCTATTAAGTGCGGCAAGGGTGATTGTTTGCTAATTATAAATCTGGCTAAAATGTGACAGATATGTCAGTGACAATAGCACCTTATCGTTCGTACTCCATGCGTATCGTGAGTCTAGTGACTCACGTGGTCATTCACCCGATAACCCTGCACTTGACCTCATTTGTCAACGGTGCGGCCCACGAGTGGGCAGTCCAGCCATAGAACAGAAAAATGGCGCCCGGAAAATATGCAGCTGGTATTTCATCAAGCGTTGCTCAGATTGATTGGTATTCAGAACATGAACAGATAAAAACAGTATCGACAGCTCAATACTATTTCCAATACTTTGATATCAGGCAAAGAAGTCATCAGCAAGCAAGCTCATGTAGATAGCCAGAGATATGGAAGATAAGGCAGCTCCAGACAGAAAGGCAGCTCCGACATATGTGTCAATGGTAGCATTAAATATTTGCGTGAACAAAGTGGACGAAACCAAGGGCACCAAGACGTCAAGACACTCCAAGGCGGCAAAGGCTGAGCCCGTCTCTCCCTTATCTACTACCTTTGATAAGAGAGATCGACTAGCTATCGTGCTCAGAGGCAAGTAGACGCTGGCTACGAAGGAGAAGCAAAAGCCAAACTCCGTGATAACGGCTCCTCTTATCAGTAAGCCGACAAGGCTTGACGACGTGCCGATTATGCAGAGCGTCAAGTCTTGGACCTTGAATTTCTTCAAGATGGGCACCGTTATGATGGTGACCAAGATGTCCACCGTTGACACCATGGCCGTCACGTTGGAATACCTTTTGAAGGTCCACTTGAAGGCCACCTGACAAAACTGGTACATCAGGAGGCGCGACGCCATCTTGGCCATTGAGTTGAACATGTGAGCCAACATGACCAGCGATAAGGTGGACTTTCTCTGAGCTGGACGATTCTTGACGAAGATGTCTCGCATTGTCTTCACATTGTCGACGTCGAATAAGGACGCCATTTTCTTGGACGCTGAGTTGCTCTTATCATCTTGCTCTTCTTCAACCGTTTTGAACAGAGCTTCCTGCTCATCATCAATCTCGTCATTCTTGGTGATAAAACGATCCCATTCCTGATATTCAACATTCAACCTGGTTTCGTCAATCATGATAAGCACCCAGAGTATGCCAGATAACGAGGCAATCATGTCGACGAGATATATTGCAAAATAGTTTCTTATCCTATCTTCAATAATCCAAGGCTGGCTATCGAGCAGCTGGCCGACTATGAGCTTCGATATCGGAAGCCCGATAAGCAGCGACACTTCCAACAGGGTAAACCTGAAAGCCCGATACTGCGGCAAGGTGTTGACGGCAGCGTAACTGTAGATGGCAGTATAGGCTACAGAGAAGCCACCAAGCATAGCCGAAGGTATGTTGGTCAACAGCAAAAATGGCGTCGGCAGGTCAAAGTAAACCAAGTTTAGCAATCCAATCAGGGAGTCGATGAAGATACCAAAGGCTCCAATCATCATCATCCACTTTCGTCCAGATAAGACCTTATCTGACCAAGAGCCGACGAATAGGCTGGCAACCACTCCGGGCACCGTTTTCAGTATCTCGACATAGACGTGATAATTGTTGGACGTTTCTATGATATAATTTTTGTTGCCTTCGACTCCCTCGTAGCCAGATGTCGAAATGTTGAAGCATTGTTCCAAAGATAAGCCAAGATTAAGCATGCACGTCTTATCTTGAACGAACTGCGTGAAGATACTGGACTTCAAGTGGAGACTGAGCATGAGCAGAAAAAGAAATGGCTCCACTTTGAGACTGCGAACAAATTGCAATATTTCAGACATGATCACTTGATTTGGTTCTCAACCGGTGGAAGCTATGCTTGCTTTGATGCGGTTATTATTATTATTAGTACACAGCTATCTACAGATTTCATTATCAGCTGCACTTGCCGACAGTGGTTCATTTCCGCACCAGATGTCTAGCACCGATTGATACCTTTTTAAGCCGCCAGGTGGCGTTGCTTAAACTTAAAAAGAGTTAAAGGTTTTGGGGTTGCTATTCTAAATGGAATTTTACGAATTTCGGAATTTCCATTTAGCAATTAACTAAAATTAAGTTTGGGCGATACACCCCGTGGCACAGCTATCTCTTTAATCAATTTGGGTGATTAATCTTTGAACACAGTTAGGAGGCAAGATGGCTGCTTCAACAGGGACTCCCAGTTGGGAGTGTCTTATTTACTAGGTGGCTGCTCTTGAATAGTCGTCAACTCTGTAGTGATGGTCAACCCATAGATAGCCAATTAGAGGTATCACGAGAAGAGCTCCTGCACACTGGTAAACCAGGCCCGGCATCGTGTCGATTGTGTCATTAAATATTCCGGTGAAAAGGGTGGTCGCAATCAGCGGCACCACGGCTTCAAGGCACGACAAAATGGCGAACACGGTTCCACCTTCGCCTTGAGTGACCAACTTGGACAGGAATGAGCGACTAGCTATCATGGCCACTGGTGTCAGTATTCCAATAAAGTAGGCAACATAGAAGCCCATTTCCGTCAGCAGGGTTCCCCTCAGTGTCATGGTGAGAAAGACGGACAACGTGCCGGTGATGACCATGGTCAGGTCACGAAACTTGAAATACTTGATGAACAAAGGTATGGCGGCCATTGTTGCTAGAATGCCTAGGCTTGACGTAGTGGCGTTGACGTTGTTGTACTTTTCGAATGACCAGCTGAAGGCTTTCTGGGTGAACTGGTAGCAAACTGCCGAGCCGCCCATGTAGCCCAAGAATATCAGGCTATGGCCGGATACCATGACCCACAGAACAGTTCTGTCCTTTCCTTGACGGTGTTTCGTCAACACCTGAATCATCGTCCTGACATTGGTCAGGTCAAAGAGCGACTTCAGTGGTGAATACCAGCTGCTTGCTTCGTTGTCTTGATGAAGAAGCTCTTGCTCAGTTGTGTATTCATTAACGATTGATACAGTAGCTGGTTCAGATGGCTTCTCGTTGATAGAAATGGCGACATAAATCAGTGCCAGCAAGCCGACCAATGTATTAAGCAGGTAGACGGCCATGTAATTCCGGATTCTGTCCTTAAAAAACCAAGGACTGGTGTCCAGGATGAAGCTGCCAGATATGGCGGATAATGGCAAGCTGATGAACATGCACAGTTCAAGTATGGCAAACCGGATCGACCGGTACTCGGGTGGCGTAGTTTTGGCCGCATAGCTGTAGATGGCGGTGAAGACGGTGAAGAAGCCGCCAACCAGAGTTGAAGGTACGTTGGTCAACAGTAGCCACGCTGGTGACCACTCGAAGAAGACAATTTGCGAGATGAGAATGATTGCGTCACAGGTTATGCCAATGGCGCCAAATACCATCATCAACTTTCTTGCTGACACGAATCTGTCTGACCACGAGCCGACAAAGAATGTGTAGAACACACCGGGTATCGTTATGATTAGATTGTTGTAAACAGTGTACTTGTTGCTTGTCCTCAGGATGTCGTCTTTGATTGCTTCGTGTCCACTTCCGGCCGAAGATGTTACATTGTAACACAGCGCCACTGACTGATTCAAACTGTTGACACAGTACTTGTCTTGAATTAACTGCGCGAATACTGTGGTCTTGAGAAAGTAAGCGAACATGATCAAGGTGACATATGGCTCCACCTTGAGTACCTTCACAAAATCCCAAGTCTTGCCCATGTTTAGTATCGGATTAACTGCACCAGATTTAGTCAGCTTAAGAACAACATTTGTCGCTGTCTGAGGTTATCAGAAAACAAATATCCTCATACTTGCAAGGCCTAAGTAGAATAGGTAGCCTCATTATCAAGAAACTAAATCAGCTGACAACATGACAATGGGCGGCGAGATGAGACGAATTGAGACGAGCGTCAGATTAATAAACAAACATCTCTTAACATGTTTTGAAAAGAGAACGCCATCTAGCGACAAACTACTTTATAGCGCGAAATATAAAATCAGTCTCGATGTATTTCGTAAAAAGCAAATCAAAGAAAATATTGCTAAATCAAACAATTAACAGGTGCTTGATACATTCAGTGTTTCACTTGATAAGGAAAGCCAGGCCGAAGCCCATCACAAAAAGTAGTATATAAGGAATGTACTCAAAATTCAACTTCCGGTGCTTGAGCACAGGTTCTAATATGCGTCTCTTCGTCGAACTGTAAGGCGGATAACGGTTGCTGGCAATCATTTCCGTAACCGGCTTGTAGTCCTTGTCCAGGACGGCCTTGCCGTGCGAGAAGGTGTCAAAGGAGGTCTTGCCCATGTACTTGCCCATGCCACTGTTGCCGACGCCACCGAAGGGTAAACTGTTCACTGATATGTGCAAGACGGTGTCATTTCTGACGCATGCGCCGCTAGAGGTCTCGTCACGAAACTTCTTGAAGACAGCTGAGTTGTTGGAGAAGACATACAAGGCCAGTGGCTTTTCGCGCGAATTGACAAAGTCCACCGCTTCCTGAGCACTTGAAACGGTCATTATCGGCAAAATCGGCCCAAAGAGCTGTAATCGGAGAGGATGCGATTAGATAAGTATAATAATTTCAGATAATGACAACTCACTTCCTCCGACATCAAGGGGTCATCGGGCTTCACGTCCAGAACTACAGTAGGAGAAATATACTTCTCAGCGGCGTCAGTCTTGCCGCCAATCACGATGCGACCGGAAGTAGTGTCCAGTAGACCCTTCAAGCGATTGAAGTGATTGGCATTGATTATGCGAGCATAGTCGGGCGAAGTTTTGGCATCGTCGCCATAGAACTGAGCTATGACCTTGGGGGCCAGCTCAACAATGCGAGGGACCAGGTCCTTATTGCACATGAGGAAGTCCGGCGCGATGCAAGTCTGGCCCGAGTTCATGAACTTGCCCCAGAGTATGCGCCTGAGGGCCACCTCCAGCTTGGTCACAGAGTCGTCCAGGTAGACCGGGCTCTTGCCGCCCAGTTCCAGGGTGACCGGCGTCAAGTTTTGGGCCGCCGCCTGGTAGACAATCTTGCCCACTCGAGGACTTCCGGTGTAGAAGATGTAGTCGAAGTTTTCGCTCAGCAGGCTCTGCGTCTCGGCCGGCCCACCTTCGACCACATGGTAGCAGTCCTTGTCCAGGTACTGGGGCAACAGGTCGGCCAAAATTTTCGACGAATGCGGAGCCAGGTCAGAGGGCTTGACCAGCACGGCATTTCCGGCCGCAATGGCCGACACCATGGGCCCCAGGGACAGCATGAGCGGATAGTTCCAGGCGCCGATGACCAGAACCAGGCCATAGGGCTCATTGTAGATGTAGGTCGAGTCCAGCATGGTCACCATGGTCTTGTCCGTGTACTGCGGCTTGGCCAGCTTGTCCAGTATGGCCAACATGGAGCGCACCTCATTACGTACCATTTCCAGTTCATGGATGACCACTTCAAACTGGCACTTGCTCAGGTCATTCTTGACCGCCTTGCACAATAGCTCTTCATTTTCTTTCATAAACTTGGCAATGGCTCTCAGCTGAGTCTTCCTGAAAGAGATGTCTCTTGTCTTGCGACTTGTGAAGGCATCTCTGGCTCGCGATACGACCTGAAAGGGTGAAAATAGATATATTATTATTATATCAGATACATCTTCAGACATATGTGGATGTTATTATGTGAAAATACATATATCAGCAAATCCCGCGAATTTCAAAATCGGACAAGAGAAAGGTAGCACGCTCGGAAAGACCACGCTGACTCACGCTTGCGTGACCAAGTTCATCGCCTTGTCTTGGCATCTCTGTGGTTTCTATAGATAAGCTGATGTAGTCTAAACTCTGCAGTTCACTTGATCTGTCAGTCATTTGTCTCCAAAATAATAGTGAAGTCAGCCACTAGTTCACGAACTCACACCAGGAAGGTAATTGCGTACATAGTCACGCAATTAGTGGAAAGGGAAGGATAGCAATCTATATTTTCCGTTTCAGGAACACAACTGTGAAAACCGATATTCAAAGGTACGTGTCTCTAAAATGTTTCCAAAAAAACTGAGACAGAGCAGAGAGGGAGCGAGAGGAGAGAGAAGAGGGATGCTCTGACCTGTTCGGCATCATTTTAATCCTCTACTACTGTAAAACCGGTTTCCACTTGAGCTCATATAGTTTTGCATGTCTAAACTTCGCTTTCAATAAACCTAAATTAGAAAGAAGCAGTCAGCTGGTAAATGTGATACAGATATAGATGCAAACGCCATTGGTTGACCTCATTACCATGACGACCTCAACAATGGAGCCCTTTTCCTTTGAACCCTTGATCACATTCACTACATGTCTTACGCAAAACTAAACTCAGTAATCACAATTAACTTTTATCCGACAATTTAACCTTAGGGCAACTGTTACCGGAAAGTGTAATCAGATTTAGAGCAATTGCCAGAGAGACTCACCGAACTGAACATGGTTAGTTGATTGTTGTTAGGTAAGGCGGATAAAACTGAGCTGGCCAATTTACTCATCATACATCGAGTATACTTCCTTCTTCACGATTCGAAGTATACGGATAACAAATTCTATTTTAACTCCAACTAATGGCTTGCACCGACAAAGTAAACAAACCCGTAACTCACACCCGCTGAGGGACCGTTTGTGTAGTGCGTCCCGGCGAGGATAAAAAGTGCCATCCTGTTGACAATCGAGGCCAACAAACCTCGCTGAATGCTATGACAATCGAATCAACTGATTCTGTTGACGATAGAATTAGACATGAAGACTACTAGCTTTAAAGTAGATAAAGACAAAGCTAAGAAGAAGTTAGATACGCTGCTGATGAAGTTTTGTCAAAACAATTAGTGTCCACTTGAGACCACCTTACCCCAGAATACACCAGATTTTCCGCCAGGGGTCGCTTTAAAAATTTGGTTCACTTTGGCTCAGTATGAAAAATGGCGTCACATGGAAACGCCTCAGTAAACAAGTACATCATCTCGTTGCCATGCAGCTGCCAAACTTTATACGCAGCACATGTTCATAACACATTTCATATCAAACATACCACTCTACATGTACTTCACAAACACCATCGACACGTATAACCTAGGTGTCCGCCATTGAGTATACAGAACTCAAAGCAAGTTGAAGCTAACGAGATGACCCCTTGCTCTGTGGTGTACTTTGCCCTCATTCTGGCCCTGGTTCTCGGGCACACCGAGGGCGCCAGTGACGCCACCCAAGAGGCGGTAGACAATCTGCTCAAGGCCATGGACAAGCTGGGCTCAGCCCTGGCCGAGGTTGTGTCTGAAATGTTGAACTCTCTGATGAAGCAAAACTTCGGCGCCATTTTGGGCAACGGTTCCGGTTCCAGCTCGGGTTCGGGCTCAGGAGGTCAGTAGCCTGAAGGGTGATGGCCACCATGATGTTTTTGCTATTGAACAATAAAGCATTGTACGAATCCGCGCCATTTTCTTTTGGTCCAGCTGACCACCGACGACAGGAAGCCTAGGCTTGGGAGTGGACAACTAGCCGACCCCTTAAGTCGTACTGAACACATTGGGTACCAGGATTCGGCCCCGCCCCTGCACGTGCGGTTCGTTCGGACCGACGGGTCCCCGGGGTGTCTCCTGCAGCACGAGGGGTCCAACCTAGAGAGACGATTAGAGAGACACACACAGAGAGAGAGAGAGAGAGAGAGAGAGAAAGGCTTATCTGTTTTATTCTGCATATATTGGTAGTCTTGAAAAAGGCTGTTTGAGGGTCGCTTTAGGAACGACGGTTTAGTTTCTGAGGACTTGAGCTAAAAAGTCCTCGTCAGTGGCCAACTTTGCAACCCAAGCGGAAGAATTGAAAACGCAGCTCCCTTGTTCAAAGATCTGGTCTCCGTGGAACCGTTTCAACACCAGACCAGGTAGGGATTTCTTGGAAAATTCCACAAGCGGTCTAGTGGTGATGCTGTACCGCTCCATCTTACGCATCACCTCTTTTTGACGGGAATCAAAGACAAAAAGAGCTAGTATACTCATGACTGTCTTGAAGGGAGCTGCATTACAATCGCGAGAATAGTTCATGATCTTGCGTTTTTTTGAGTTACTGGGCTTGGAACTGAAGCGACTGGTAAAAACGTGGGCTGTGTTGTCTACGATTTTACCGATTTTGATGACGAGTAGGTTGGGTCTTGACTTGATGTTTTCCATCAGCAACCACTCGTCCAAAGAATATCCATCGTCCATGTCTGGGATGTAATTGGCAAAGATGTTGATGCCAGTTTCAAACCGTTTGGTGAAGCGATAGAGACATTTCATTGTAACATAAGACTCAGCCTCCAATGAATGCAGTCCAGCGTTCTGGTGATGGACGATCTTTCCTACAACTTGCTTGGCTGCTTTCGGTGCATAGAATGCCAGATCTTTGGCAGGGTATCAAGAGAACACTTTCGTGCTTGAAACGACGATACTGGTGGCAGAAGTGCTCTCGTAATCTGGAGGACTACATCGCTTATTGCGATCACTGTCAAAGGCGAAAGCCACTCAGGAAGTACAAGTCACCTTTAGTTTCAGTTGGCGAACAGAAGCGTCACGAAACCGAGAATGTTAAACCATTTGAATACGTGGCTGTCGATTTAGCTAAATTTGGCCGGAGAAGCAAGAGCTTATATCAGCACTTCATCGTAGCCGTGGATATGCTAACAAGATTCGTTGATGTAAATCATTGAGGAAAGCGACCTCGCGCGTGAAAAAGAAGACGAAGTTCTACTCGACATGGGTCACAAACCGTTAGGTCTACTAAAACGGCCCGATTACTTTAATACTGGTCCGTTTAAAATAATTAACGTTATGGGAGACAGACCGAACCCATACAAAATCGAGCTAGCTGGAAAAAGAAAACATCCTTGGTTATCAGGTTATCACTGTATCGCAGTCGAAATAGTGAAGCGATTCCAATTTCGTCAAGCGAAGAGATCAATAGCGATGTCGCCTCACAGCTGGACAGAACAGTGACGCCTGAAAATGATGTTACCAGAAATGTAGAGCCAACTCCGAGAAGAGCTCTCCATTAGAAGCGAGCACCGGTGGGACTCAATTTATAATTCAGTGTTATTAAGAGTAAGAGAGTAAGATTCAATGGATTGTCACAAAGCAGTTCGCACTGATAGCGTGAGTGATGGATAACACTGGTAGAAATTTAAAATGAATAAATCTAGATATAAATATCAAGAGAGCTGTTAGTTTGCGAGGAAAACCTTGAGCTGTTTTTGGAATATTGGCAGAACAGAGATTTCACGTAAACGAAGCGGTAACTGGTTGTAATCGTAGCAGCCGGCTTCGTGGATGGACCGCTGTCCAACGACCAATCGATGACGTGGAACGTTCAGCGTGTGAACATCAGTGTGACGGCGACCCCTGCCGGCCAGAACTTTAAAAAAGAACTGAGTGCTGCGGGGCCTCAGTTTTAGGACACATGCATGTATGTACTTCAACTTCTCGTATTTCCAAATGCTTTCAAGGGGTAGCCATTTGCATTTTCGGATCAACGGCAAAGCTGACGCTCTTCGGTCAGCGAATGTCAATACTCTTGCTGCTTGACGTTGGATAGTTTCAAGGCGGTTGAGCTTGGTTGCTGGAGCTGATGACCAGAGAGTGCAACAGTACCTGAACAAGGGTTCAATAGTCATTTGATAGATTGTTTGAAGTAAATGGGACGGGAAGTAATGTCTCATCCGTTTAGAACGTTGACTTTCTTCAAGGACGATGAACGTACGGCGTCGAGGTGATCGTTGAAAGTTAAATTCGCACTGAAAGTTATTCCCAATATTTTCAGTTTGGCCACTTGCTCTAAACTTGTATCGGAATATGACACCAGTAAATCATGATGTGGACGTCTTCCGTTTGCGAGGAGGACTTTGCATTTGGATAAGTTCAGCATGAGCTCTTTTTGAAGGCACCAAACCTGTATCAGTGACAAATCTTCATTCATTTTACGTTGAACGGTGACGTGATCGGTCTCGTCATAGACGAGGTTGATATCATCAGCAAAGCAATCATCATGCCATGAGTCTTCAGTTCAAGTAAATCACGGATAAAGATTGAGAACAGTAAGGGACCTAGGATTGAACCTTGAGGTACACCAAATTCATTCGCTAGAACACTTGACTTATTCTTGCCTGAGACTGTAAACTGTGTTCTTCCCGAGAGATAAGTATTGAACCAGTTGAGTGATGTTTGTGAGAAATTTAGCGTGAATAATCTGTGAAGGAGGAGTTTCACATTCACAGAGTCAAATGCTTTCCTGAAGTTCAACGATAGAATGGCTGCATAGTTTTTCTTTCTAGTTGCTGCGTTAATTTTGTGATGAAGAACCTGGAGTGCATCTTGGGTACTATGTGCTTTAAGAAACCCAAATTGGTTATTAGACCGGAAACCAGCTGTGGACAGGTACGACAGAACGGAATCGTAAACGTAACGTTCTTGAACTTTGCTAGCTGTGTTGACCACAGTTTTAGGTCTGTGTTGCGTTTTCGTTCTGGGTAAAGGAGTAACTCTGCACTGTTTTCAGGATGAAGGGAATTTACCATGGTGAAAAGACAAAGTGCAACTCAAGGTCAACGTTTCCGTGATGTAGTGACCACCGAGACGTAAGATGTTGACGATTGACGATACACCACTGAGAGTTAAACTGCCGTGATCTTGTTTCAAGCTAATCGATAAGCTGTTGAATCCCTGATCCGGGCGTTCAGAAAGGGGAGTAGCATTCAATGATTCTTTCACGTACAAAATGACTCCTCCATGAGGTTTACGCGATTGTTTGGAAGTAGCTGTTCGAGTTCGTACAAAAGCTGAGTATCGGTCAATCTTGATTTCCTGATGGTTGTAATCTGATATGTTTATCTCGTTGAGACCGATGACGTCAACGTTCTCCGTTTCAGCGATAACCCGTAGTTCGTCAAGACGACTGTGAGAAAAAATGCTTCTGATGTTGGTACGGATAATTTTCATTCCTTGCTTGAGTTTTAGTGGCTTGAATGAATTGACCATGGTTTAACAAGATCGAGTGTTCTTAGTTCTTCAATTTTGTGTAGAGCGAAATAACGTACCTTCAAATTAGGCTGATTGATTTGAAGATTAAGTTTGTCATAAAAAATATCGATGTTTACCAATTCAGCGCATGCGCATCAAGCATTCGTGTTCGCCGTTGAGTTCGAATTCGATTTCGGAAATCTTATCAGCAGGAATCCACCCACAGTTGACGTTATCGTCAAAGTACTATCAAATGTACGTTACCAGATAAGTTATCGAAGTCACAGTCAACGACTTCTCGTACGGTGGTCAACTCGAAGTTCAGGATCCTCGATCAGCCATTCGAGTGGGACAAGTACGCGCCCGGACGCTGGTTCGTGGACAAGAACCACTTCGCAAGCGCAAGACATCACATAGTTAAACGGTGAGCCGAAAGTGAAGAAGCTGACTGAAGTACAGAAGCAGCGCCTTAAAGAATTCATTTACGACGTTATGTTCGTCGAAACCGGAAACGATTTCACGTTCGTGTTCGTCATGGCCGTACAGAGGGTCATGCAAAACTTGATGCCACAAGCAATTGTAAATTTTCGTACTCAAATCAAAGAAATGTACGGAAATACGTTCAGAGATATGGGACAAATCTTCGACAAGCTTGTGGACAACAACGACTACAGTGTCCTGGCCGTAACTGATGGCACAAATGGTCAAATCACGCCAATTATGCCGGCATCGTTTCAAGGCCGAGGAAAAATCGTCCGCGTTGGACGAAAAAGCAATAAGTTCGGAAATCTAAAAGAGACTGTCCGTGTCGACAACGAGCCTTTAGCGGTGTTGGACTCGACTGGCCTGACAATTTTTTCGCAATCACTCCGTTGGTTCGAAAAACCTGGAACGGACCTGCGTGCGACAAAGGGTTTACAGAAGCGTATCGTTTAAACGCTTCGATGTCGACAAAAATCGAAAAATTGGTTGAGGTCATCGACAAGTGGGATGGCCGATGCCCGAAAATGTAGAGACGAAACTTAATTCGTTGAGCGAAGCCAGCTGGTTTCAACGTGACAAGGATTTGTCGCGTGTTACTGAGACATCGTCATCAAAGGTCCAGGGCCTAAGGCCGACGTTTTAAACGTGTCATTCCCGATCTTGAGCAGCATCATTCCTTTTACGTTCTGGACCACGAAGAGCGAACACAGCGATTTCGTCAACGAGGATCTCGTTATTTTGGACAAGACCATTCCCGGTGTCGGCCCGGAAATGCGCGGCATCAGAACATTTATCAAGAACGTGTGCGGAAAAGCACAGAAATGATCGATGTCGACAGCTTCATCAGCCTGTATGACAAGAGTGAGCTGATGGTCATGCTCAAGGCGCTAAGGAAAGAAGCGCAAACCGGCCGAAATCTTGCAAGAACTGCAAATGAAGCTGGATACTCGCTGTCGGAAACATCCCGAGCCCGAACACATGTTTCGGCCATTCTCGGTCCCGCCTCTCAAAGAAAATGACGACAACCTAGCAGGGTCTATCCAGAAACGGCTCGTCCTAGAGTACTAGCCGGTGACCAACGACGACATCGAGAAGGTTACGTAGTCATTCTCGCAGCAAAGCCTATCCCACAGTGATTTGCAAGAGCCACCTATCAAGGAAAAGGTAAGACGGGTGAATGTCATCCCGGGTATGCCAGAGAAGAGGACACCGTGAGGCGCGGGGAGAAAAACCGAGCCAGTTGCCGGAACGAGCAGACAAAGCAATGAAGAAGGCCCTCGAAGCCGGAGCAGAGAGGCCAGTGGCGGTTCTGAACGACGCCGAAAGGTAAACGGCAACAGCAGCCATGGAAAGAGTAGCCGAAATCGTGAAGACACCAGCGGAAGTCACGACCGTAAAAGTGGCGAGAAGGAAGTCTAGACACAACCCGCTCAAGTCATAACAATTTCTTCGTCCAAGTAAATGTTCTAACTTTTTCCGTAAGTACTAACCCTTCACTCATTTATGTGGTCGAGAAACAATGACTGAATCATGAAGCGGGTAAGCTGTAGTGCCCGACCGGCCCCCCTGGCGTCGATAACGTTTCACACAGGCACGTGCGGTCGCTCGTGCCTTGCGACCTTAATAACAACAACTAATCATGATCTCTGTTCCCAGAGTCGGTACCGGATATATAAGACCCGACTTAAGAAAAGAGAGTCAGTTGACTTTTGAGTCGTTTTGTAGTTTATCTCTAAGTTGTATTCGAGTTAAGACTCGTCTCAGTTCTCTCAGCAGGACTTCGAATAAATAGACGATTGACAGGAAGTAGTATTCAATATGTTCAACAACGACAGCCGTCCGACCGAACTGATCCCGACACCGGATGACGAGAACCTACCGCCCGTACCGGAAGCGGACATTCCACTGGGGAACTCGCCACCGAGACCATTATTCCCCCACAGACCTCAGTATCCCAGCTTTCAACAATCTTTGCGTCTTCACCATTGTCAACCTGGATAGCTCCTGTGTTTATAGAGGGCTAGCTATAGGCAAGCGGAGAGCCGACCATCATACTTCAACCAGCGATGGCGAAACTCTATCAGGAGACAAGGTCGACCACAGCAAGAACAAATCGTAGAAATTTTTGTTCAAGCAGCCGGTTGACAATGAGATTCGTCGTTCGGTGTCCCTGACGATGCCGGTTTCCGATATAGTAGTGTTGGTCCGTCAAAATCACAAGCACTCAAAGTATGCCAAAGTTGGGTACCGATCAGAAACACGTTCTGCCGAGCCAATTTTTGTTGAGCTGGTCGAAGATGAGCTGCGTCATTTCAATCTCATAACGAGCATCGAAGAATATGCAGAAACGCGAGCGTTCTGCTATGGGTGTTTGACGGCAACCAGCAGGGTCGATGGTTGATATAAAACATTATCCCAAGTGCACGGGTTAGAAGATCTCAGTTGTGCAGACTGTAAGATTGGCCGCTTCTCACTAACCTGTGCTGCTAGCCACAACTATGAAGGGCTAACCTGCTCTGACTAGAGCAACTCATCACAAATACATGCCTCACCAATGTTTCAAACGTCATTGCCTCAAGTCCATAGAGTTTTATACTGTCTCTCCGCACCACTGCACAATCAACCCCTGGACCTCGAGAAACTTAAACGGGACGACTACAAAAGGAGGATCTTCGAGTTCTTCAATATATGAAGCCATATCAGTGACCCTGATCAAGAGGGCCTTTCGAGGCACGACCCGATCCTATTTGTGTCGTAAACTGTTTGCGTCGAATAAAACTCGGTTATTACAGTTCCGGTCAATATTCTTCATCTCGCAGGTCATGCGCTACTGCTGAACAGTTTCGAATCCACAGTTCGACAACGGGTGATACTTTCAAGTGAGACCTTGCTTTTTGTATCTCAACACAGAAAACTGTTCTTGGCCTGAAAATCATTTGATTTCGTTTTCCTGAAGTATCTCTTGTTAACAATCCTATTCGTGACATGATTGATTACTAAAGCGTCACTTCTAGCTCTAGACAACGAAATTTGACGCCAAAAATACGATCATTCAACGACTTTAGAACGGTCGGCCAAAGTTCGCAATGTCTTATCTGTTCGTATGTATCTTGTCGTCCATTCTTCCACCATCGCTGGAATCATAACCGAGTCAATACCGCTGTTGATTCCGACTGGAATGATAATGTTCTTATCTCCACTCGGGATTCTGCCGATGATAGTGATTGCCTTCCCAGTGGCCAATGTGTCATTAAGCCAATCAGTGCTCATCATATCTTTCATATTTGTGTTAATCCTTGATAGCCAGAATCTCGAGTCCACAATTGGCCGCCGCTAGTCAGTTGAACTCGATGACAACCAGATCAAAACAATTCACGAAAGACAATACCAGTGATCTGTTGTGTAATGAAGTAAAAAATGGCTTCTCGTCTAGATATCATGCTATATATGAATGAAACCACCTTTCTTCTAAAGATATCTGAGAAGACATGATTGAATATCAACATAAATTCAAAAAAATTTCAGCTGTCTCACGTAATACCTCACTATGATTTTTTCAATGGGACAACGGTTTACATTCCTTTGTAAACTTCTTCTGACAAGCGACACAAATGTATACGAAGCTTTTAGTCTCACTGTCATTCGTGAAATACTTGAAGCTGAATCTTTTGTATGGTGCAGGACGAGGACAGTAAACGTGCTCTAGCACTACTCCCTTCGCGATTTCAAAGTCCTCAACTAATTGACAAGGATCCGCCACTTCCATGAGTGGAATCGGAATGTCCGGCTTCCTCCCGTTGCCTTCATAAGAGAAGAGTTTTTGCCATTCAGTTTGATTGGAATCGGACAACTTCTCTTGGTCTCTGATGGCGTCTTCGTACGTCGATTTATTTCCATTTTGCTGGTCATTTACACTGTCGTTCAGCTCGTTTCCATCTTAAGCTGAATCATTCTGCTCTTCCAGATTACTATCGGGGTCATCAAAAGTCTTAGGACGCGACAATCGTTTTGGCTGTTTGCTTTTACTACCATGCTTTTATTACCATTATCCTTTATATCATCGCTGACTCCAATAGCTTCTGACTCTTCGTCATGTTCTTCTTTACTAGGCTACCAGAATCACGTTCACCACGTCTTCCTCTTCTACCAGAACCTGACCTAACAGGGGTCTTAGGTCGCCCACTTTGTAAATCCCACTCACCATACTCCTATATAATTCAAAAAAATAAAAAACTATACAATCACTTCTAAAATACCTAATCCCCAAAAATAACTAAACAATCATTAACCCTACACCACCCTAATACATACCCACAACCCCTTAAATATCACCCAAAAAACTATCTTATTAAAACTTCAAATACCCCACACAAAAAACTATTAAATTCCTCAACAAATCCATAAATTTACCATCATAAATCTACTTTCATCCATACTTCATACCCACCCCCCCCTAAACTCACTAAATCTATATACATCAAATAAAAATCTATTATTCTCCTATCCCAATCTCCCCAAAACCCCACCATAATCCAAAACCAAACAACACCACACACCCAAACAAAAAACCCAAAACAACACAAACCCACACCCACACACCCCCCCCCCACCCCCCCCCCCCCCCCCACCCCCACCCCCCCCCCCCCCCCCCCCCCCCCACCCCCCCCCCCCCCCCCCCCCCCCCCCCCCCCCCCCCCCCCCCCCCCCCCCCCCCCCCCCCCCCCCCCCCCCCCCCCCCCCCCCCCCCCCCCCCCCCCCCCCCCCCCCCCCCCCCCCCCCCCCCCCCCCCCCCCCCCCCCCCCCCCCCCCCCACACCCCCCCCCCCCCCCCCCCCCCCCCCCCCCCCCCCCCCCCCCCCCCCCCCCCCCCCCCCCCCCCCCCCCCCCCCCCCCCCCCCCCCCCCCCCCCCCCCCCCCCCCCCCCCCCCCCCCCCCCACCCCCCCCCCCCCCCCCCCCCCACCCCCCCCCCCCCCCCCCCCACCCCCCCCCCCCCCCCCCCCCCCCCCCCCCCCCCCCCCCCCCCCCCCCCCCCCCCCACACCCCCCCCCCCCCCCCCCCCCCCCCCCCCCCCCCCCCCCCCCCCCCCCCCCCCCCCCCCCCCCCCCCCAAAAAACCACAAAACCAAAAAAAAAAAAAAACAAAAAACCCCCCCCCCCCCCCCCCCCCCCCCCCAAACCACCCCCCAAAAAAAAAAAAACCCCCCCCCCCCCCCCCCCCCCCCCCCCCCCCCCCCCCCCCCCCCCCCCCAAAAAAAAATATAAAACCACACAATATATATATATTTTATACACCCCCCCCCCCCCCCCCCCCCCCCCCCCCAAATATTCTTTTAATTATTTTTTTGTTTCACCCCCTTTTTTTTACCCCCCCCACCCCCCCCCCCCCCCCCCCCCCCCCCCCCCCCCCCCCCCCCCCCCCCCCAATAACCCCCCCCCCCCCCCCCCCCCCCCCCCCCCCCCCCCCCCCCCCCCCCCCCCCCCCCCCCCAGCTGTCTTTTCAACTCTCCTGTTGCATAATCAGTTATCGTAGTCATTTTGCGGCATGTGTTTTGAAAAAAAGCGAGTGATCGATTGGTTAATGCAACAGTCAACACCGCGAGATGGCGTCCTATGGTTCGGGCGCTTGGTTTTCAGAGACATTGGAACAGTTTTCACCCATTCATCAGATCGGTTCTCCGATCGTAAACAATGACGGCAGTGAAGCGTGTACCTGAAATTGCCATGATCAGCTGGATCTGAAGGAAAGAGGGTCCTGGTACCTGCAAAGAGCCTTCAGAGAGCCAGATACTTTGGCAACGGTTAATGTTTGCCAATCTTTGACACTCTTGATCTCCATAGAATGTGGAAGCTGCCCATACAATGTCAAAACGAAGCCCTCGGGTTGACAAAGTAAGAATGGGAGACTGGCATTGTGTAGAGTTTCGTTGGCTACCGTAGCTTTCAGCGTACCATTCAGGGCGATGCTCTTCTATATCCATTGCTTTGCTATTTGCCGTGGAGACGAAATCAGTGCGAGGTCGACAAGTCTGCTCTAAAAGCTTGAGGTGGTTCGTGAGAAGAAAATCCGCTCCTGTCACTGCAATACGAGAGGAAAATATTGTTTCGGATAAGGAAAATGTGATTTCGCCTGCCAATGGACCAATTATTGATACATGAGCTATACTGACGAACAACTGATGGAAGGTCACAAAATCAGCTGAGATATTTGGATACTCGAGCCCTAAAGACACCCTCAGGTTGAATTGATCGATAAGATTGAGAACTTGTTTCGCTTCGTCAACCTCCATCTTTGAGATCATGACTGCCAATGACATTGTTAAACTTCTCGGTGCTATTTATAGAAGAATGAAGAGGAAAAACAACCGAGAAACGAAACGCTTTTCATCGAATTTTGCAAAAACACTCGCGCTGATTTAAGAAGTTTCAATTTTGCACAATTCAAATCTCTACTACTTCATTCTTACTGAAAATGTCTACTTAACCGAAGTTTAATAGAGGTTTCATCGACCAAATTACGTGCACTAGGTGCGAAAAACCATCAATCCTGGAAATAATTCAATTTGACCCGGAAAATTTCATGCTGGAGCCTGAGAGCCCATGGTGTGTAGTAGTACTCAATACCTTCCTAACAGCTTTTTCAGTCAATTTGCAGTTGACAAGACTTTTGTCCAAGAAAATCGACCCTTATAAAAGGTAATCACGCCGACAAGGACTAGAAAGAAGACACAAAAAGTGTTCTTTGCCAGGAAGATAACTATACTGTCGTCTGAGGCTAGTTTCTAGACTGCACTTGTCAGAGAGTGGTGTGCTTCGGCTATTTCAAGCAGCGGTTGTAGTCGGGCCCTAACCGAGACAAATCCGACACTGCAGAACTACCAAAATGTTTCAACTGTCACCGATGGCTCGGTTGGTCTGTTCTCCAACTAGAAGCCATCTTCAAAGCAAAAGATCTTCTCGAACTGTGCCAAAACGACCCTGGAATGAACGCTTATGACTCTGACGAGGACTGGTCCCGAAGAGAAATCGAGAATGCTGGGATTTTCGGTGAAATGACAGTGAATTGATTTATTCTGAAAATTTTCATTTTCCTCGCGCATCACTTTTTTCGAAACTCGAACTTTACAACTTTCAATTTGAATTTCATTCATCAATGTCAAATTGGCTGCTAAACCCACTTTGCCCAGAGGTGTCGTTCATGCTTCGGGAGATTCACTATGCGTACTTTGCCAGGGCGAACACAACTCCATCAAAGATTCATGGCTGATAGAGTACAAACGCGAACGATTCGTTTGTTTCGAGTACTATGTAGGCTGGCTTGGTTTTGTCGAAGACCAGGATGTTTCAGACACCACTCGGCTGCAAAAATGTTTGCATTGTTGTCTGTGGTTGGGATGGTCGGAGTATGTCCTGCAAAGATTCGGTTTCGTCGCCATTGCTGTCCACGCAGTCCAGTGCTTCGATTGCGGTCTCAGACATATTCTACCGCCCGGGGTCACTCTGGAGCACGTGAAGGGACTCCAATTAATTGGCAATCCCTGTATGATGCGAGGTATGGAGAGAGGTATGACAACACACGAGGAGGCGTATGAGAGAGATATGAGAACGCACCTGGCGGCGTATGAAGAGAGGTATGAGGAAGGTTATGATGAGGGTGATTGGGATGGTCACGAGGAATGACATGAGAGCGATGATGAAAGTAATGGTCATTAGGATGGATCATACGCACGAGACCTTCAAAAGACCAACCTGGAAGCCCCTCGTGCAGCACGAGACACCCCTGGGACCCCTCGGACCGAACTAGCCGCACGTCCAGGGGGGGGGCGGGGCCTTATCTGGATACCCAATTTGTTCAGTACTTCTCCTTTAAGCCCGTGTGTTGGGTAACTTCTCTTAGTATAACGTCACATTTGAACCGGCAGGAACACTAGATGCATCGATACTATCGATAGTATCGCTCGAATGTTCTCATTGATAAAAAGAGAAACAGAGTGATCTCTAAATATAATGATCGGCATTAGCAGCCTTCCTGGAGGTCGACAGAATAGTTTAATGGTAAAAATGGCGGCCAATAATTCCAGTACTATTAAAACGTATTCGCCGACTAATGGTTCACAGAATGTTGCATGTATTCCGCGAAAGTCGAGTCGAGGCAACATTTCGTGCAATGTTCGAATTCCAAATCACATGTTTTCGAAATAACAGTTCTGATCTTAGAGTAGAAGTGGCCGAAGTTGGACAAACGTGACAGCAAGGAGCGGTGAGCTGTCTCTCGACTGAACTAAATCAAGATGCTATCGATTAATCAATACTTTTCTTAAACCAGTTGTCAGTGGATGAGTTTCATCAGATTTAGTGAATTGCCGTGTCAAGCATTTGAACAGATGTTAAAAGGAAGCGAGTCCAACTTCGTTCTTTTCAAGGTGAAGACTTAGAGTCAAGGGTCACCTCTCCCTCTGGACATCTTTGCACACACAGTGTCCACCATGATGGACATACTGGGAATCGCGAAGCAAATGAAAATTGAACCGTTCATCTTCATGACTGTGCTGTCTTGGTTTCTAAAGGCAACCACTGGCCCTCAGCTGACTCAAGATAAGATTTGTCTGGTTGGCATGCAGTTGCCTTCGAGCACATGTTTCAATGTGACCTCCAGTGGCACATTCACCGAATACGCCAACGTAGTGGCCCTCATTGGCTTCTTGAACTTGCTGGTCCCTCTCGTGATAATTCCCGTTTTCACCAAAGTCGTCCAGATGTCGCTAACAGTCATCACAGGGTCACTTTTCTGGGTGGCCGCCCTTCTGGTCAAGGGACTGTCGCCCACTGAGGCAGGATTCTACATATCGAAAGTCCTGA